>UESW01001482.1:229809-414323 GCA_900491605.1 Calamus simplicifolius
GGATAAATTCATCAAATTTCTCAATGTACTCAGAAACAGTTTTGTTGCCTTGGCTTAACCTTTGCTATTGGTCTAAGAATTTCTGTTGGTAGGATATGGTGCATACTTCTCTCTTAGTCTAACTTTCATGGCTCTCCAGGTGGTTATGGGAATATCACCTCTCCGTCTAATCAACATCTCAATATTCCTTAAGTATAATCTAGCATATCGAACTAATCTAAGTTTGGAAAATTTAAATTTTTTCTCCTCGATCATCTCGTACCATTCAAAATATTAATCTATTTTACCTTTTCAATCGACAAACACCTTGGGGTCTAAACTTTCATCAAAAATGGATGCTTCTAATCTGATATTCTTAAGAATTCTCTCATTTGGGTCCACAATATCAGGATTGGGTCTCCTATGATAGTACTTTGGATTATGGTTTGGGGCTCTTCTAGGCTCAGGATGTGAAGTAGATAGATGAGGGTCTAACTCAGGCTCAGTCCTGGTCTCACGACTCTCCTCTAGGGATCTCACTCGGTCATTCAATACGATCAACTGTTCAATAATGGTCCTAAGCATGGCTCCAAAATCATTATCCATGGATGGGTCTGATGGTGACTGGCTCTAACATGGTTGGTATGGGGCTCCTGACCTGGTGGTCATACATGACTCAAGCAAACACACAAATGACTCAAGACCGACTCGTACTATAGTTTACTAGACCTAGCAATCTAAGTAAAGTGAGTCGACTAAGTCACAACCACGATAACAAGTATATTGTCTACTGGCCAGATAGGAGGTGAGAGTGTGGGAGGCCCCCCTACTTTCGCAGGGACCCAATTAGAAACCATAACATTGCTTGGTCGTTTGACTTTTGACCCCTAGTCTTAAACAACAGCTTCTAAACATAAATGTTGACTTGGATGCAACTAGTTTTTTCAAGTTAAGTTGAACTGAACTTGTGGGTGTCCCTAATGCTCAATTAAGTGCTACTCAATTTTAAAATTAAGGCTTAGGTTCATAATGCAGGTTGGTGGTTTTTTGGGCCAAGGAAGGGTGATAAAATTTCTACCTTATCTTAGATGTTCGATACCCTTAAATAACTTAAATAAGATGAATACTTAAGACACAAATTAGCTTGTCGGGTCCTCAACTAGAATGAGTCACGTCCGGCCTTGACTCATTACTTTCATAGGTCATAGATATTTACATATATATGCTCAGGAGGCATGATACTTTAGGATTCAGGAATGCAACAATAAAAAAAAAATATCTTTTTTTTTTATTGTTGTGTGTGCAGAATTTCAGAAGGATTTGATCTCACTAGCAAGCTACAAAAAATCTCAGAAAATAATAGTAAGAAATTTAATCATAAAATTTATATGAACATAACAGAGGCACTATAAATTATTAGAAAAATAATTTTAAGCTAAAATAATCAGGTTCTGATAGGTTTTACAATAAAGGAAGTTACAGGCCATGTGCAGAAATTACAGCATAACAGAAATCTAGTATGCAATACAAAACATGTCTAACCAGGCTCTGATACCAAGATTGATGCAGTATGATGCGTATCGTAGCGCAACGATTAAAACACCTTAATTTCACTATTAGAATAGCGAGAGTAAGGGATCGATTCTACAGGGACTTTAGCGATTATCTTGAAATAAATTTATAGATTTAACTAAATAGAAAACTAAGTAGATAATTGGTAGTGCAAAATAATAAGATATGGTTTATCTTATTAGAGTACGGCTCATACCCGTAGATCACAGCCCATCCCTTTTCAGAATAAATCAGTCTAAATTATTTTTACTTAAATATAATTTAATAACAATTTAACATGAATAGAAACTTTATTTCATAATAATTAAAAAAAGTTATGACATTAAGAAAGCAACAGATTATAATAAATTCCTGAACTAAACCAGAGACAAACTGAATCGGGTTGAAGACACGAACCGGGCCACGAACAGAGCAACCACGAAATCCACGGACTCCTCTTCAGATTCACGGACGGCCGCCTGTACGGACTTCTCACGGATGGCAATCTAGAGCAGAGCAACCTTCCACGAACACAGAACAACCGGACAGATGACTCACAAATCCACGGACGACTCTTGAAGACTCCTAATTGCTCTCCCTGACTCCCACAATCGCCTGGAACAGAGCTTCTCACGGCTTGGAACAGAGCTTCTTACGGCTGCTTCTTTGATTGAGGAAGAAGAGATTTCCCCGAATCCCCCGATGGCTCTCGGGGACTCCTCCTTTGCTGCTATTTGTAGAAGCCCAGATGCGGTGAAGATGCGGCCCAGACGCAATGTTGCCAAAACAGAGGATGCGAGCGGCAGAAAATTCTGGATAAATCATGAATAAAATCTAAATTCCTTCAAGATGAATTTAATTCGTCCAATTTGATAACCTCCTATCCAATTTATTCCTTAATTGGCAGAGGAAAAAATTAGATTTGATTAGGAGAAAGAATCGTGGAAAAGAAATGGATTTCTGTTGAGAAGACGATGAAGTCGGCACTGGGTTTGCCGACTTCACTTTTAAAATGCATGTTGAAACAGATAAATCAATGTAAAATCAATTCGGGCTCATCTTAAATCCGATTTGAGTGCCGTTTGCATCATTAAATTTCTAAAATCGAGCTCTTTAAGTTGATAAGATTTTTACTAAAATATTAGAATATTAAATAATAATAATAGGTACATTAAATTATTAATTAATAGGTTTAGTGATAATTATTTATGCGTTTATCACTCCCTCCAACTTGAATGTTACTTGTCCTCGAGCAAATAAGAAATTTAGAAATATGTACCAAGCTAGTCCAAGAATTGATAGTTATCATACAGTTCTTAAAAATTTCTGGTTAGATCATAAGAGAGGTACTTCATTGGATTATTAAGCTTACCCATTTAGTGATAAAGTGTAGTCCATAAGAATTTATAGAAGTCTTCCTTCACCAACTTTTCACTTCTTTAATTAAGTCTTCTAACTTAATTTGGGTTGGGTGTAATGTCTTTTGTACTTTAGTTCTTTTATTTATTTATGTGTAAAGTCAGTGCAATGTCCTAACCCCTTGCTTTCTAATTAACCCTTGTAGCGAGCTTTAGGCCAATGGCTCCCAAACCAATTGGTTTTAGGGCATTAGGTGTAAAACACCCCTCGGACTTACTTACTCGAGTCAAAAAGGCTTTAGGTAGGACTGAGTCTACTTAGGTTCTTTTACATTCTTACCTTTTTACGTGAACAACATCACTTTCTTAGGTGACGGGGCCCGGTTACTCAGTGAAAGATGTTAAGAACCTAATTTATTAACTTTAAGAGAGATTTTTTTTTTTTTTTTTTTTCTTTCTTTTTTCTTTTTTTTAAACATGTTTTTACCCATACCCTTATTAAGTAGATTGTACTATTAAGATCAGTGGTCAGAAGGGTCTGAAATTATTCTAAAAATTTTTCTAAGCTAAAACCTTTTATTAGATTTACTTAATAATTTATTCCTCAGTATCTCAAAAATAATCTAACCATTAATTCATTAATAGACTGCTTGATTAACTTCAAATCGAGACAGAATTTGGTACACACATCTGATTATAGTTTTACTCTAGGATTTACTTATTCTTTTTCCTCCCCCCCCCAACTTAATTTCCATTGTCCCTAATGGAAGAAAAATTAATTAATTTCAAGGAAAGATACTACCTGGTAGAGTATTTGAAGGTTGGAAGTTTCATTGTTGCCATCTTCTTTCAATCTGCTTCTGTTGCTCTTCTCTGGTCATACTAAAAGAACATACTAAAAGAACAAAAATTAAAAATAACTAATAAACTGGGTTGCCTCCCAAGAGCGCTAAGTTTAAAGTCTTCAGCCAGACTGTGCTACTTATTATGATAATGTTGGGTTCACAAGATCAATTGATTCAACAATTTCTCCATCATTAATTTCTTCTATATATGGTTTCAAATGTTGGCCATTTACTTTGAATGTATTTCCTTGCTTGGGTCTTTAAGCTCTACAGCTCCATGGGAAATACTTGAGTTACTATAAAAGGTCCATTCCATCGTGAACGAAGTTTTCAGGAAAAGGTGTAATCTTGAATTGTAAAGCCATACTTTTTGATTTGGTTCAAAAATTTTCTACTAATAAATTTGTCATGATATGCTTTGGTTCGTTCTTTATAAATTTTTGAGCTCTCATATGCCTCATTTCGTAGCTCTTCTAACTCATTCAATTGGAGTTTTCTATTGACACCTGCATTTTTCATATCATAATTAAATTGCTTGATAGCCCAAAATGCACGGTGTTCTAATTCTACAGGTAAATGACAGGCTTTTCCAAATACGAGCCTGTAAGGAGACATTCCTATGGGAGTTTTAAATGCAGTACGATAAGCCCATAATGCATCATCCAAACGTTCTGACCAATCTTTCCTATCAGGTCTCACCGTTTTCTCAAGGATATGTTTAATTTCTCTATTTGATATTTCAACTTGGCCACTAGTTTGGGGATGATAAGGTGTAGCTACCTTATGAGTAATTCCATATTTGTTCATTAATCCTTCGAAGTGTCTATTCGTGAAATGTGTACCCCCATCACTAATTATAGCCCTTGGGCATCCAAAACGACTAAGGATATTATGCTGAATAAACTTGATTACAACTTTATGGATCATTGGTTCGAGTTGCCATGGCTTCAATCCATTTTGACACATAATCAACTGCCACTAGAATGTATTCAAATCCAAAAGAGGAAGGAAATGGGCCCATAAAATCAATACCCCATACATCAAAAATTTCTACAACCAAGATAGGGTTTAGGGGCATCATGTCTTTTCGAGATATATTTCCTGTTTGTTGACATTGGAGACAATTACGGCTAAATTCATGTGCATCTTTAAAAAGAGTTGGCCAATAAAACCCACTTTGCAGTACCTTTGCTGCAGTTTTCTTTCCACTAAAATGTCCTCCACAGGCAAGAGAATGACAGAAGTTAAGTATACTTTTGAATTCACTCTCGGGAACACATCGCCTAATCACCTGATCTGAACAGTACTTAAATAATTCAGGGTCTTCCCAAAAGTAATATTTGATTTGTGAGAAAAATCTATCTTTTTCTTGTTTTGTCCAGTGGGAAGGTACTTTTCCTGTTGCCAAATAATTCACAATGTGGGCAAACCAGGGAAGACTGCTATGGAAATTGAGAATAATTGCTCATCAGGGAACTTATCTCTGATTATTTCTTTATTGTATTCCACTGAGATCCTAGAGATATGATCTGCTACCATATTTTCAGAACCCTTCTTATCTAAGATTTCTAGATCAAATTCTTGTAGTAGAAGGATCCATCTAATCAGTCTGGGTTTTGTATCCTTTTTTGATATAAGATGCCTCAACGCTGCATGATCTGAATAAACTAAAACCTTAGACCCTAACAGATATGATCTAAACTTTTCTAGGGCAAACACAACTGCTAGTAATTCTTTTTCAGTGGTAGTATAGTTCATTTGTGCATCTGAAAGAGTTTTGCTAGCATAATAAATTACATGGGGTTCTCGATTGAGTTTCTGTCCTAGAACTGCCCCTACAGCATAATCAGAAGCATCACACATGATTTCGAAAGGTATGGTCCAATCTGGGGGCTTGATAATTGGTGCAGTGGTCAAAGCAGTTCGAAGGATGTTATAGGCTGTTAGACAATCTTTATCAAAATTAAAAGAACTATCCTTGGTCAACAAATTACACAATGGTCGAGAAATTTTACTGAAATCTTTGATGAACGTCTATAAAAACCAGCATGACCAAGGAAAGATCGTACTTGTTTAACTGAGGTTGGGGGTGGTAGATTTGAGATCAATTCAACCTTGGCTTTATCAACCTCAATACCTCGCTCTGAAACAATGTGTCCAAGCACAATTCCCTCACGAACCATAAAATGGCTCTTCTCCCAACTTAGGACTAAATTCATTTCCATACATCGTTTTAGTACCTTAGTCAAGTTCTCGAGGCAGCTATCAAATGATGCACCAAAGACTGAAAAATCATCCATAAATACTTCCAAAAATTGACCAATCATATCAGAAAATATGGCCATCATACATCGTTGAAAGTGGCTGGTGCATTACAAAGACCAAATGGCATACGTCTAAAGGCAAATGTTCCAAAGGGACAAGTGAAGGTGGTCTTTTCTTGATCTGCAGGAAATACTGGGACTTGATTGTATCCTGAATATCCATCTAAGAAACAAAAGAAACTTTGTCCCGCTAGCCGTTCTAGAATTTGATCGATAAAAGGCAAAGGAAAGTGGTCTTTCCTAGTCACGGCATTCAACTTTCGATAATCTATACACACTCTCCAACTAGTTGATGTGCGAGTAGGAATTGATTCGCCTTTTCATTTTTAATCACGGTAATACCGATTTTTTAGGTACTACTTGGATTGGACTGACCATTGGCTATCTGAAATTGGATAAATGATACCAGCATCAAGCCATTTTACTACTTCTTTCTTAACAACATCCCTCATGTTTGGATTTAGCCTTCGTTGCATGTCTCTATGTGGTTTGGCTTCAATTTCACTATGAATATGGTGCATGCAAACGGAAGGGTCAATTCCCTTAATATCAGCTATTGTCCATCCAATTGCCTCTTTATGTTCTTTAAGTACATCTACCAATTTATCTTCTTGCTCAGAGGTTAGGGTAGATGCAATGATTACTGGAAGGGTGTCATTGGGTCCAAGGAATGAATATTTTAAGTCATCTGGAAGAGGTTTCAATTCTAGTTGGGGTGGTTCTTCCAAGGATGGTATTAAAGGACTTGGTTTAGTTGGAAGTGGTTCATATTTTATAGTCCAAGGAGGGATGGTGTCGAACTTAGGTGGTTCTAATAACATGTTTATCTCTTTGGTATACTCATCAATATCAAAGTCATCTATTCCAAAATGTGTAAGACATGTTTGTAAAGGATCCGAATCAATCAAACTTTGGAATTTCTTATCTACTACTTCCTCTATCATGTTTACTTCATTTAAATCATACACAGGTGGTCCTTGGGAAGCATTAAAAATATTTAATCTCATCTTCTTGTTTCCAAAAGATACATCCATCACACCTGTTCTACAATTTATGCATGCATTAGCAGTAGCTAGAAAAGGTCTTCCAAGGATGATGGGAATTTGGTTAGGATTACCGCTAGATTCCATATCTAACACAAGGAAGTCGACAGGAAAATAGAATTCATCCACCTTTACTAATACATCTTCCAATATTCCACGAGGTTCTTTGACTGATCTATCTGCCAATTGTAGTGTTACTGTCGTGGGTTTCAACTCTCCAAATCCAAATAATTCATATACTGAACTTGGGAGAAGGTTTACACTCGCACCCAAATCTAATAATGCTTTCTTGATTGTGAAGTTTCCTATGACACATGATATAATCGGGGTACCAGGATCTTTTAGTTTGGGTGGGGTTATTTGCTGAACAACTGAGCTGACTTGCTCAGTCAAATGTATCTTTTTTGGTATTTGTGTCTTGGCTTTCCGTTTTTGTGTGCATAGATCCTTCAAAAATTTGGCATAAGCTGGAACTTGCTTGATAGCATCGAGAAGAGGTAAGTTTATTTGGACTTGCTTAAATAACTCAAGCATCTCATTCATTTTTATATTCTTCTTATCTGAAGGCAAAGGAGATTCTAAAGCACTAGGGAATGGGGCTTTAGGTATGATTGCTTGATCATTGAATTCCTTTTCTTTTCATTTCTTCTCTCTTCTGGTTTAGCCACTTCTAATTTCTGGGTTGGTTCAGGTGGGTTCAATGCTTTTCCACTTCTGAGAGTCATGACTGATTTAGCATGTTCTGGGAATTTGTCAGGACTATTGGAACCTTCAGCCATGAATTGTCCTTTCGGGTTATCGATAGGCTGACTAGGTAACTTACCCTCCTCCCTTCTACTGAATGCTGTGGCTAATTGACCTATCTGAGTTTCTAGTTTTGCAATAGATTGTGTGTGGGAGTGAAGGATTTGGGTATTCATTTCTAGCCCTTTCAATGCTTGTAACACTTTGTCTTCAAAAGTAGGCTGATTATTCGGTGGAGGTTGTGGGATGTTTGGATATTGTGAATATGGCATGCTTCTAAAATTGGTTTCTTGATAATTAGGTCTGATCGATGAATTGGTTACAGGTTGAGGTTTCCAAGAAAAATTTGGGTGATTTCGCCAGCCAGGATTGTAAGTATTTGAAAATGGATCATTTCCTGTTCTAGGAGCTAATCGGGTTTGGGCTTGGTGGGCTTGCTCTTGAACAAGTTCAGGAAATTGGTATGCAGCTGGACATTCACCTATAGAATGGGTTGGACTCGAACAAATTATGCAGACCTCATGTAATTGAGTAGATGGGGAAGAGATGTTTCCAACTTGTAGAATCCGGTCAAGTTTATGGGATAATTCATCTACCTTAGTATAGATATCTGTAGAATGACCTATTTCATATATTCCACCTCTTTTAGGTTCTACGGGAGGGTCTCGACGAGCAACTGACATATGATGTAATGAATTCTCACTCAATGTCTCAAAGAGTTGCCAAGCCTCATGTTCATTTTTTAACATAAATGTCCCACCACATGAAGCATCAACCATTTGCCTATGCTTTTCTGATAATCCATCATAAAAGCACTGAACCAGTTGCCATTTGGGTATAGCATGATGTGGACATTTTCTAATCAGTTCTTTGAATCTCTCCCATGTCTCATGGAACATTTCTCCATCTGTCTGGGAAAAACTTGTTATGGCTTTTCTAATTTGATTCGTTTTTCCTATAGGAAAATATTTCTTAAGAAATTCTCTCTGAAGATGATCCCAAGTTGAAATTATAACAGTGTCTAATGAATTTAACCAATACTTGGCTTTATCTTTTAGGGAAAAAGGGAATAACTTAAGCCTAAGTGCATCATCAGAGAAATTTTGAATCTTGACAGTTGAGCAAATTTCTAAGAATTCATCTAAGTGTTTGTAGGGATCCTCATTTGTAAGTCCATAGAAAGATGGTAACATTTGGATTACACTTGACTTAATTTCATATTGGGCAGCCTCTACTGGAGGCACTTGAATGCAGGGAGAGTAGGTATACCTTGAAGGAGTGAAATACTCTTTTAACTGTCGTGGTTGATTATTTTCGTTATTAGGATCCATAATTCTGAGTCTGTTTGCTCTAATAGTTCTTTCTATCTCAGGATCTAAGGGTATAAGGTTGGGTTGCAACGATCGGCGACCAAGCATACACCCTACCAATGACTCTAAAGCAAACTGATTCTAAAGAAAATATCCTAAAAGATTCCTAGAACTGCAATGAATAATTTAATTAGGGTAGATCAAGAGCACCCTAGCTACCTATTGACGAGTTCCTTAGGGGCTGATGTCTAATTAATTTTAGAATTAAAGGTTTGGGTTAATGCAGAATGAAGGATGTGGTTTGTGGGCTAAGGAAGGGTGATGAAATCCCCACCTTATCTTGATTAGGGGTTTGTGCCCTTAAAGTTAATTATGAAAATGCTATGCAACAAACAGATGTCCAACTCTTGAAATTATCAAACAAAATTAATCTAATTAATTTTTTTAGATTTTTGTGATTAGGTTTCTAATTTCCTAATAAATTATGAGATGTCAATGGAAGAATTTTGAGTTTTGCAGAAAATAAATCCACCTAAGTCAATCTAAGCATAGAAATAAAATAATTATTTTTTTATATATTTTATTTTTATTTTTATAATTTTTTTTTTGTTTCCTTAAATTAATTATATTTTATGGAAGGTGTCTTAGGGTTTTCTTTCAGGTTTTTTTTAGGTAAGTTAATTAAAAGGAAAATTTGATTAGGTTAAAATTGGATTTGTGGCAAAAGGAAAGTAATAATTTTTTTTAATGTTAAAAAGAAAATATGCAATTCTAACAATTAAGGAAATAAAATAAAGAGACAATAACTATTCAAAAATTAAGAGAAAATTAATCTAATTTTTTTTATTTTTTATTTTTATAATTTTTTTTTCAAAATAACACACTTAAGTCCCCGGCAACGGCGCCAAAAATCTGATGCGTGTCGTAGCGCAACGATTTAAACACCTTAATTTCACTATTAGAATAGCGAGAGTAAGGGATCGATTCCACAGGGACTTTAGCGATTATCTTGAAATAAATTTATAAATTTAACTAAATAGATAACTAAGTAGATAATTTAGTGCAAAATAATAAGATATGGTTTATCTTATTAGAGCACGGCTCGTACCCGTAGATCACGGCCCGTCCTTTTAAGAATAAATCAGTCTAAATTATTTTCACTTAAATAGAATTTAATAACAATTTAACATGAATAGAAACTTTATTTCATATTAATTAAAAAAAATTATGATATTAAGAAGGCAACAGATTATAATAAATTCCTGAACTAAACCAGAGACAAGCTGAACCGGGCCACGAACAGAGCAACGAAATCCACGGACTCCTCTCCGGATTCATGGACGGCCGCCACGGACTTCTCACGGATGGCAATCTAGAACCTTCCATGGACACAGAACAGCCGGACGGATGCCTCACAAATCCACGAACGGCTCTTGAAGACTCCTAATGGCCTGGAATAGAGCTTCTCACAGCTTGGAACAGAGCTTCTTACAATTGATCTCCCCGAATCCCTCGATGGCTCTGGACTCCTTCGCTGCTATTTGTAGAAGCCCAGACGCGGGAAGATGCGGAGACGCAATGTTGCCAAAACAGAGAATGCGGCGGCGCGGAAAATCTGGATAAATCGTGAATAAAATTCAAATTCCTTCAAGAGGAATTTAATTCTCCAATTTGATAACTTCCAATCTAATCTATTCCTTAATTGGTGGAGGAAAAGTTAATTTGAATTAGGAGAAGAATCGCGGACGATGAAGTCGGCACTGGGTTTGCCGACTTCGCTTTAAAATCCGTGCTGAAAATAATCAATGTAAAATCAATTCCGAGCTCATCTTAAATCCGATTTGAGTGCCGTTTGCGTCATTAAATCCCTAAAATCGAGCTCTTTAAGTTGATAAGATTTTTACAAAAATATTATATAAAATATTAAAATATTAAATAATAATAGGTATGTTAAATTATTAATTAATAGGTTTAGTGATAATTATTTATGCGTTTATCACAGTACAAGGGCAGAGGATGATTATGCAGTTAATGAACTGATAAAAATTAATTTTTTTTAGTATTTTAGAAGATGACTAATTCACCCAAAAATAAGAGAAAGAGTAAGACGACAGATTATGTGATGTAGAAAGTAACGGTTCAAGAACATAACTTTTAGAAAAATAAAGAGCATACTAAGAAAGTTTGAAATTGAGAAACTCCAGAGAAGACATGTTTATGAATGTTGCCCAGATATAGCAACCCAAGAGGGAGGATGAATTGGGTTATTAAAAATTAATTACTATGTAGATATGTGCTTTAACCCTAATTTTAATTTGTGGCGGTGAGTGAGGTGCACAATAAAATAATAACAGAGAATCAATCAACCACAAACACAGAAGAGTTTATAGTGGTTCGGTGCCAAACTCAGCACCTACATCCACTCCCCAAAACCTTTGGGAATTCCACTAATCGTATCACAACGATTACAACCTCTAGCCTTCCTTGGCTAGCCCTCTTGTTTATACGGCACAAGGCAGCCAAAAAACCTAGCCAACCAAGCTAGTCCTCTTGTTTCACGGCACAAGGAAGCCAAAAATAATCAAGGGTTAACACTAACCTTTTACAAAATAATCAGAGAATGATAAAGAGAAGCTCCTACAATGAGCAAATATTCAGAAAATACTTTACAACTTTTGAAGCAATATCTTCAGCAATAAAAGAACAAAGTCGAAGTAGCTAAAGTCTTAATTGCTTGAAAAACTTCAATGATCTGGATGACTTTTTGGAGCAATGAATGAACTTGAATGCACAGCAACCACTCAACAATATGCAGTAAAAACTCTTTTCTTGGATTTCTTCCTCTTGAATTTCTCTTTTTCAAAAATCGTCATAGTGTGCTTCTAATCCCAGCTATTTATAATAATCCAACAAAAAGATATCTGTTAGATACATTAGGAACAAATGGAAATAAAAACGAGAAGAAGATATAACCGTTGTAAAATGTTTCCCTTAAGCATTGAATGTAGGTCTCATTTGAGAAAGAAAGATTTTGAAACAATTCAAAAGATTAAAAGTTAAATATAGCTAAAAATAGAAACATAGAGAGAGTAAGAGAGAAAGAGAGAGTACGCTCAAGACTCAAGCGGCAGTTGACTAGAATTAACTCCAGGTAGCTGAAGACTTGAATGCATTCGGCCAAGAGGCAAGCAAAAAATCCCAGCTAGCTAGTCAGTTAACTCACAAGAGATGCCACACAAAGAAAGCGTCTAGAGGAGACAGATAGGCAGCTCCTTAGGCAACTAAAACATTTGCTAGTTAGCTTTCCAGCTAACTAACAATAAAAGAAATCATCCAGGAGAAAAAGTGCAGAGCACTTAGTTAGCTCAGCAACTAACTAAGCAAAAGTTAGTTAGCTCTTCAGCTAACTAACAAGCAATTCAAATGGCAGAGGAAAGAGGCCATGCTATGGTAGTTAGCTCCCCAGCTAACTAGAAAGTGAAGGCTCACGGCTTGCAGGAGATACAGAAGATGGGAGTTAGCTCAATAGCTAACTAAAGAAGAGTTAGTTAGCTCACTAGCTGACTAAGTTCAAAAGCAACAGAGAACCCGTCCAACTTAGTTAGTTTGCTAGCTAACTAAGGAAAAAATAACAGAGAGATCGCCCAAGCTAGTTAGCTCACTAGCTAACTAAGCAAAAGGCAGCCACACGTCAGGATAAAGCAGCTAACTTTTCAGCTAACTAACCAACAGGTAGCTAGCTCTCCAGTTAACTATAGAAAGTATTCAAACGGTCAGAGAGAGAGAGAGGAAGTTAGCTCTCCAGCTAACTAAATTTTGAAAACGCACGGCCTGAACATCCCTGTGAAAAATAGTTAACTAAGCAGTTAGCTCCAAAGTAAAACATTAGCTAACAAGAGATGCTAGCTAGCTAAGAGAACCTGCAGCTAGCTAAACAGTTAGCTAGAAATGAAGTGCATTCAGCCAGGAAAAGTAATAGGAAATGGTAGTTAGCTAAAAAGCAGTCCAGTTAGCTCAAAGGCATCCCAAGCTAGCTAACCAGCTAGCTAAAAATGGAGGACGTTCGGCCAGCAACAGTGATGAGCACTTTAGCTAACTGAAAGAACTCCAGCTAACAAGCTAGCTAACCAGTTAGCTCAATGAGGATGGCGCTCAGCCAAGTCACTGAGATAGCTTATCAGTTAGCTAAATGTTGTGCCAGCTAGCTAAATGGAGTAACAAGTTAACTAACCATTTAACTCCCAAGCCAATAAAATTATCTAAGGCAAACGAAATTTAACAGTGGCTAAATAGAATGAAGTACTCTCTTACCAATCAATTTTGCACGAAGATACTTACCTGCAAAGCGATCGAACTTCCCTGTATTAAGCTTAGAATTGCTTAATTATTTTGTAATCATCAAAATCAATCTGGGGTCAACATGAAGTTTCAAAGAATCAAAATCATAGAGTAAGAAAAATGTTGATTTATCCAATGATGATGCGCTCCTAGTATTAGTAGAAGATCTCTTACTAGCGGGCAAAATTTCTGGATGAGAAAACTATCTTCCATGTGAGGTTTCTTGATCTCGATTCTGGGACAAAGAAGGCATCCTCGGCTGCTCGCAGACTCAAATTTTTGTGAAAGCAAAAGGTTAGAAAGAGATTGCCAGATTTGATTTGGCCAGGGCTGCATGGGCTCTTGCAGAAAGGTGGTTGGATGCCTGGAGCAATAGCCTGGGGATCCTCATGGGGTATGGAGGTGAGAGGGGAGAGGGGTGACGGCTTTGGAAATGAATCAAGAGAGGGGCGGTGGCTAAGGTTTCAAGTATGGGTGCCAAAAATTTAGAAAGAGGGGTTGGTGGTCGGCTATGAAGATGGTGGTATGAGGATTGTTAGTTGGAGCTTGATAGAGAAGATGGGCTAGACTAGGATTTAATAGTTAGAACACTTCGACCTCATGCCTAACTCCCTCATAGAGGATCAATTGCTCAAGGCAATGAAAATAGAACTTGAAAGAAAGTTCTTAAAATATTTCATTCATTCATGGTTTTTTCTTTTTTCAAGAGAATGGTCTTATAGACCTCTCATGCCATTACAAGGTAAGTTCAACAATTAGAGTAATCAAATGATAGAAATTACAAAATATGGTAGAATATTTATTATTGTAGAACAAAGACTCTTCTTTCCTTCATCTGGTTCGACCAAAATGGCAGCAGCAAGATATGGTTCTAATTGTGGAGGCGAGGGATCACAAGCAAAGAAGGAAGCTTTGGGATGCCATCCTTCTTTCTTTTGTTTTGTTAATAAGGTCCATATGGGGTACAAGATCCTTTTTAGAATGATTGAGATGCTGGTCTTCATTTCCATTAAAGCATAGCAGGGGACCACATGAAAATAAGGTATCAAATGAGCACCTAATTTCTTTCTCATGGGGTGCCCAAGGTTGCCAAAATTATAGGTGGCGACATAGAGGGATAAGGTTGATTCCATGGCATCAATTCTGGTGTAGGCTGATCCAATCCATGCAGAGCTCCAAGGGTAGGATATGAATAAGGTTGGAGAAGATCGGATATGGTTGTCCAATACTGCCTAATTTGGGGCTTCTTTTGAATGTCTTCTGCATATCTTCAGCAAGGTCTCAACAAGAGTAATACACTTTCCTTGAATTATTACAGGACTCAAATAAAATAAAAATGCATGACCTAAACATTGGACTAAACTAAACTTAACTGACTTAGTAACAGACTGGACTTGACCAACTAAAAAAAATACAGGACTTCTAGGGTTCATAGATCCAAATAGAATTCTGCAACCTTTTTCTCACTCTTGCTCCTGTGCCACTATGAGACCGAGGCCAATAAGTATGAGGTGATGTTCCTTCCAGTTATGATGATTTATTTGATGGCAATGTTGATGTTGACAATGATAAAGATAAATCTCAAGATGATTATGAATGTAAGATGAGCTCAGATTGCAATGACGATGCATTTCTCACTCCAGATGATGATGATGACGGCTTAAAAGGAAAAGCAGAAAAAAGGTTTTGAGAGTTCTGGGCCAAAATTGATATGGGCAATATAAAGTTCAAGGTTGGCATGATTTTTCTTAATGCACGTGCATTAAAGGATGTCGTAAGAGAGTATGCTGTGAAGGATAGATATGATTTAAAATTTATGAAGAATGAATTAGCTAGGGTGACTGTAGTGTGCCAAGGGAGTTGTAAGTGGAGGCTTCATGCTTCTAAAATGCAACAAGAGAACACCATACATATCAAATCTTGATTGATGAACATACATATAGTCGGCCTACCTGGAATAGACATGTAAATTCAAGGTGGATCTCTAAACATTATCTGGACACATTTAGATCACAACCTCAATGGAAACTATCATCTATTGTGGAGCAAGCAAAAGGGATTATGTTGTTAAGATATCCAGGAGTTAGGCATACAGGGCCAAAAGAAGGCCAAGATAATGATGGAGGGCACTGAAGTAGAGCAGTATGCTAGGATATATGACCACTATGAAGAGATAAGGAGGACTAATATTGGTAGTACATTAAAATTAAGGTTGATAGGCCTCAGATTGATATGGCTCCAATGTTCAAGAGGCTGTATGTATGCTTGGATGCATGTAAACGAGGGTTGCATGCTGGCTATAGGCCTCTTATCAGCTTAGATGCATGTCACCTAAGGGTCCATGTTAGGGCCAACTGCTTGTAGCTGTTGGTATTGATGCAAATAATGGCATATTCTCCATTGCATATGCTGTGGCAGAAGCTGAGACAAAGGACTCGTGGGTCTAGTTTTTGGAGCTGTTGATTTGGGATATTGGGCCCGTCAGAGATCATGGCTGGACATTTATTAGCTATTAGCAAAAGGTACATTATATAAGTTATTTAATTATTTATAACTTCAACCCAATTTGTTAAGCTCCAACTAATGTCAATAATTTTACACATCATGCAGGGGTTGATTCCAGCCATTGAGATTGTGGTGCCTGATGTTGTGCATAGATTTTGCTTGAGGCATTTGTATGGAAATTTCAAGGCTTGATTTAAGGGACTTATCCTTAAACAACTAGTTTGGAATGCTGCACAAGCAGCCACCTACCCTGAGTTCGAGCCAGAAATGAAGACCATTAGGTCATTGGATGTGAAAGCATATAACTAGTTAATGGAGATCGCCCCAAAATTCTGGAGCAAACATAAGTTCAACATTCACTTGAAATGTGATCTGTTATTAAACAATCGTGTGAGACTTTCAATGGAGAGACAGTAGAGGTCCAAGACAAACCGACATTGTTGGAGGATATTCGGAAGTATTTGATGGGTCGATTCAGAAACAATATGAAGAAGGCAATGAATTTTAATGGATCAGTCTGCCCTAGGATTCAAAAGAAGCTTGAGAGGAATAAGATTGGTTCAAGGCATTGTACTTCAACCTGGGCTGGAGCTGAACTCTTTGAGGTTGTCTGTGGAAATGATCAATTTGTGGTTGGCCTAGAAAAGCGTAGTTGCAGCTGCAATTAGTGGGACCTTTGTGGAATTCCTTGCATACATGTTGTTTCAGCAATATGGTATTTAAATAGGCATCCCGAGGAGTACGTGCATCCATCTTATCACAAAGATACTTACCTAAGGATATATAACCACATAATTTGCCCTGTCAATGGGCCCAAGCCTTGGCCACGCACTAATATGGATCCAGTCCTTCCTCCAAAAATAAGAAGGCCACCTGAAAGACCAAAGAAGAGCAGGAGAATGGATCCTGACGAGCCTAGCCAATCACACAGAGTGAGTAGGATGCACATTGAGATTAAATGTAGCAGATACCAGCAGTATGGCCACAATGTTAGAACAAGCAAAGGATCAATAAGAGGACAATCATCTTTGAGGAAAGCTTCGAGCAGAGGAATAAGAAAGAACCAGCCAGCAACAAGGCTAGATGAGAATATAATACTCAGTTTTTTTTTACATATATCTGACCAAACATTAACATATTCTCTTTGTTATTTTAGATGCAGATCATGAGACATGATAGGTCGACAGGTTTAGACAATGATGACATTCACATGGGACCCAAGACAGTTGCACCTATATTGAGACACCTACTGGGATGGGCCTTGTGTATGGGGTATACATTAATTGTTAAACTTAACGCCTATTTGTTTTTGTTAAGCTTTGGTTTTAAAATTAATACTTTTGCAGGGGGATGACAGAAGGAAAAAATTTAGAAAAAATTGATTGTTCCCCGTAGATGGTCAGCAACATCACCTGGCATCACCATTAGGGGTGGCAGCAGCCAATCCAGTGCCACGAGACCTTCACGTAGGCCATGATTTATTTGCTCCCATGAAATTTCAATATCTGCTCCTTAACCATTCAATTATTTAGCTGTGTTTCTGCAATTTAGTTCTTGTTGGTTCTTCTTGTCAATTGCTATTGGGATTAAAATATTATATGGACCTTTTGTCTTCTCATCCTTGAGTTTGGCACCTAGAATTCTTGTATTTAATGTTACATATGGGTTCAAATTATAAAAAGGCATTAGTTGGAGAAGTAAGTTTAGTTACTTGCAGTTAGTGTATTGTTGTGAGAGTTTTTGCTAAGTACTGAAATTTCTATCTGAGGACCCTCCATTTTAGGTCTGCCAAGGGTGCCATATGCTATTCCATGTTGTGTCCAAGTTCAGAAAGTATAGGTCTCCAGAATTGCTATTCAGGTAATATGCATTGTTCTAGAAAACACGAGTCAGTTACTTGGAGGTTGGAATGGAGAGGATATCAGCTAACTGCTGCCGTTTGAGCAGAGGAGTAGCATCAGGGGGCCAAAGAGATGATGCTAGGGAGGGGAAGTGATCCAGCTGACTAAGTTAAAATTAGGGTATCAATTGTTGACATATTTAGGTTTTATTAGTCGGTCTTTTACCAATTGCATTATGTCGGTGTGAAGTCCTTAGTGAAGTATGTGACCAATGTAGAGCCTGTTGACTTGCGATTGGATTCTGGATGTGGATTTTGATGGTACAATTAAAATGATACATCTCAACTTTATTATTTATTAAAGATTATCTTTTGCTGCCTTGGTTTCTAAATTAATCTGGTCATTGCTAGTCTAAAACATAGTGATATATATATATATATTACGTCTTACCATGCATATATTGAATTTTCTTTGAGCGTTGAATGCTGTTATAGAGCAGCAATCTGGATATTGAATTCAGTTGTTTCTGAAACTTTTAGCAGATCGCAGTCAAGATCCAGATCATTCTTGATTTCTGTAAGTTCCAGCGTGAAATGAAATCATATTATTTCTTTTCCATATTTCTTTAATTGAAACTGTGGTTGTGCAGCCAACTCGTAGTAAACCTGCGAGCAATAGTCCGAGGAAGCGAAGTCCTAACAGAAGCAGGAGTCCATCACGATTTTAATACCCCGCTGTATAAACAACTAATTTCCTTGGTCTCTGTTTTTGTCATAATATTTGTTTCCCTAGTTTGATGCCTTTTTCACTTTCTTTATTTCCCTGGGCAGGCGAAGTCTGATTAAAGCTGATCTGATTCCAAAGATGTGGATTTGGAAGGTTATGGATAATCAGAAGTCTCTTTTGCTTGGTCATGTAGGGCACAAAGACTGGTTGTGCTGTTAAGATTTGATTTAGAATATTTATGGGACGATGCTCAACTTAGGAAAAACAAAATTATTTATTTGATCCTATACTAGACGACAATGGTTGATATCGTTGTAGCCGTTGAGTAATTAATACCGGTAATGATACCTTGCTTCTGACACTAAAATTAGAGGTGATTTTTTTTTTCGACACAGTTACAATTTGTCATTTCTTTGGCATTGATTGGTTAAATATGCCGAAATGGGTTTTCTTAATGTGCTAAGTGATCCTGAAAGCTTAATGTTTGTTTTATTGTGTCACTCTGTATGCTATCATGTTTTAAAGCCAATCAATTTTGACCTTTACTTCAGATTCTGGGTCTCTTGATTTTATCCCCCAAGCATATTTATCCTCTTTGGTTTATTCATATTGATTGCATTCACTGTCTTTGTTTCTCGTGTAAAGATGCTATTGTTTATTTTTCAATCAAATGTTGCTTTTAAAGCTGAAGAATGTTGTACCCAGGAAAAAAAAAAGAAAAAAGAAAAAAGATATTGTTTATTTTTCATCTTCATCTCTTCACTACTGCTCTTCTCATCTACCACTTCTGTCATCTTGCTCTCGACTTGGACTTCTTGCTCAGGATCATCGGCTTCAGACTGATCAGAGTCAAAAGAATCCAAGGAAAAATCACACAATCTGTCCATTGAGCTACTTGGCCTTGGAGAACTGTTTCTACTTCTCAAGATAAGGGAGTTGAATGGTTTGGGTTTCTGATGCTTTCCAACTTCTGATTTGAGCTGGTTATCCTGCTCAGCTAATGAGTATTGAGCCTGATGAAATTGTTCCACCATATCCACAAGGTGTGGTCTCCTCTTACAGTACAACTCTGCACACCGAACAAAGGAGTCGGCATCCTCTTCAATCAGTTCCCAGCATCGCCAATGTCTTCCCATCTAGCTCTGTTGAATCAAAGAAAAAAGATATGATACCACATAATGTGCCATTAGTCACATCTATGAGTAAACAAGTCTCATTTCATTGTTTTAATCTTGAATTTATGCACCACAGAAAGCAGATGATGGATAATCTATGTTTAACATAATGAAATGATGAGATACTAGGAAAATGCAAGCAAAAAACTCCTTGGATGGAATAGATTCTTCTTGAATGCTAGAATCTGGTAATGCCATTAGTCATGGCAGGAGTACCTGTGTTGCTGCTGAAATCTATCCTTCGATCCGAGCGCGATCGGTCTCCTGATTGAGCTTCCTCCTAGGCGGACCTGCAAAGAAGTCCTCACGCGGAAGGCGTTGGGGGTGGCCCTCCGCGGAAGACCCTCCGATGCTCAAGTCAGTGGAGATCAGCGATCAACAGAGGTGAGGAGAAGGCTCTCTCTGAGGAGTCCCTCTAGGGATGGCCTCTCGGGAGCTCGAGCAGAGCGCTACTGGCGGAGAAAAGGAGAAGCAGTGAAAGAGAGAGAGTGATGCTGAGACTGAGCGAGGAGTCACGTACCTGAGAAAATCTGGAAGTGTCCTATTTATAGGTAATCACCTGAATCTTGAGCGCCTTCTGGAAGGTTCAAAGGTTGTTGGGATTCGAAGATGATTCGAATCAAGCTGTTGTGAGGCTGGTAAGATCCGTATCCTATCCGTTAGAGGATCGACGGCTGGGAGAGCTTTTTGATGGCCCGAGATCCGATGACTGTGTAGGTCCTAAGCCGTTATTACAGGTCCTAGGCCACGTCTCGATATGATCATCGTTTGGTATTCTATTACACTGAACTTGGGCTCTCCCGAGCTAGGTTCCGCAGGGGCGCAGAAAGGCTTGGTTCGGACGGTCGAGGGACGACCCGGCCTTGATGGCCGAAATACACAAATAGTTCGTGCTGCCGGGGCGTAAGCATGGCTTGAGCAGTCGAGGTGCGAGGGCGGCTAAGATATGACAGAAGAAATAAGCCGAACGTGAAAACAGTTTCGTTCTACGGAGGCGCACGTCAAGCTATGGAGTGCTCAGAGAGGCCGAGCTATGGATTGCTCGGGGGAGCCGAGCTATGGATTGCTCGGGGAGGCCGAGCTATGGATTGAGCCGAGCTATGGGTTGCTCGGTCCATCAAATCATATTGGTTAGCTCATTCTTTGTGGGCACAGTGTAGCAAATGAGGGCCAAGGCTGATCTTAGCCCTCAACACATGCCCCCCACTCCCTAGTTCGAAGCGTAGGTTCGGGCATAGGGAATATAGACCTAGGTGGTGTGATCCGAACGGGGGGATCTGGATTTGACAGCCCATGCAATGATGCCCTAGGTAATGTTGCGTGGTCGCCTTGCCTTTACGAGGTGGATCCGTCGTTTCTTGGGTGCAACGGCCAGGGTTGCGCCACGTAGGGGATCTCGATCTTCACGGCGCCTGCAGCAGCGGTTCCGGATATTTTGGTTGAGACGCCTTATCTTCTCCTTGAGGTGGTTTCTTTTAGGAAAAACGGAGTTGAAACGGTGCCAACCCCATTCGCAACGCTCTTTAGCTTTCCCTCGAAGAACTTTGTTCTCCTATTTTCTTGGCGACCTTGCTCAGCGTCTCTTTCGATCGAAAGCATGGTGAGTCGAGCGATTTGGCTTCGGAGGTGACCCTGGCGGATCTGGAACGGATACGCCGCCTATACAAGATTCCTCAGGATGTTGCCCTGTTGCTCCCGACGGCCGACGACAGGATGACATTTGAACTAGGGGATGGAGCATTCTGTTATGAGGAAAGTTTGAGGGCGGGCCTCAGGTTTCCTCTTCATCTGCTGGTTCGGGAGGTTATGAGGTTCTACAACATATGCTTCACCATGGTGGCTCCCAATAGCTGGCGCAACCTTATCGAATTCATCTCGCTGTGCAGCTGCGTTGGGGTAACCGTGACTCTCCCAATGTTCAGGGTGTACTACAACTTGGTTTCTGGGAGGGCCTCCGAGTGGCCTTACATCGGTCCCCGGAGGTCTTTCAAGATGATTTCAGACAATTCGTCGTCGATAAAAGAATGAAAATCGTGATTCTTCATAGTCAAAGGAAATATCGGCTCGGATTTTCCTCGGGTGTGGGGACGTTATGTAAAAGATCCAAAGCGCATCCAGAGTTATCAGAGCAGGAGAAGAGGGATCTGATCGTGTTGCGCAGTAGTCAAGTGCTTCCAGCTAGCACCCTTCTATCAAGGATGCTCTTTTCGCAGCTGGATTGAGCCCCGTTGATCCTCACAGTAAGTATTGTTTTGTAGCTAACAGGTTAAGGCGATTTTAGCTTTGATTTTTGTACGAGCTAACGGGCGAGTCGCATTGCATCTGCAGCCGAAAGGTCGGCATTCGTAGATCAGATGAGAGAGGAACTGGGTAAGCGTCGCGGGAGGCCCGGCCCTAGTAGTAAGCATAGGGCCGAGAAAAGGTCTCGCCCTTCCGGTTCCCGCCCTAGAGGGATCAGGAGAGATGGCGATGATCGCCGTCCCTCGTCACCACGGGATGAAAGTATCGAAGTTCCAGCGGCGGCGCATGGTCCTTCGATGTCGGAGGAAGGTCCGTCAATGGGGAGAGGTCAGGATACCGCAGGGGTTTCAGAGGAAGCTGCCGAAATTTTCTCCCCACCTGTTATCATTTTGCTAGATGATGGCACGGAAGTGACATCAGTTTACTCGGAGACCCCTATGGTCGGGGTTGCCCGGTCTCCCTCATTGGAGGCTGGCGGTCCGGAGGCGTTGCAGGCGGAGGCAGGAGCAGTCTCCACTTCAATCGAGGTGGGAGAAATGGTTGTAGCTACTGAAGTTCAGCCTGGGCTGCCTGCGGGAGAGCCGGCGGAGGAGGAAGGGACAACCGAACCAGCTGAACCAGTGACTGAACTCCGTGGGACGTCTTCCGGCGAGGGGCCTTCTACCGAGGCACCGAAGGCCCCAAGAGAAATTGAAGCTCAAGAAAAGTCCGCCAGGAGCAGAGAAATGTCTGAAGAGGAGGGGGCCGCTTAGCGAAGGGGACGTCCGGGCTGAGGCTCCCCTTGTCGGAGCTGAAATGCCCGAGGCCTCTCAAATGAGGGCCTTGGTGGAGGAGGTTAGTTGGACGAGGGCCCCGGTGGCCGCGGGTTCCCAAGTTGGCCTCTTGAGTGAAGATTTTCACCTACGCGATCCGGAGGTTAGTGCCATGTTCTCAGCTTTAATGCGGTCTGTGTTCCATGAGGGAGAAAGTTCTTCGACCGGAGGGGACGACCCTGTGGACCTTGTCGATGTGGCCTTCAGGTACACTGGAGTGCCGAATGAAGCTTTCCTTCTTACCAAGATCGATGACATTTCCCTCACGAGGATTGCCATGGATTATGCGTCTCGGGTAAGCCATCGCCCTGAAGTAGAGTTTGTAGTTAGTTAGTTCGACTGTGTTTTCATACGTGTGATTCTTTTCGCAGAATGCTTTGATCATGAGGGCGTTGAAATGGCGTTTGCATCTAGCTATCGGAGCTTGGGCTCAAGCCCGTAAAGAAGTCGGTCACCTCAAGGAGAGGGTGGATTCAACAGCCAGTCTTTCCCGAGCTTTGGCAACTCCCAGAGGAAGCTTGAGGAGACTCGCAAGATTCTTACAGCTGAGAGAGAAAGAGCCTCTCCACTTGCAATGCAAGTCAATGAGCTTCAGGGCTTTCGTGAGTAATCCAACAAGGCTAGTCTGGAATTATCACAGATTAGAGCGGAGCACGAAGATAAGGTCAAGGCCATGCAGCAGTTTTTTGAGAAGAGATGGGGCCAGCTGAAGGCCAGCCACGCCGAAGATAGAAGCAACTGGAGTAAGAGGCTCAAGGAGGAGGAGCACAAGTGTTGGTGGCAGCAGGACCAGCTTACCTATTTGAATAAAGAGCTCACCGAAATGAAGGATCAGCTAAAATGGTCGGATGAGCGAGCTGCTCGGCTCTCCGACGATCTCAACTATGCTCATTGGGAGATTGGGGACAGACAGTCCCGAGTTGATGAACTCAAAGAGAGTCTTCGTCAAAATCAATCGGCTAAATTGAAGGCTCTTGATAGGGTTCAAGTACTGAGCCATGAACTGGCTCGGCGGGACGAGCAGGTAGGGTGTCCCCTGTTTTGTCCGTTTTGGCCTTCCGACTCTTGCCTTACTCGGCTCTTTGTCTGCAGGTGAACAAGATGAGTTGGAGTTTCAGGAGCGGCTGAAGGCCTTCGGAGAGGAGATGGCTTCGAGGCACCAAAGGACTTCTGAATTAGAGAAACAATTGGCCGAGGCAAACGCACGAGCCTCTTCAGCGGTGGAGGAGTATAAGAGCTCTACTCAATTTGCCGAGAACGCAGGGCAGCCTGTGCCGATGCATTCCGGTTCAGCGAGGAGGAGACGCGAGCTAAGGTCACTCAAGCTTATCCTGACCTGGACTTGTCCTGTCTGGACGCTGAATGCTATGAGACCCGCACCCCGGGAGCCGAGGAGGACGAATATGAGGAGATCTCAGACGTTGATCTCGAAGCTATTCTAGGCGCCAACGCGGCTGCCGAAGTATCTTGGCGGGACACTGTTAAGAAGGGGGAGCCAAGCGGTGCCCCCGTTGATGCTACTGTAGGAGACGCTGGGTCAGATCCCCAGCCTTAATTTCTTAGGGGCCCTCATGTATATTTTCTGTATAAACGGACCTTTTGTTTTCGTTTGTTTGCCTTTTCTGATTGACCTTTTCTTCTCCTTCTTCGATGTGTCCGTCCCCAAAGAGAAGACGCCTTGGGACGAGGCATGGAGATTTATTACTCGACCCTTCCGAGGCTCCCTATCCCGAAGTGTGGATTTAGGAGTGGGGAACGTAATCCCAAGCATCGTGATCTAAATAAAAGGGGGCTTGGGTTCAAGGAAGAGAGGGCGCATTCCGAGCGTTATCTATTTATGATCCTCTTTGTCGAGGGGAGGGACTCTTCGGTCCCCGCGAGAGCCCACTAAGGCAGCGACACGTGGTGCACCTCCGCAGTAATGGTATTGGAAACGGTGGTTCGGACGATCAGAATACTCGCCCGAAAGTGGTACAAATACTGGTGAGGGGTATGCCATCGTTAACCGCCTTCCTAGCTAACCTCCCAAGATTTTTAACCACTGAGATGGCTTCCAGAGGCGGGGGGCGGTCCGCTGGAGTGTCTGGCGATGGCGGCAGAGGCCACGGGGAGTCCCATAGGGGCCGTGCGATGGTGACTGTTGACGCAGAAGTTCTGGCGATGTCGTTTGCAAGCCGCGAGGAGCTTACGAGGGTGGCTGAGCAGTATATGACCATCACGACGAGGGAGATCGAGCTCCTTCGCCGAATCAACAACCGGCTGGAGGGGGAGGTGGCGTCCCTCGAGCAGCGGGTTTCCGAACTAACCCCACATCACGGGGGAAGCTCGGTGGCGCCAGAGGAGGACAGTAAGCCCCAGTGAGGGCTAGTGTATCTTTTTCTCTTCTTTCTTTTTGTTTCTCTTTTTGCAATGAATGAAGGAAGGTTTTTTGTAACCCTTGTGCTCATGGCCGTTTATTTTTCATTTCTGAGATTTTGGTTCTCGTTGTATGAGTATTGCGAACGATCTGTCCCCTTAGGGGACCCTTGGAGATCACGGTAAGGCATGGATGTGGCGCTTCTATTTTTGACCGAGATAAAGGAGAGCTTATAAGTTTCATCCGAAATGCTTCATATCATTTGGTCTCTCTATAGCACGAGGAGCGTTCCGTCAGTACCAGTTTAGGCTGAGGGATAAAGTAGCATTTAACCTTGATCTGATTGGGGCCGGCCCGCTTTTTGTCAAGACATCCCGGAAGAGGGGCATTTTTTCCTTTTGCCCAGAGCATTTACTGCGCTGATCTTTTTCGATGTACGCCCTTTTGACATGCGGGGCAAGCATTCAATTTTCATTGGACAGTGTCGCCTTCGAGTGGGAGTTTCCCAGGCCTGATCACATCCTAGGAACTCGTAGGCAATTCGGGGCATTTAAGGCTCCTAATTTGGGACCGGAGGTGGATCGCTCACCTTCTGGCGTTTCTCAAAGAAGGAAAATTCCCTGGGCCAACCCATGTTTCAAGGGTCTGCAGATGATCTTCCGCATTTAATGCCCTTGATTCGAGGTTAGAGAAAAATCTTTTGGCGTGCGTTATGACTCAGGTGACGCGTTTTGGTGCACATCGAAGGGTGCGACTTTCGTCTGGGAGGCCACGTGGTAGTGTAGATAGGGCATTCCAAATCTCGAGGCTCTCTGCTTTGATAGCAAACCCCGGTTTGTTTGCCTATAAAATGAGGGGAAGAAGGGGCCGTGCTAGGCCATCCGCAAGACCTTCCCTTTTGTGAATCGTGTAAGCGTTCGTGATGTCCATGTCTTCAAGGTTGAGAGTAGGGTGACTAAGTTTCCCTTTGGCAAGTCGTCTTCCCCCGAATAGTAGGGGCGATGAAGGGGCCGCTGGAGAGCAGCTCGTCCTCAAGAGAGGAGTTTCGGAGATCATATGGAGAGCACACAAGAGGTTCGCAGAGATCACATGGAGAGCGCACATACGCACTTCCTGTGTGTCCTTTGCGGTTTGCTATGGGGGACGCAGGGTAGAAGTGTACGCGTATCCCCCATGGCTTACGTGAACTTTGCCTCCTCCCCTGATTCAGATTCCTGGGCTCATCCACCCGGGAAATCTTTTGCCATGTGAGGAGGGGGGTGATGGTGTGTTGTCTGCTAGTACATTGCCTTTTGACTTGGGCAGTGGCTAACAGTACACACTCGATTTGGGGGAGTCCCCCGGCATCAGCATCCACGGGTTTTCTTCCCACTCGCCGGAGGGCTCCGTGGATGGGTGGCTTGGGACAAGGCTCATCCACCCTTTCTGATTTCTCTGATGTCTCGGGCCGGATGTGAGATATCATTATTAACTGAAGCTGGTCGCAACAGTCAGGCCGAGTCATTTGCTCGTCTTTATTTCCTGTGCTATGACGCACTTGTAATGCCTCTTAGGAGGTTGTAATTCATTTTACTGATAATGAAATAAAGAAAGTTTTGTTCTTTCTTTTTAGCACCTGTTTCTTTTTTGTGTCGAGAGTTGTTGCTCCCGTGTCATAGCATACTTTGGCAGTGTTCTCACCGCTTTATTTTTTTCTAAGATCGATATTCGGTCCTCAGTGAGGGAGACCGTTTGTTCCTGTTCGAGCCAAAGGGAGACATGGGCAGTCCTATGGACTCACACGTTAAACATGGTCTCATTTGTAGAACGAAACAGGTGTTTCTTCGGAAAGAGACAGCTCGTATGTCTTTATTGTTGCGTAGAAGGAGGTTGTTCACCTCTACCGAAGCACCGTGGGGCGCTTTCATTGTCTTGGAATGTTTAAGAAGTCACTCGGTTCGTCCGAGTCTTTTGATAGTATCTTACTTGGCGTTGGCTAAGGCGCGGAGATATCGCTCGGTTTTGGCCAAGGATTTTGCGCTGTCCGACCCGGCCGGGGCTTGTAAGCCGCCCGAATCCGGATGGAACCTTGGAGATTATTTGGTTCGGTCGGGACTTGTGATAACGAGACATGCGTTTCGACTTTGAGTTGAGGCTTTAATAGTGGGAAAAGTTCCTTGGCTTTGGCCGAGATTTTTGCACTCCGGTCTTGGTCGGGGCTTATGCACTCCGATCTTGGCCAGGGCTTATGCACTCCGGTCTTGGATGGGGCTTCAAAGATTATTGCTCGGCCCAGCCGAGGTTCGGAGATTTGTTGCTCGGCCCAGCCAAGGTTTGAAGATTTATGGCTCGGCCCGGCCGAGGTTCGGAGATTTGCTACTCGGCCTAGCCGAGGTTCGGAGATTTATGGCTCGGTTCAGCCGAGGTTTGGAGATTTATGGCTCGGTCCAGCCAAGGTTCGGAGATTTATTGCTCGGCCCAGCCGAGGTTCGGAGATTTGTTGCTCGGCCCAGCCGAGGTTTGGAGATTTGTTGCTCGGCCCAGCCGAGGTTCGGAGATTGTTGCTCGCCCAGCCAATGTTGCTCGGCCCAGCCGAGGTTCGGAGATTGTTGCTCGGCCCAGCCGAGGTTCGGAGATTCCCTGCTTAAATAGATAACTCGGTCGTACCGAGGATTGGTAAGCAGCATTTGTTTTCTTTATGATTTTTGGTGATATAATTATGGTAATCATGCCATGAATCATGAAAACAATATGCCAACAAAAATTAAGAAGGCGAGCCTGTAGAAGGCATACCCTACTGATGATATTTGCGGAGGTTGTCCGAATTCCATGTCCGAGGAATGGATCTCCCGCTTAGATCTTGTAGTTTGTAGGTACCAGGTCCGACGACTTCCGTTACTTGGTAGGGGCCTTCCCAGTTTGGAGCTAGCTTTCCCTGCTCTAGCGGTTTGGAGACAGATGTTTTCCAGAGAATGAGGTGGTCAGGCAAGAAAGCTTTCCCTTTGACCCTGGAGGTGTGGTAACAGGCCACTCTTTGCTGGTAGGCAGCTATTCTAATCCGAGTTTTTTCTCTGATCTCCTCTATCAGGTCGAGGTTGGTGCGGAGCTGCTCATCACTGGCTTCCTCCGAATAACTTTCCACCCACAGGGATGGGAGTCCTATCTCCACGGGGATGATAGCCTCTGTGCCGAAGGCCATTCGAAATGGGGTCTCGCCCGTGGGCACTCTTGGGGTGGTGCGGTAGGCCCATAGGACATGGTGCAATTCGTCCACCCATCTACCTTGGGCTCTGGAGAGCTGAGCTTTGATCCCTTGAAGCAAGGTTCGGTTAGTTACCTCGGCTTCTCCGTTAGCCTGTGGGTGCCCGACCGAGGTAAGGCGGTGATGGATCCCATGCTCTCGCAGAACTGACGGAACTTCGGATTGTCGAATTGTTTGCCGTTGTCAGTAATGATGGTGTGTGGGAGGCCGAAGCGGCAGATGATGGACCTCCACACGAAGTCCTTGGCTCGAGCCTCAGTTATCTGAGCAACTGCTTCCACCTCGACCCATTTGGTGAAGTAGTCGATGGCGACGAATAAAAATTTTTGTTGTCCCGTGGCAAGTGGAAACGGGCCGAGAATGTCCATTCCCCACTTGGCAAAGGGCCAAGCGGAGGAAATAGGGACCAGGCTGGTGGAGGGAGGGGAGCCTCTGAATACTAGAATGTCTTTGGCATGGGTCACAAGCTCAGACGAGGTCGTCAGCATCCTTTTGCATGGTAGGCCAATAATAACCTTGATGCAGCACCTTGTGGCATAAAGACTGGCTCCCCAGATGGTTGCCGCAAATTCCTTCGTGTACCTCCCGAAGGGCATAATCACCTTCAGATGGGCGAAGGCATCTGAGCAGCGGCATAGAGAAGGACCGCTTGTAGAGCTGGTCGTCAATTAGCACATAGTGGGTGGCTTGCAGCTTCAGCTTTCTAGCTTCCCTTCGATCGGCTGAGAGCGATCCTTCTTTAAGATACTTTAGGATGGGGTCGAACCATGGTGGTTCGGCCTCAATTTGCATTACTCGGTCAGCTTCCGCAATGCTGGGCCTCTCCAAAATCTCCAGATGAAACTTTTGCTCGGCATCCATTGATTCCGCAGTTGCCAGCCAAATAATAGGTCGGCACGGGCATTTTGGATCTTGGAATCTAAATAACTTCAAATTCATGGAAATGGGAAAGTAGGCTTCAAACCTCTTGGAGATATCAAACCATGTTCGGCTCCCGGGCCTCAAACTCGCCTCGTACGTGGCCAACTACCAGCTGAGAGTCGGTGAAGGCATTCAGCCTCTTCACTTTAAGGTCGCGGGCGATTCGGAGCTCGCGAGCAGAGCTTCATATTCGGCTTCGTTATTGGAGGCTGGGAAGGAGAAGCGGACGCCATATTCGAAAGTCATCCCCTCCGGGCTGGTGAGGATTAAGCCAGTGCCAGAGCAATGGGCATTGGATGACCCATCGACATGGAGAAGCCACTGGGCGTCAGATTTTGGGCGTTCGGGAGAGTTGGGAGTGGAGCCGTCCTTCGGGATAGTGCATTCGAGGAGGAAATCAGCTAGCACCTGAGCTTTGATGGCCGGATGAGGTTGAAACCGAATGTCATGTTACTTAGCTCGACGGCCCATTTGGTCATCCTCCCCGATGTCTCCGGACAATGGACTAATCGCCTTGATGGGTTGATCGGTCAGGACTGTCACAGAATGTGCTTGGAAGTATGGCCGCAACTTTCGGACCGAGGTTATCAAAGCCAACACCATCTTCTCAATCCGGGTATATCTCATTTCCGCATCTCGGAGCAGTTTGCTGACATAATAAATTGGCTTCTGGGTCTTATTTTCTTCTCTGACCAATACCGAGCCGATGGCAGCTTCTGAGACAGCTAGATACAGGAACAATGTTTCTCCATGATTTGGACTGCTGAGAAGAGGGGGAGAGCTGAGGTACTTTTTGAGATCTTTGAATGATTTTTGACACTCGGAAGACCATTGAAAATTCTTAGCTGACCGAAGAGTTTTGAAGAAAGGGAGGCATCTTTCGGCAGACCGAGCCACGAAACGATTAAGGGCTGCTATTCTCCCAGTCAGGCGCTGGACTTCTTTAACAGATGCCGGGGGCGCCATCTACTGAAGAGCCTGGATCTTCTGGGGGTTGGCTTCGATGCCCCGTTGGGAAACCATGAAGCTGAGAAACTTTCTAGAGTTAACGCCGAAGGCGCACATAGTTGGGTTGAGCTTCATCCGATATTTGCGGAGTGTCGCGAAGCTTTCCGAGAGATCCTCGACATGCTGTGACGCTTCTTTGCTCTTGACTAGCATGTCGTCGACATATACCTCCATGTTTCGGCCGATTTGCTCTTTGAAGACTTTGTTGACCAGCCTTTGGTAGGTGGCACCTGCATTTTTAAGACCGAAGGGCATAACACGGTAACAGTAAGTACCTCTATCAGTTATGAAGGCGGTCTTCTCTTCATCTTCGGGGGCCATCCGGATTTGGTTGTAGCCCGAATAGGCATCCATGAATGTCAGCATCTGATGACCCGAGGTGGCATCTACAAGCTGGTTAATTCGGGGGAGAGGAAAACTATCCTTCGGGCACGCTTTGTTGAGGTCGGTGAAGTCGATGCAGATCCGCCACTTGTTGTTCGACTTCTTTACCATGACAACATTCGACAGCCAACTTGGGTAATTCACCTCCCGAATGAAGTTTGCCTTGATAAGCTTATCAACCTCCTCTTCAATAGCTTTCTGTCGCTCTGGGGCGAAGCTTCTTTTCTTCTGTCTGACGGGTCGGTGCATCTCGTCCACGTTGAGGCGATGAACGAGAACATCAGGGCTGATTCCTGGCATGTCGGAGGCGGACCAGGCGAAGACATCGGCGTTTCTTCAGAGAAAGTTGATCAGTTCCTACCGGGACTCGCCTTTCAGTAGCGACCCAATCTTTATAGTTCGGTCGGGCTGGGCTTCGTCCAGCGGCACTTCTTCCAATTCTTCGGCTGGTTCTCCTCATTGCTCGGCGAAGTCCTCCCGAGCATTCAGCCCATCAACCTCAGGCATCCTAGACTGAAGGCTGGTGACAAAACACTGTCGAGCCATAGTTTGGCTTCCTTGGACAACACCAACTCCCCGCCCGGTGGAGAACTTCATAGATAGGTGCAGAATGGAGACGATGGCTCTGAGGGACATCAGGCCGGGTCTCCCAAATATCGCATTGTAGGGCGACCGAAGCTTGGTCATCAGGAAGTCTGTGTGAACAATGGCCACACGGGGCTAGATTCATGCCCGAACCGTTAAAGTTACGACCCCTTCTGGGACGATAATATCGCCGGTGAACCCCATTAAGGTGGAGTCCACGGCTCGAAGATTTTCCATGAGCAATTTCATCTTGGCGAACACATCAAAGTACAGAACATTTACGGAGCTTCCACTATCAACAAGGATCCGACTTACATCATAGTTATTTAAATTGAGAGATACAACTAACGCGTCATCATGCGGAAATTGTATCCCCCAGAGATCGTCATCGGAGAAGGAGAGCTCACCCGTTCGTGCTTTCTTCGGCGCCGAACCTTCTTCATCATTCTCGAAGTTCGACGAACTACTGGCTTCTTCAATCACATTGATATGGCCGATCACGGGTGGATTTGGAGGAGGAGGAGGCTGCTGAAACTCGGGCTGCCGATCACCCCCTTGCCTTGGCTTGGGTGCCCTCCTGAACTGGTTCAGTCGGCCCCACTGGATTAGCCTCTCAATTTCGTTCTTCAACTGCCAGCATTCTCTATCGTGGCCATGTTCCCGGTGATAGCGGTAGTATTTGGTGGGGTCTCTCCAGGTTGGGTTCCCTCGGAGAGGAGCTGGTTGGGGGAGCTGGTGCTCTATCTCCATAAGGATCTGCGCTCTAGGAATAGTGAGTGGGGTGTATCGGTCAAACCGCCTAGGCGGGCTCCGGGAGCGATTCCTTGGCGGCAGCGGGGGGAGCTCTTTGGCGACGAGGTGGGCTTGGATGGCGGGTAGGTCGATGCCTGTCCGAGCCCTTGGATTCTTTCTTCTTTGCCAGCTCGGTGCAGGCAGCCCTCCGTGATTCTTCGACTCTGGCGTATTTGTCTGCCAGGGCCATCATATCGGAGATGTTCGGGGGTAACTAACTTCCATCGCCAAGTAGAAGTCGCTCTCCTTCAAAACTCCATCCGCCAGGGCGGACATAGCCACCTCATGATTAAAATGGTCCACCTCCAGCATGGCCTTATTGAAACGACCAAGGTAATTTCTCAAGAACTCCCCCCCCTCTCTCTGCTTAACTTCAGAGAGGGAGTCGGATCTTCGTCAGTGACGGCGGCTGCTGATGAACTGGCCGATAAAAAGACGACTCAGCTCATCAAACGAATCAACGGAACCTAGTTTCAGAGCGTTGAACTAGGTTCGAGCGGACCCTCTAAGGGTGGAGGGAAAGGCACGGCACAGGATCGCATCTGATGCCCCATGGAACATCATGATCGATCGAAAACTGCTAAGGTGATCGTCGGGATCGGAGGAGCCGTGGTAGGGCTCAATGGTGGGTAGCTTAACATGGGAAGGAATCACTTCCTCCATGATCCCCTTGGAGAAGGGGATACCCTGCTCTGCCTTAGGCTGAGGCGGATGAGCCTGCTTGGCGGCGTCCAGCTCTTGACGCATCTCCTGGAGCTGTCGGCGGATCTCCTCTTCAGGCATAAGAGGAGGGGCCGGACGAGGAGAGCGCAAAGATGGCATCGAATCATGGTAGGAGAACTCCGGAGAGAGGGACCGGGCCCGTCGAGGTCTGGGGAGATCCTTGTCGCAGCCCCCTTGCGGGACTGGTCTGACCTCCTTGGGTCGGTGTGGGGGGTCCGCGGCTCCATGCAGACCAGAAGAAGAGATGGCCGGAGAAAAAGGAGCTGCGGCCTCCTCAAGGAGGTGTGGAGCAGGGGCAGCTGTAACTGGATGGGGGGCTGCGAGGCGCTCCTAAACCAGATGGGTTAGGGCTTGAACTTGCTGGACCAGTGTGGCGAACTGGTCCCGGGTCACTGGGACAGCCGGTGGTGACGGAGTCTCAGTTGGTGGTGGCAGCGGCGCCACGATACTCATCGGATCGGGTCTTTGGGAGGCGACCTGGTCCTGGGCTTCAGAAGTTGCTCTACTCCGATTAGCCATTGAAGAGGTTCTCTTCCAGATCGAGATCCTTGTCTCCTTTCTTCAAGTTTTAATGGGACTTGAGGCCCTTCCTCTAGCGCCAATCTGTTGCTGCTGAAATCTATCCTCCGACCCGAGCGCGATCGGTCTCCTGATTGGGCTTCCTCCTGGGCGGACCTGCAAAGAAGTCCTCATGCGGGAGGCGTTGGGGGTGGCCCTCCGCGGAAGACCCTCCGATGCTCAAGTCAGTGGAGATCAGCGATCAACAGAGGTGAGAAGAAGGCTCTCTCTGAGGAGTCCCTCCAAGGATGGCCTCTCGGAAGCTCGAGCAGAGCGCTAATGGCGAAGAAAAGGAGAAGCAGTGAAAGAGAGAGAGTGATGCTGAGACTGAGCAAGGAGTCATGTACCTGAGAAAATCTGGAAGTGTCCTATTTATAGGCAATCACCTGAATCTTGAGCGCCTTCTGGAAGGTTCGAAGGTTGTTGGGATTCGAAGATGATTCGAATCAAGCTGTTGTGAGGCCGGTAAGATCCGTATCCTATCTGTTAGAGGATCGACGGCTGGAAGAGCTTTCTGATGGCCCAAGATCCGATGACTGTGTAGGTCCTAAGCCGTTATTGCAGGTTTTAGGCCACGTCTCGATATGATTCATCATTTGAAATTCTGTTACACTGAACTTGGGCTCTCCCGCGCCAGGTTCCGCAGGGGCGCAGAAAGGCTTGGTTCGGACAATCGAGGGACGACCCGGCCTTGATGGCCGAAATGCACAAATAGTTCGCACTGCCGAGGCGTAAGCATGGCTTGAGCAATCGAGGTGCGAGGGCAGCTAAGATATGACAGAAGAAATAAGCCGGACGTAAAAACAGTTTCGTTCTACAGAGGCGCACGTCAAGCTATGGAGTGCTCGGAGAGGCCGAGCTATGGATTGCTCGGGGAGGCCGAGCTATGGATTGAGCCGAGCTATGGATTGCTCGGTCCGCCAAATCATATTGGTTAGCTCATTCTTTGTGGGCACAGTGTAGCAAGTAAGGGCTAGGGCTGATCTTAGCCCTCAACAACCTGCAACACGATAACCATAAGGATCCACTTTCATCAATTTATAGATGGCATAGCATGAACGTATGACCATATTGAATAGTAGGGTTCATCAAAATGTTTTTAGACGTAGTGCAGTGCCAACTCTTGTATAAAGCAAGAATCTATGATTATTTTCATTTTCACAATCATAATTTGCATGACAAGAAAGGTTTCAAATGTTTAAAGAAAATCGACGAATTTATTTTTTGTGTTCAAATAACTTGTACCCTACTCATAGATGTTGGGTCATGAATACAAGATCTATAAGCATGTGGAGATGAGTACTTGCAAATGGACCGCACATAACAATGACCATGGTTTTGATTTGAGTCCCACATTAGATGCCAGCATGTCATCTGACCCGTCAAGGAGAATGTATCATGAGCACAACATTATACAAGCTTGCATATTACATCTCATCGACCTCAAGTGGTAATGATATCACAAGAAAAGTATTTTTAAGCCCTCATCTCTAGTGTCTTAATGTTGATTTTCCCCTCACTAAAATGATAGTAGTATACCTCTTAAGCTTTTCATAACCAAAACAATGATAAGAGGTGTTTATTTTTTCATGCTTACATTTCCCAAATCATTTGATTTATTTTATCATGTATTTATGCTAAATAAATATTTTCCATAGAGTATCCCCTAGAAATTATTCAGTTATTTTGTAGACAGAGCGAGCGTGGATGAATTCAAACAAAATCAAATCACTCAAAACTAATTAGCTTAGACAAACTTTATTTGGATTGAGTTTAATCAAGTTTCATTAGTTTGTTATTTTTAAGAGGACAAGCTCGAGCCCAAAAATTCGCTCAAAAGGGGGTTCACTGGGCTGGGCTGTATTGGGCCCAAGGTATGGCTAGCCCCCTTCTTCCTTCCCCATGGTTGAACCTAGGAAAAATGGAGATTGGCCGATGGCCTAGGGCTGCTGCCAGCCCTCCCAGGGGTCGACTGGCCATCGGCGATCGGCCCAGTGCCAATAATAGTCGGCAACCACCCCTTCTTCCTTTTTTTTTTTTCTTCTTCCTTCCCTGCTTCTTCTTCCTCCCATCTCTTCTTCACTGTGATGGTAATATAGTCAGCCGAACCCCATCGGACGTCACCCCGGTGCCGGTGGGTGCTGCTGCCCGGGGCTTGGGCCCGATGACCCGACGAGCACACCGCCAGGCCCGAACCGGGGTGGCGTCCGATGGATGCCACTATCCGAGGCTCAGGTCCGACGAGCCAACGAGCATGCCGCTAGGCCCAAATCAACACGCGGGAGCCAATTTGGCTCCCGTGTTAGGGGAGGGCTTCCGGCGGCCCTCTCCCCTTCCCCTCTCTCTCTTATACCGTTGATGAAGAAAATTTACCTGATCGGCGGCAAGGTGAGAAGGCAGTGGCCGAAGGCAGAAAGGCGACAGTGAGACGATGGAGGGGGCCGTGGATGACCTTCTATTTGGCGGTGAGGGGTAGAGGGGAAGAGAGCGGAGCCGGATTGTGGATCAGGGAAATTAAGGTATTTATTTATTTATTATTAAATAATAAATAATGGTTAGTTATGAAATTAAAATTTAATTTTGCAATTGGATGCTATGTGTGCTGCCACGTATGCTGTCATATAAGATAAAAATAAACGGCATCTCTTCTATTTAATGGCAAGGATCAAAGTGCTACAAAATAGAAAGTTTAAAATTATTTTTATAATTTTTTAAAATTTAAAGAGCAAAGTGACATAATTCATAAGTATAAAGGTTAATTATGTAGTTTAGTTTTTTTTTTTTTTTTTCATCCTTAATTTTGGACTAGGTTAAATAATATTCTATAATATCCGTTATCTTTGAGAGAAGAGTTGTGTCCATGCCGGTCGGTGGAGCATCGGGCATATGTAGATTACGGACGGTTGGAACGCACAAAATATTGCAGTTTTATTTTATCATCGTTATTATTATTGAGAAAAAACAAAAGAAAAGAGTTACATCCGAGTACAGCCGCATAAAATCAGCAGAACCACCTACATTCAGTCCGTGGAACCCGAAGTCTGGGTGAACCAGAGACGCTGTTCCCAACTCTTTTCTTCAAATTTCTCCCAGTTCATATCTCCTTGAATATATATATATATATATATATATATATATATATCGAATAAATTGAGCGACATAATTTTTTTTTTCACCTAGTTACAAATTAAAAATTGATACCTGTAGGGTTGGATTGGTGAGAGGAGGGCATACATAGAAACGCCCACTTCTTCACAATTACCTAGAAATTAAAGAAAAAATATATTTTATTTCCACAATTCCATCACTTTCTTCCTTAAGCTTTCATTAAAAAAATTATTAAAAATAAAAAATAGCATTGTTGGAAGGATTTTTTTATTTAAAAAAAAAAGGAGGGATAACAATTAGAAGTTCCTTTTTAATCTTTTCTGCGTATTCCAATTCTAGACTCCTTCACATGCTATCAATTAATTAATGTTCATGAGATGTTGGTCTGTGGGCTTGAGCTGGTCTGTTTGTTAGAGGAGGATTATATGCATCTCTCTCTTGCTATCTGTTCACCACGAGAAATGCTCAACTTACATAGACTCTATGGTATGTGCACCTTTTCACCAAATTGTTGCCATGCAAGTCCTGCATTACGTAGGTCACTCGGCTAGAAGAATATATGGTTTGCAATGTTCATATAAACGAGAATGATTTGCAATTAATGTTTATGTAAATGATTTTCATTTGAACCAATGATTAGACCTCAATATCGAACGTTACAAAATGTGTGATAGAAGATTTATCCTTGTCCTCTTGTCTTTTGGATGACTAGTTTATTTGATTGAAAGATATGTAGTTGTTTCAAATGGATCAATTTTGAAGATAATAGGCTAAATCGCCTGGTGGTATCATTCTCAAAAGTTTGTCTATTGTACCCAAGGAGCAAGAAGCTGACCTACTTACACATCTTTATTACATAATATTACCTATGAGATATGGATTCTATTAGCTTGTCCTAACAACTATGCTGTAAACATCCTCTCATATCTCTTTGCTACAATAGCTTAAATCTGCTAATTACACCATTGTCAGCAGCATGAATCTTATCAATCACCTTTATAAGCCATGCCAAGTGTATGGAACGATTAAAACCTCACGGATTTCCTGAATTAATGGCAATAATCATATCTATCAAATAAAAAGATAATAATCTTAGGAATTAGTTAAAGGTCTGGTTATCCTATCCTTCCAAATTGAATGTTTTTTGAGCAAGCATCTTCTCATCTAAGTTTGTTTTCCTTCATTTTAATTAATCTAAACTTTCGAGTAGATTTTGTGAGTCATCTCATATTTTGCTAAGGCTTAATTGACTTTGAGTGAATCTAGTTTTATTTCTAATGGATTTAAGCTTTATTTTTTTGTCATTTGCTTGATTTTAGAACTTAATAAGAAAACCAAGAAGTAATTCACAAAATTCAACCGCTATCAAGGTTTTCAAGTCCACTCAAATATATATATATATATATATATATATATAGAGAGAGAGAGAGAGAGAGAGAGAGAGAGAGAGAGAGAGAGAGAGAGAATACCATGAGAGCAAATTTTAAAGAGAAAAGCAAAATAAAGTACGTATGCATTCAAAAATAAAAAGCTCTGTAATATATAATTTAAAGTGTTGTTTGACATGGGAGATAAATTTTATAGAATTATTCTCTTCATTTTATATAAAATAATTTATTTTTAAATAATTAATATTTTTTTGATATTTGACATGAGAAATAAGAAGAGCAGTAAATGCATCAATTTTCATGGCTATTTTAATTTTATCATAAGAATAAACTACACTCCCACTTTTCAATATAATTAATGAGTAGATAAAGATAAAATTGCAATGAAAAAGTATAAATTTATCCTATTAACTACAACAAATATACTGTGCACCGGCGCTAAATATATTTATCCTATTATCACGCATCAGGAAGCTTAGGGTGGAGACGGAATATTCCGACGCTTTTAGAAAGCGTCGGATGGCGTTGTTCCGTGCCGACGCTTTTAAGCGTCGGTAAAATTTCCTCTTAACGACACTTTAAAGCGTCAGAAATTAATAATTGTCCCGACACTTTAAAACGTTAGAGTTGTACTGATGCTTTAAACGTCGGGTTATTTTTTCTTGCCGATGCTTTTAAAAGCGTCGGGAGAACTACGTCGAACGCTTCCGACGCTTTAAAGCATCAGCAAATATAACATTTTTTTAAATAAAATAAATAAAATAACCAAAAAAATTTTATTAAACCTGTGCAATTAATTAAGATCAAATTCTAAATTAAACCGAGCAATGCAATCATAACAAACAAAATCACAAATCATATTACATACATCTTCACATCCAAAATAAAAGTTCAAATATAAATTTTATTACATCAAGTTCAAATATAAATTTCATTACAATTTAAAGTTTCATAAAATATAAAAATACATGAGATGAAAGATATAAAATAAAAAGAGCCGAAGTCAATGATCTGCAGGAGGAAGGTCGTCACCCTGTCCGCAAGGATCTGATGCTCTAGAAGCCTATAAGAAAAATTAAAAATATTTAATTTACAAAACTATCTATGAATATTAAACAAATAGTTAATTTAATATAAAATATATATATTGAATAATATATGTATTTACCTGATGTGGAACAACCGTTTGTATGAGAGATGTAAGCCGCTCAATGTGATCTCTCATGGAATCAATCAATGCTCTATCGGCTGCACTCCTCCGTTGCATCTCCTCCATCGCAATGGCATTCGACCGTTGCATCTCCTCCATCGCAACGGCATTTGACCGCTGCATCTCCTCCAACGCTGCAGCACTCGACCGCTGTATCTCCTCAACCGCATGCTCAAGTCTGCGAACATGTGTATCATGAACAGCATTTGCAGCATCACGCGTAAGTCTACTCACCTCAGATAACTGAGTGGGGGTAACTCCAACTCCATAACCCCTCACTCGACCGTAGCGCTCTGGCCCCATCAATTCTGTAAACACCTCGGCCTCGATGCGACTACTCTGCGTAGATACTGTAGAGTCATCGACACGCTCAGCAACAAGAGATGCAGCTCTTTCCTGTATTAATTTAGAAAAATTAGTTAGATCTTACTGAATAAAATAATCAAATTAAAATTATTGTACGAAATAATTTGTAATAAATAATTATATATAAATCCCTCGACTCATCTCTGACAAAAGTGCCATCATGGTGAGTATGAGTCATCCGGTAAAACTCCACCACACCGGGTTCCCTCCCATGCTCATCCATCTAAAAAAATACAATTTATAAATATTTGAACCAATTTATAAATAAATTATACAATTCATTTTGATTTGTAAAGAGGGACTATAAATTATTCAATTATGTTTCAACAAGAGTTTCAACGAGAGTTTCAACATAATTTTAAATTATTCAATTATGTTTCAATGAGAGTGTCAATGAGAGTTTCAAGATAATTCTAAATTATTTAATTATGTTTCAATGATAGTTTCAATGAGAGTTTCAACATAATTCTAAATTTACGGTGATGTTTCAATGATAGTTTCAATGAGAGTTTCAATGATAGTTTCAACATAATAAGTAATTATTCAATTGTTTCAATGAGAGTTTCAACGAGAGTTTCAATATAATTCTAAATTATCAATTATGTTTCAATGATAGTTTCAATGAGAGTTTCAACGATAGTTTCAACATAATAAGTAATTATTCAATTGTTTCAACAAGAGTTTTAACGAGAGTTTCAACATAATTCTAAATTATCAATTATATTTCAATGATAGTTTCAATGAGAGTTTCAACGATAGTTTGAACATAATTCTAAATTATCAATTATGTTTCAATGATAGTTTCAATGATAGTTTTAATGAGAGTTTCAATGAGAGTTTCAACATAATTCTAAATTATCAATTATGTTTCAATGATAGTTTCAATGAGAGTTTCAACGAGAGTTTCAACATAATTCTAAATTATCAATTATATTTCAATGAGAGTTTCAACATAATTCTAAATTATCAATTATGTTTCAATGATAGTTTCAATGAGAGTTTCAACGATAGTTTCAACATAATTCTAAATTATCAATTATGTTTCAATGATAGTTTCAATGAGAGTTTCAACATAATTCTAAATTATCAATTATGTTTCAATGATAGTTTCAATGATAGTTTCAACGAGAGTTTCAACATAATTCTAAATTATCAATTATGTTTCAATGATAGTTTCAACGAGAGTTTCAACATAATTCTAAATTATCAATTATATTTTAATGATAGTTTCAATGAGAGTTTCAACGAGAGTTTGAACATAATTGTAAATTATCAATTTTGTTTCAATGAGGGTTTCAACGATAGTTTGAACATAATTATAAATTATTCAATTATGTTTCAACGAGAGTTTCAATGAGAGTTTCAACATGATTCTAAATTATCAATTATGTTTCAATGATAGTTTCAATGAGAGTTTCAACGAGAGTTTCAACATAATTCTAAATTATCAATTATGTTTCAATGATAGTTTCAATGAGAGTTTCAACATAATTCTAAATTATCAATTATGTTTCAATGAGAGTTTCAATGAGAGTTTCAATGAGAGTTTCAACGATAGTTTGAACATAATTGTAAATTATCAATTATGTTTCAATAAGGGTTTCAACGATAGTTTGAACATAATTATAAATTATTCAATTATGTTTCAACGAGAGTTTCAATGAGAGTTTCAACATGATTCTAAATTATCAATTATGTTTCAATGATAGTTTCAATGAGAGTTTCAACGAAAGTTTCAACATTTAATTCCATTTGATTCAATGCTACATTTAATTCTATTTGATTCAAGTTTCCTTAAGAAAAGAGATTCAATTCATTTATATAGACCTAGCACATCAATGCATTCATCCGTAATATCCATTCTTCACTATCACACAACCGTCAGGCATCCATAGATTTAAGAATTCAAAGCTAATATTATATTTCATGAACCTCCTCTTTATGACATATAAATGAATATAATTAGTTTAAGAATTTATAGTTTAAGAAAAATACGAATTGGTGTGGCTAACATAACCAAAAAGCCATTTAAGACCCCACTACCCCAAATCAAATCTCTTATTAAACATCTCTGTCTAGAACCGTGAAATGCTCCATACTCCAAAGCCATAGGAACAGAACAAACCATAAAGAGAGACAATGCTATGATATTTACGATTGTATAGTTAAATTACGATATAATTTCATAAATCTGCCAGTCACGGAATGGCAAGAGACAACCTCTGAACTCATAACACAAAATAAGTATTGCTTGGCACAAGGCTTTGGTTAGGGAAGATCATAAAAACCAATAGGTAACAAATGAGCAAAACTCATACAAACAGGAAAAAGATATTTTACTTAAAATAAGCTTTTAAGGGAAAATGGCAGGGTACTGTACAAGCCCATCAAGGACAAGGCAAACATAAACAGAACATTAGACCATTCATGCCTGTCAGGAGATCTAAAGCAGCAGCCATTTTTTTGATGCAATCATGTTTATCAGAGCATTATGAACCATAAATCCTAACCAGGGTGGCTATTAAAAATCAAAAAACATTGGAATTGCCAAAAATAGAATTATGATAGAACCAATAAGCCATACATTCAATTAAATTTATGGACCCTAACATTTCTGTCAAGCAAACAAAAGAGGGCAAAGACACATGACCAGTACTTTCCTTTTTTACGTCAGTTCTAGGAACATGTTTTCTCACCACTCACTGTACGTGATCAATTACCACATGCATACAAGGTAAACAAAACCTAATATTTGAGGGCAATCAAGGAAGATTGCAAGAGAACACCGCAGGAAAAAATTCCAAATTAAGTGCTATTTAAATCATTCCTTGATTTCCATATTGTTTTTTATTTTTTTTTTAATTTTCAGAATATTTCTTCTAATCGGAGAGAAATATCAGCATCTTTGTGCTCTAATCTCTTTTAGGCAACTAATTTTATGTGGCAGATTACTCCAAGAGAGCTCGGTAACATTTAGATTGCTAAAGAATTAAGGAAAAATTGATTTAATTTTCATAAACAAAATACCATCAGAAATGTGTTTCATTGAGCAATGAATCCCCAAATCTCACGATTAATTTAATCCAAACAGAAAGAAAAATATGTTCATACCTAGAGAAGGAGAGGATAGGAGGAGGCTCTGAGGGGGCAGCGGCAGTCGCAGAATCTCAGATTTTCTCCTTTCAATCTTTCGGTCCACAAATCCACGGCACCAATCCTAAGGCCGATGCCAACAGCCACCCGGACGATGAAAATCAACACCCGGACGATGAAAATAAGCGTAAGAAATAGATTTTGATCTTACCTTCGAGAGGAGAGAGGCCGACCGATACACCTTCGTCGGGGAAGAGAGCGTCCATGGGGAGGAGGCGAAGGAAAATCATGGCACGGAGGCGGCTAGGGCAGCACAGAGGAGGAGGAAGATCGCGGCAGGGAGGCAGCTAGGGCATCACAAAATGCGTAGGCAGGAGGAAGATCGCGGCGGGGAGGCAGCTAGGGCATCACAGAACGCGTGGGGGAGGAAGGAAGCTCGGTTGCAAATATATATCGGTATATGTCGATGCTTTTAAGCGTCGTCCTGTGCCTACGCTTTTAAAAGCGTCGGCAAACTTTGTTATTAGTTAATTAGTGCAAATATATATATCGGTATATGTCGACCGTTTTAAGCGTCGTTCTGTGCCTACGCTTTTAAATGCATCGGCAAACTTTGTTATTAGTTAATTAGACGAAGCGTAAGCAAACTTAACTAATATGCCGACGCTATTAAAAAGCGTCGTTGGTCTGCGCTATTTTTCGATGCTACACCCTAGCGTCAAAAAAAAAGAGTTGCGAAAATAAATTTTTGTTGTAGTTATGTAAAATAACGATAAAAAGGAATTAATTTAGTAAATATTTATTATTTTTTGAGATGTTTGGCTAAAGGGTTTTTTTTTTTTTTGAAAAATCTCAATGCCACCATGCAAACTTTCAGAGCATTCATTCATTGTCTTTGTGCCTCTTAATTTTTTTGAAAAAAAAAAATTACGGCAACGCGAGCATTCAAAGGCATGGTAATCATTCATGGCCGAGGGGTGGTACTCTCTTCTTATTCCGCGGACCTGAAAAGCCTGAAGGGAACGGGAACCGATGGTTGCGGGAAACGCTGGTTTCAAGTTTTAAAACTGCATGAATTCGGTGATCTTGTGACGATCGCAGGTAGGGGGGTCGCAATGAGCAGAGAGGCTGGAAGGAAGAAAGTAAACGTAGTTAAAAGGGCGGAGAAAGGAAACCTCGGATCCGAATCCACTCCGAGAGGCGAGAGGCTTTGCTTTCCCCGTTCATTCCCTGGTTTTGCCCACTTGCCCATTCTCTTCTTTAGGGGTTTGTCGTGTTGCTAGTGGTACGACTTGATGGCTCCATGAGGGATGAGTTCTTGTTGTTGATTACATCTCAAGTCGTCATGTTCTTTTGTTCTCATCCGGGCGATAACGGGGGCTCGCTGCTCTCAGATTCTTCCTCTGTTTGTGGTCCGCCCGCTTCAAATCCTCCATCCTGGAGTCCGCCGATGATCTTGGTACTCCTTCCTTTTCTTTCTCTACCTTACTGAAATGAGGGCGACGGCGATCAGGACGGCGTGCCGAGATTTGCCGATTTCAGGATCGAAGAGATTCCGGCGACCACCGATGGTTTCTCCCCGATCACGTCGTCTCGGAACACGGCGAGAAGGCCCCCAACGTCGCTGGCCACGGCCATGTCCTCAACAGCGTCCGCACAGTCGCCATCAAGCGCTACAAGTTCGCCTGGCCCGACCCTCGCCAGTTCTTCGTCCGTCCCCACTTTACCTGTTCTCTTTCTTTTCTCTTTCTCTCTCGTCTCTTGATTTCGATCGCATTACGATCTTTGTTTCTTGGTGGGCTTGCAGGAGAAGGAGAAAGCGGTGGGGCAGCTCTGGAGCGAGTGGCTGGCCAACCTCATTAGCTGCTGCTGCTGCTACGAGGGCGACGACAGGCTGGTAGCTAAGTTCGTGCCCGGCAAAACCCTAGCCAAGCACCTCTTCCGCTGTACTCGCTTCTTCCTCCCTCTTTTCTTATTAGATGCATGGATGCTGATCGCATATGATCAATAAAAAAAAACAAATTATAAACTTATTTTTCTAATTTTTATATTATTAAATTTAAATTAAAAATCATCAATTTTAAATTAAAAATAAGAATAAGGTAAATCAGGTACACTTAGGAAAAGAAAAGATTGGATGAGATGCACATCATTCCTCAAGGTCCTCTTTTGATGATGGAGCTGCATGCTAAATCATTGTTATGTCTTGTTTAAGCTAACTATTTGATTCCAAACACTGAATATTATTTAGCCAGGTTGGTCAAAACAATCATTGTCCCTGAGTAATCTGTAAATTACTTTATTCTATATAACAAAAGCTTAGGAAACATGCTATCATGATAGCTAAGCTGTTCGGCTGAGGACATTAATCTCTAGAAGTAGATCATTCTAGATGCCATATGTTCCAGTAAAATTGGTTGCAGGGGTATGCAAGAAAATTGACTAAACCACAAATCCGATTCAACCATAATTTCGTTTTGCTCTGAACCAGTTCTTTTCCTCTCTTGGTTTGGTTTCGTTTTAAAATTTTCTGAAACTAGAAAAGCTTGTTCAAATTCGGTGTGGTTTTTTTAAAAATCAATATAAACCGAACTGAATCGTGTGTGTACATATATATGGGTTTTTATTTATATTATAGTTAAAATTGAGATGTTACAACTATGTTTTCTTCCATTCTGAATAACTGGGCTGCCATTTGACCATATAAAGTTTTCTATGAAAGTTGATCTCATGACATTTAAAATGCTGCTATTTGGTCACGTAAAATTTGTTATGAAAATTGATCTCATAGTCATTTCAAACAAGTACAAACAAACTGAGAAATTAAATTAAATTTCTTAATTTAGTTTGATTCGGTTTGCTAAAACAATTGGTTTAGTTTTGGTTTGATTTTGATTTTAAGGAATTGATTCAAATTGATTTGGTTCCAAAAATATATTTAAACTGACATGGTCTAATTTATGCACACCCCTAACTGGTTGAATAGGTAACTAGCTTGATAAAGATATCAGTAGATTGAAAGGTGGTTAAGTGAGCGACCTGTACTTAAGCAAAAGATAACTGCTTAGGTAAAAAGCCTTGCCAGATTGTAAATTAATTAAGTACACACACAAAGATATTTGAAAATAAAAAAAGTTTGAAAGATGCTAGTGGAAAAAAAAAAGAGATAAATTAAGGAACTCTTTTATGTATGTTTGTTGTTATCCGCAACTATTAAACAATTCTCAAAAGTTCAACCGCTGCTGCTTCATTCCAAGGAGCCACTATTTTCTATTGATTCCCCCACATCGCATTAAATTGCATTAATGAAGAGTAATTTCCTCAAGCTTTGAAGGTAGATTTGTGAGACACATTGCGTAAAAGATAGATGAGAAAGAAATATATTATTAATTTGAAAGTTATTTAATGTAGTGGTGTGTGGCATAAAAGAAAAGCATTGGGTTTTTTTTGAATCCTCTCAACTTTACTTGATATATATATTAGATTTAAAATTATTACCAAGCTATTACTGAACAAATTTGGGATAATCGAGTCGATATCATTTTCTTGATTCATAAACTAATTACTTCCAAGGCGGGGTTGGGTTTTTATTTTTCACCATCTTTTACTTTATCATACTGTATAAATGTGGTTAGCTCTGTGAATCATTTTTGAATTTACATTATCTTGACTGGATTAGTGCATTTATGGAATTTTCAAAGAGAAATTTCATATGTTCCAATTGATGTACTGGGCATTTATTGATTTATATATAAAAATTTGATTATCGTAAAAGATGAATTCTTCCTACATTACTTCAGATTCTTTTTTCCTCCTATACCATATTTACTCTGCATGGTCATTTTCTGGAATAAATTTGGTAACAGATATTGTTTGATTATTGGTGGATAGCAGTCTAGTGATGGTATTTTCAAATAGGCCTTCTTCATTTGTTTTGAAAGTTGTCTTTCAGTTTCTCTCTAAGGCCAGGTTGTTTTGTTCCGGCCATTTTTGAACCAACTTAATAGATCAGCATTAGATCATGAAACAACAAGGACTGGTGATGGCATATGACGGGATGCACAGCCTTTGATTTGGGCAAATGAGGATAAGAGTTGTGCTCTACCTAGCACAAGCATTGTAGTGTTGCAGTAGCTGTGAGCAAGTACTATATCATGATTTAGCGCGGATGCTAAATCTCGATTTGTTGAGCTTGCACCGAGTGCAATGTAACAACTTTATATTTTGAGTGTTCTTCTACTTTTACTTGTACTAAGACCTATGCCTTGTTTCTCTATCGTCTACATCATCAACCTGCCAATAAAATTCATGTTCTATGCTTATGTATTTTCTCTTCTATTCTACTTGTATCATCAACATTATCCTGCCAGCTATTTAGCAAGAGTTCCTACACAGTCTTCATACTCTGTATACCTAATATAGGTATTGAGTACTATCATCAGTATATCTCATGTTATATGTGGATAAAATTTTCGAATTGCCTATAAATTTTTGAACTACCTAAACCATCGATAGAAAGAAAAAAGCTACCAAGTTTAATATAACCACCCAGGATGGATCATTTCAAAAAATATAGGAAGATATTCCTGTTGCACTGCACTAGTTTGAATTGTTCCCCCTGATCCATTGAACGATCTGCATTATTCTTGATAGAGGCTTGATGGTTGATAAAGCTAATTATATAGCTGAAGATTCTTGTTGTGCCTTAAATAAATATTAGAGAAACTAATCATAATTAGTAATCAAGGGTTGATAATTTCTATAAAATTTCTCAAGCCTTCAACCTAGAATTGCATGAAATTGATTAATATTTTTTTCCCCTTTGTTACTTGAATCTCTCATATTATCATGTGACTATATTCCTTTATTCTAATAATAATAATAAATAATGAATAAAGTAAATCTATAAGAAAGTGATGAAAACCTGCTGCAAGAGAGGGAAAAACATAATAAAAGAAAACATAAGATTTACATGAAAGAAAAAATATAAAAATACATAGCTCTGTCCTAAGTTACTTCATACATAATAGAAAAACATGATAAAAATTTTAAGTTATTAAAATGAGATTAAATTAAATCTTTGAAAAAAGATTGAAGTTGGTGAGGTAAGAAAAGGCGGAGAGGACGTGCGCTGTCTTTTGAAATATCAAACAAAAGGATAAAATTTTAACAATGTATGGAATCGCCCAATCGAGTAGATGGGACACGTTCCATGATGAGTAATTGTGATCAAAACCCCACTTTAGATCAACCTCCAACTACCATACTGAGTTATTAAAAAAAATGAAAGGAAAAAGAAATGAAACAACTCAACGAACCAGGACTCATCGAAGAAGAGATTTATCTGGATTCTTCTTTCGTAGTCCATGAACATGTAGAGTCCTCTTTGATCCGGTGAGATCATTGGTTGGCTTTCGCATAAATGATCCTCTTTCATCATGTCTTTTGTTGGTTTATGTTGTTATACTGCATTATCATTGCTAGCCGTTTTGCTGGTTGTGCCATTGATGTTTGACAGGATGGTAGTCTCAGGCTGTCATGTTTTGGCCTTATGAAGAACGGCAGAAATGGGAAGAACTATGGTGCTAACTTAGCATTTGCACCTCCAGAGTACATTGGGACAGGTATGCAGATTCTACAAGCAGCAATGGGTCGGGTGGCCTTCGATTAGTTTATAGAAAAACTTTGTAGCCAAACTTATATATTATTGGTTGTCTTGAGGGGTAGCACATTTACTGGACTTCTTCATGTTTAACCATTGTGGTGGGTTAAGTTGTTATAATGTTCCTGTCCAATGCATTATTTGTGTAATTCAGTGCAGGACCTTGCACATGTATTCTGAGAAAAAGTTTTTTTACATAGTTCGAAGTTTTAATTGGACATTCAATTTCCCAACTTCTGCTCTACAATTTTCATTGGTATTTATCTTTGATGATTCTTACAATTTTTATCTTTTTAGAGATGTCATTATAAAGGTTCCAAATTGTCCAATATACTCCAAAATGATACTGGGATACCTTTTTATTTTTTCAGATTAATAATCTATGTTCTCTGTTTAGCTCAACTTCAAAACTAAAAGAAAAGCTAGCGAATCTGTTGAAACCAAATTGCTTTTGCCGTGGCCAAAACTAGGTGATTGAACCTTGTGGTTACTATCATAGGAAGGACTCCAAATGGGTATCTTTTGAACATCTTAATTGTGATATTCGTTTTGGAAATCTCTGTTCTACATGTTCTTTCCCCAAATTGATTTCCTTTTCAGATTATGTATAGGCATTCACTCTCTAGCTATTAAATTGTGTGGAAGCTGTAGTAGAGATGCTAAAATTTCCATGCAACTAGTTTTATTTTCCCTTCTTGACCATTGACATCAACGGATGGTACATTGTGCATGTAAAATAAAATTTATGTTGTTTAAATTTGGAAAACACCAGATATATCTTATTTGGTTCTTTTGGCAGGGACATTGACGCCAGTGTAGCGTACAGCTTTGGAAGTCTACTGCTTGACCTTCTCAGTGGAAAGTACATTCCCCCAGGCCACGTTAGTTCTTTACTTCCCGAAGCAATGCTTGGCCTTACCTGATTTTAGCCTGAGTGTTATAACAGCACTTAGTAGAAGTTTACTTACTTGAATGATTTGGAAGCTGTAAATGGTATCATCTCCAAGGCATTTCTACGTAAATAGCACTCAAAGCAGTAGCTTAATTTATACTTGTTCTTTATGCTCCCGAAGGACTTTATTATGATAAGCTAATATTCTAATACTTCTGCTAATAAATTTTCTTTGACTACTCTTGACATGTCTTCCTTTAGAAACTTAGATGCTTTTGTTAGTTGAAAAATGGTTTGCAGGTAAGATTTCAATTAGGATCACCCTGCTTAAAGCATCTAGTTATAAAGAGAGCGAAGGTGAATTCCCTTGACAAGCTTTACCAGAATGCTTTATCCAGAACACCATTATGCAGCCAGATGTATGCCTACTTAAGTATTTGTAAGCAAGCTATAAGCATGCGCACAACACAATGTGGTTTGACGTTGTCATGTGGCTTGATGGTGATATTAATTTCTACATGACATTTGATGCAGTACAAAGTATAACAAACAGATATTTTGACTAACAAGATCATATCAAACTTTACAGGAGCCAGTGGATTTGCAAGTGGAGACTTCAACAATTGAATTTTCCATCAGAGACAATATCGAATTATAATCTAAATAGAGTGTTATGAGTTGGCAATTTTATTTTAAGAAAGTGCATGCGCTTCCATTTCAGCACCTTCATCTTTTAGGTCCTTTGTTTATCCACTTATGGTTGAAGCTTTATACTTTCACTTGTAGTGACATTGTTATTTATCACTCGTACCTGTCCAACCTTAAATGTGCATCGCAAAATGGTAGGCAAAAACAGAAATGCATACTTTTATAGCTTTAGTAATGTTAATGTTATGAAAACTAATTTTCTTTATTGTCCTCTTTTTACTTAACTTTTGTGTACTTGGCCAGAGTAATTGCACCATCAGAATTCATGAATTCAGAGCATTGACGTAGATCTTTTTTTGCTGCAGGCACTTGACCTGATATGTGGCAAGAATTTTCTAAACCTGATGGATTTTTGTTTGAAGGAGCATTTCTCTAATGCTTATGGGACTGAACTGAACTGGTGCGATTGGCTTCTTTGTTTTTGCAATATGAACCTTGAGAGGTCAAATCTGAAGTCATTAGTGATTGCTCTTGCATCTCTTCAGAAAGATGCAGAAGTGAGGTTTTGCCCTTCAAAGTTTCTATTTTGGACTATTAAGAATCTCCTTGCTTTCAAACATTCTTTTTTTTTTTCTTTTCTTTCTGATATCAATGAAAGTTTCAGTTCACATTAGGTGGCTCCTTATGATAGAGCTTTGTGGTTCTCTTCTAATTCTTGCTTGGTGGAGCATTTTGGTGATTATTGCCCTCAGTATTGCTTGACTAAACCTATGCTTCCCTGCAATCCAATTGTTATTTTAAATGTTGTCACTAGTTCTCTTCTTGTGAATACATTTGTTTTTACCAAAAAACAAAGGTTGCAAAACTATTTTTCAACCTTGCTATCATAGATACCATGGTCATAACAATCATTACTTACAAATTACTTGCATAAACTGGACTAATACTTCAGTTGAAAGTGGGTGGATTGTTACTTGAGTTTAATATTTCGATACTCTATATGCAAACACATAATGCTTGATACTCGTTCGTTTTTACTTAGTGGTGCCCCCCTATGTATTGATATGTATTCCACATGGACCTACAATTTCCATGCAAAATATCCCTTTATCTCCTCTTGATGAAGCTTGCACTAGATTAGACCTCACTGTATACTTGAAATATTGGAGAATGTAGGATGCAAGGATGATGAATAGCCAACGAGGTAAGAAAAAATTTTAGCTTTTGTTCTCTTTTTGTATGAAGATTTTTTGCTTTTTTTTCTTTGATGTTTTTATTTCTATAAGATATTTAAGCAGATTCAACTAGAAGATTGTATATTATTTGTTTGTATCAACTTTGGGACATGGTTAATTTCAGTCTCTTCACTTATGTATTTCCCATATAGCTTTTGGTAGATCCAACAAGTATATTGCTTTATGTCCTATGTTTTGAGATGCAATTACAGCAAAACATAACAGATCTAAATCCAAGAAATCACAACAAGAGTTTTTTTTTTTCCCAAAGCAAATGTGAATTTTCTTCAAGCATTTAGCTTAAACAAATCATTACTTGACTGATGCTTAGCTTAACACCCATTAAAAAAAAGAAAAGAAACGAGCGATGAACAAAAGCAAGACATACTTTGGAGACTGACCATCCAGTCCTTTTTATCTCAAATAGTTGCTTCTCTCTACATATTTCATATGAAAGCAATGCATACTTAATCATAACAATTGGAGATTAGGCATCTCTGTAGTCCACTCACAAATCAAACTGGCTACCTTGCACTAAATAATTGAATTGTTAAAAGCATATTGTTGTTGAACTTTTAACATCCCATCTAGAATCCTACTTCGTAGATGGTTTTCTAGTGGCAAGATTTTACTGTAACAATTAGCTTAAGGAACACATAATTTTCCTCACATGCCAGCATGCACAAACACGCAAGAAATTCTTTACTGTAGACCTTTATAGGCTGCACCTTGTAGAGGTTTGTCACAAACACAAGTGAAAAAGGAAAGAAAAGAAAAGAAAAAGAAAGATTTAATATGGCAAACACCACTTGAAGCATATACTGGTACTTAATTGTTTCGTTGTGAGGTACCTCTTAATCAAGAGATAATTTAACTTCAGATTTCAAGAGGTTGTGAAGTTGAACAAGAATGATGAAGAGGGTCGAAGAGATTGGTAATTATGGCTAACGTATAAATTTGGATGATAACAAAGAGCAGGAATGGTCAGAATGGTATAAAACTTAACTAAGTCTTAATTCTAAACTAATGGGAGTTAACTTTATGAATCCTTTTTCTCAATTCCATTTAATTTTATGCCATACTTTTTGAAAAATATTGGGATATTAAATCCTTCTTTGCTATTGCATCCAACATGATTATTGCTTTACCTTTAACCCATAGTTTTTCAATGTGTATCAAATCACTCTATCGTATTAGTGCATCCTTGATCTATATTCTATATGTCTAAACCATCCAAATTATCCTCTTAATTTGTCTTCAATTAATGCTACTTTTGACTTTTTGAGAATATCTTTAATATTTTATTCTATCTTTTCTTTTATTATAATACATCCATCTTAATATTATCATTTTGGTCATAACTCTCTTGTACACAACTTTTGATTGCCCAATATTATAGATATATTATGCACTAGTTAAATAATAGGTATCCTATGATCACATCATATCCCAATTATACTATATTTTATTCTAACATTCTTTATTCCTATGGATGATGACATCTTCCTAAAATCTTTCATTTTTTATGAATAATCAATCTTAAATATAAAAAATGTTCATTCTGAGAACTTTCATAATTCTCAATATTCGCTCTACCTTTATTTCTATTTCAATTTTTTACTAAAATTACATTTATATATTCCATGTTGGTCCTACTTAATCTACAATCCTTGAATTCCGATGCAATCTTCTATACTTCTAGTTTACATTTAATTTTAATTTGAGTTCTATCTAATGTTGGGAAAAGGCTTAGATGAGTTGAGTAGAGAGTTGAGTTCTATCTACTAAGACTATATCACCCGTTGATAATATATGCTAAAAAAATATCATTCTAAATATGCCTATTAAGCTCATTTGTAACTAGTAAAAAAGATAAGGACTTAAAGATAAATTTATTAAGATTAAAAACTTTTTAGTATTATCTTTAATAATTCTTATACTAGTAATTGCTATATCATATACATTATTATTTATATTAATATATCTGAAGAAAATTTCTTTTCTTTCTAACACCTATTATAAAATTTGTTTACGAATTTTATTATTTGTTCTCTTTAAATCAACAAAAGACTATATGAAAATATTATATTTTCTCTTTATGCATGTTTATTGACCTTCAAGGAAGAAATATACCTTCCATCACCAACCTTCCTATTATAAAATCAAATATATTTTCTGATATTTTTATTATATTTTAATAGGTGCCTAATCATCCTTTCTAAAGTTTTCATAGTATAGATTATGATTTTATTACCATGTTAGTTGGTACAACATTACATTTATTTTATTAATTAGTATTATAATACGCTTCCTTTATTTTCAAGTATTTTCTTGATTTTTAAAATCTAATTAAATGATTAGTCAAATAAGTTACTCTCATGTCACTTAAACACTTAAATATCTCATAAGAAATTCTGTCAGGTTTAATTATTTTACATGATGTCTTCTTTTTATAGACTTTTTGACCTTAAAACTTTAACTCGGTATGTATGCTTAACATTTTTGTCTTCAATGAAACTAGCAAGACATCATAAATTACTTGCATAACTTTTCTTAAATAATTTATGAAAGAAACTTTATCTTCTTTTTTTTTTTTTTTAATCTTCCTAACTACAAGACCAAGAATGGTATACTGAGCTAAAATAATCTAGACCTGGCTTCAATTATATGGCATAACAAAGGATAATTTTGTAGAGGGAAAATAATTAAAAATGAGTCACATGCTTGCCCTTGTATTTCAAGTGATCTAGTATCTGTTCAACGTGGCATAAATTTATGTTCACTAAGCAGTAGTTAATTAGTTAACTAATTTGCTCTTCATTTTGTAGCTATTGTTATCCTGTGCTAGGATGCTATGAATTTCGTTCCTACTGGATTCTCAATCTGGTTGATGTGAAATTGCAAGTCTTTCTCAATCTTTTTCATTTCCCACTACATTCCCCATTGTCAGTTTATCTTACAATGATACGTTTGTAGACCCGCCCAAATGCAAGAAAGTAGGAGACAATGCTTTTCGGCCTGAAGATTTTGGAGCTATAATTGATTGCCATACACAGGTTACTTGATAAACCTAACTCCTACATTATAAGTTACGATTGTTTGCATTCCGGTGATGCATTGGTAACAATTTGGGTCGCCCAACTGGCCTACCGTTTACCATCTTCAAGCATCTGCTCTGCTCAGGCTTGGAATGGAAGCCAACGCCCAAAAATCACTAAAAGATGTTTCGGCTTGGAATGGAAGCCAATGCCCGAGAATCGCTAAAACGTAGCAGTGCTTCGGGCACTACCAGGAATAACGGATACCAAGTGCAAAGCTTTATTTAATCGTTATCAATCCGCATCATTAGGTTTTTTTTTATCTTTTTCCTTTCGCTAAATCTTTGTCTCATACACAGTTGGAATCAAGAAATTAAACACAACTCAAATGAAGTAAACAATATAGCTTTAAGCCTTCACTTTTATGGTTTAGCAGAGATACCAATCCATTGGTTTATAGATCATTGTAATGATTTGGCTGACATCAATCAACAGTATAAATAATCAAACTGATAATTGAATAATCTCCCGGGAGGAAAACGTCACTTGGGCTAATCGGTTTTCCTTCTTAAGAAGCTTAGGCCAACTAACATGCATGAAAATAAAAATCAAAAATCAAAAATAGCACGGTCCAGATCCATCATCGCTCCTATATAAGCATGTCTTATTTCTAAAGTCAGTATAGCCTCCGTAACATCAGCTTTGCTCCAAAACACTGTCTATGCATTTTGTTTAGGCATATGGCCTACTAAATTTGTGGTTGCTTCACATTGGTGGTCGACTGGAACCAAGCAATTGCCCTACTAAATTTGTCACCTGAAACCGATCAAAGATAAGGAAAACTGAGATTTGTAAATTAAATATGAAGAGAATATGTTTGTTTGAATCACTATGGTAAAATTGAAAGACTTAGCTGTTTTATCCTCATGTAAAGAAGTGATTTAAAAAATTAATAAACTCTATTTTTTTTTAAATTGTAACATAAATCCTTGATAACAATAAACTATAACTTCAAGATAACTCATGTAATATTAATATAACTTGTACCATAATTCTTAACTCAACTCATCTAAGCCTTTTCCAACTACATGAGGTCAATCACATGAACCTGCTTCCTCGCTCGCTCTATTTAGGATCAAATCAACATTCAAATTATAAATTGTCATATCTTTTTCAATTATTTATGTCATATTATTTTAGGTTTACCTCTACCTCTATCCTGATCTACCTCTATCTTTATCCTTACCATGAATTGTTAAAAGATCACTCTTTTTAACTGAAACATCTAAAGGTCTTCGTTGTATATGTTCAAACCACCGTAAACGATTCTCTCATTTTAACTTCAATTGGGGCTACTCTTATCATTTATCTTTTATGTTTATTTCTAATTCTATCTTTTAAAATTTTACCACATATCATCTTAACATATGCATTTCTGTTACACTTAATTTATTCACATGTTGTTTCAATATTACTCAACACTCCTATTCCATATAGCATATCTGTTTAATAGTGATTTTATAAATTTTTCTTTCAATTTTAATGGGATGCGTCTATCATACAATTCTTTCGAGCACTCCTCTACTTAATCCATCTTGCTTTCCGAGCACTCTTCTACTTAATCCATCTTGCTTTAACTCTATGATTCACATCGTCACCTATTTCACCTTCTTGTTGAATAATTGATCCCAAATACCTAAATTTTTTTATTTCTTGGTATCTCTTGGGTTGGAACCTTCATTGTTTCTTTATTTATATTTCTACACTCACTAAAATTACATTTTATATATAACTAATATAACTTGTACCACAGTTATATTAGTTATATTATAGTATTATTTTTAAATAATATTATAATATTAAATTAATTATAATAATATATTATACTATAATTTAATATTATATTATAATGAAAGTTATTATATTAGACGATTGTTATATTTTTTTTATGATAATACGTCATAAGTTATATTAAATTTAATATTTGGATCAATATCCTTCTTTAGACATAATATAAGGGTAAAATTGAAATAATAAAAATATGAACAGTGAGGTGTGAAATGAAATCATAATTTCTGATTAGAGATGATAGAATGTTCATTTCTCCAAGTAAATAAATTCTCATTCCAAAGAAATAGCAATTCCAATTTTGTTTTAGGTAACCAAATAATTGAATTAAATCAAAATTGGAATCACTAGTATTGATTCTATCCAACCAAACATGGCATAAGTGTACACCATGGTAAAATAGAATGCAATACAAACGTTCAATACATGCAAAAAATTGAAGGATTTATCTTGCTCAATTCAACAAGATTTTTACAAGAGATAACAAAAATAATAACCAAGCTAAGAAACTTGTAGCTCTAAGAAAGGACTAATAATAATAATAATAATAATGGCATTGTTGATGTTGATGTATTTTAATGTGATGGACAACAATAATAATCACAATGCAATCAAAAGTTGATGGACAAAAAAGAAAAATAGGATATAACTAAGCCAAGAATTTGATAATTAGACATAAGTTGTAAGCAATAATTAATGGATCTCAGTCAAAGTTTTCAAATATATGATCATCAAAGTATCACATTTGATTCTCCTTTGTTATGACCATTTCATGTTCTTAAATCCATAAATACAATTAAACCTCACATAAATATCAAGTTCAAAAAATTTTGTGCAAATAATACAACTTACTTGCCAATATTTTGAAACACAACGATCAATGCAACTATTCTCACCCATATTGAGCTCGGATTCCTTGTACCTGGACAGAAGACATGGAGGATATTTAATGTTGAACTGACTAGTCTTTAATATTTTAAAAATAAGCAAGATTCTTTCAAGAAATTCATCCCATAAATGAATAAAAGGCTACAACTGCAAAGTGCAACCAAGATTAATGATATGTTGTAGACACATCAACCTTCTTACCAGGAGGAAAGCAATCAATCTATATTGTTAATTCATATGGACGTTGATTCATTGAATCATTGGTATTCAGTTCTATCCAAGAGCACATAAATCTATCACTTTAACTCACATTTTCAGATTGATCTATCAGTATATATATCCAAAGTTAAATGCAAAAGAAGGTAGATATGCATATTTAAAATGAATGAAGAATTGCAATTCTAGATCTTAAAAAAACGTATCAGGAGGTTAGAGAAGAGTCATCAAATTTCAACATACTTTTTCTCGATACATTTGTCGAAACATGTCTTCGTAAGCCTGTACCAAACAGTAAAAAGAAAAAAAAAAGTCAAAATTAAAAAACAATTCTCATAGTTTTTTTTTTTTTTTTTTGTCATCTTAAGCTTACTAGTACAGCATATGAATAAATATTACCTTATAAGTACAGAAAAAATATACATTAAGAGCATAATCTCAGACATGACTTTCTGAAGGACAAATAAGTAATAACAGTGTAATATCAAATATTATATTGTGATAAATGCATGAGTAAGAAATAAAGGAATTCAGTGCAAAACCATTATATAAAGGTGTATTTTAATTAAGACCTATAGGACAGTAAACGTGCTGTATGAAAGAAATGTCAAACAGCAAAGTAATCAACCTGATATGTTCAAGCCTTAAAGATTAATTTCTGGAGTAAGCTAAATATATAGCTTTAAGATATTCAATATTTAAAAATAAGGAATAAAAACACAATAAACAAAAATTATAGTTAACATGTAATTGAAGGTTGGTATGTGGCCCCTACACACCAAGCCTCCTTTCAGATTAAACAGATGGCATTTTGACCGTAGTTACCATGAAAAATAATTTCATATCTCCTCAAGTATTTCCCAGGAAATGTGCTCACTGAACTTTTTGTAATGTGGCTTCTCTAAAACTTGGTAATATAAGGGAAACACGATACCCTGCCATGTATCTTCAGAAAACCTTCATATTTTCCAAATAACGGGTACATATGATGGCTTGCTGCTTTTGTTTCTTGTATTGTTTCTATACACCCGAGTTCTGACAATGGTAACTATAGTTCAGTTCCTCTCTTTTTTTTTTTTTAGCTGAAGAAAAAAAAATAAAGGAGAAAAGGGGCAGACCTTTATTTGATGACTATAGAAAACCCACTATTTAGAGAGAATTTCTCAACTCCTAAATCCATGACAATTATTGTCGGCCAAACAATTTGATCCATCAAACGATCACCAACAACTACTTTCACGTGCCTTCTATTTGAAATTGCATTTTGCAAGTCTGAATCTTATTATGAACACGTTAAGATACTATGGTAACTGATGGGGCCAGTTAACCCCATGAAAAAATAATTTTTTTTTTGGACGGCCCCAAAGGCCAACACCCGACATCCGACGGCCCCAAAGGCCGACACCCAACGACCGACGGCCCCAAAGGCCGACACCCGACGGCTCCAAGGCCGGCACCTCCAAGACCGACGGCCCCAAAGGCCGACACCCGATGACCGACAGCCCCAAAGGCCGACACCCGACGGCCCCAAAGGCCAACATCTCTAAGACCGACGGCCCCAAAGGCGACGGCCCCAAAGACCGACACCCCCAAAGCACGCCGGCTCCGGCGTGTCCAAGCTAGGCGGCCCGACACCTCCCAGGCGGCCCCGGCATCTTCCCAGCCGGCCCCGGCATGTCCAAGCTAGGCGGTCCTGGCACTTCCCAGCCGGCCCCGGCATGTCCAAGCTAGGCGGCCCGGCACCTCCCAAGCGGCCCAGGCATCTTCCTAGCCGGCCCTCTACGTCTCCAAGCGAGTCGGCCCCCGGCACTTCCCAGCTGGCCCCGACGTGTCCAAGTTAGGCGGCCCGGCACCTCCCAGGCGGCCCCGGCATCTTCCTAGCCGGCCCTCTACGTCTCCAAGTTAGGCGCCCCGGCACCTCCCAGGCGGCCCCGGCATCTTCCTAGCCGGCCTCTACTTCCCCAAGCAAGTCGACCCCGACGCCTTCTCCACGTCCCCAGTCCCGCCGAGTCGGCCAAGGCCATCCCAGCCGGCCCAATTCGGCCCCGGCGTCTCCAGTCCCGCCGAGTCGGCCAAGGCCATCCCCGGCCGGTCCGACTCGGCCCCGGCGTCTCCAATCCCGCCGAGTCGGCCAAGACCATCTCCGGCCGGCCTGACTCGGCCCCGGCGTCTCCAGTCCCGCCGAGTCGGCCAAGACCATCCCCGGCCGGCCCGACTTGGCCCCGGCGTCTCCAAGTCCGTCGATTCGGCCCCGCCCTGGCACTACCTCGCCAGCGGGATGGGCTCCAGCCATCTCGGGTCGACCCGGTTCGGCCCTGACAAGACGGGATTTCCCAGTTTCCGCCAGATCAACCCCCAGCGGTTCAAGAAACCGCCTCTCTGACACGCGCCGCCCGACAGTGCCAGACACGCGCCGCCCGACAGCGCCGACGCGTGTCGCCCGACAGCACCGACGCGCGCCGCCCGACAGTCCGTCGGCTGATGGGACAGCCCACTAACCGGCCCAGATTCACGCGAGGGCTCAGCAAAGCTTCTGATTCACGCAATCCCACGTGATCATATGCCAGAATCAACCCCTATAAAAAGGTGAATCCTCCCGGTAAACAGGTACGGGCGATAACCTCCGAAATCGCCATCTCAACTCTCAAAGGGATTCCTCCTCTAGGGACCCCTCTTTTCCACACAAAACAGGGCTCACTCGAGCCCTTCTTCAGCTGTGACCTCAGTCACTAACTTGGCCGTCGATGAGTCCCGCCGGAGACCCCCTCCGGTCCTGGGACTTCTTTGCAGGCACCCCGGCGAAGCGAGGATTCAAGAAGCACCTCCGTTCCCGACGTTCAGGAGAGGTGATTAAGCGTCATCAGATTGGCGCGCTAGGAAGGGGGGATAAGAAAAAGTAGCGAACGTTCTCCCTGAGCTACATCTTTCATCCTCTCTCTTCTTCAAGAAGCCATGGTGGTGACTCGAGCCCAGGACGCCTCCGTCAGCTGCCCAGCGGGGCTCCTCCCGCCAGCTAGGCAGCAGGAGGCCGATCCCCTTGTACCAACCCTCCAGTTGTCGGCCCGCCGCCGGACGCCGCTGTCCAAACAGCGGAGCAGCTGGCAACCCTCTCCCAACAAGTCCAGAATCTCACTGCCATGGTCCACGGGCTCCAGCAGCAGCAGTCCGTGGCCACCCAGCACCAGACCGCTCCCCCCGCCAGCCAGCAGTCGGCGAGGGGAGGCTCCCCCCGGCGGGAGGCCGGTCGGCGAGAGACCGGCCGACGTCAAGCTTCCCCAGGAAGCCTCGGCGCGAACCCTCCAAGCGGCCACGTCCCCCGACCACGGCCCCAATGAGTTTCCTCCCAAGCCACATCATCACGAGGAACCCAGGCGGAAGTCCCAACTTTCGTCTCCATCTCCTTCTCCTCTTCTTCTTCTTCCTCCGAGCCATCTCGGAGGGCTCCGACGATCAACCGCCAGGCGGAGGAACGCCTGGAGGAGTACAACCGGCGCCTTGACGAGCTCGCCAGGAAGATCAACCATCAGCCGGAGGAAGAGTTCGACACTCGTCCTCCTTACACTCGCCGCATACTGGAGGAACCGGTTTCCTCCAGGTTCCGCTTCCCCCAGATGAACCCGTACGACGGTACGACCGACCCTCTCGATCACCTCGAGAGCTACAAGGCCATGATGCAAGTCCAGGGCGCCTCAGACGCCCTTCTCTGCAAGGCCTTCCCTGCAACTCTGCGAAAGGCCGCCCGTGCATGGCATTCGCGCCTGTCCCCCCACAGCATAGACTCCTTCCGGGAGCTGAAGAGGGCATTTTTGGCCCACTTTGACGCCTGCCGCCGGATCCCAAGGGTGGCAGCCTCTTCTCCGTCCGCCAGAAGGAAGGAGAGTCACTGCGGGACTTCGTGTCCCGATTCAAAACCGCCACCCTCGAGGTCTACCATCTCGATGATGCGGTGGCCACCCTAGCGCTGAAGCGGGGACTCCTTCCGTCCCGCTTCACCTTCTCCCTGGATAAGAAGCCCCCGAGCTCTTACTCCGACCTCCTCCTCCGGGCCCAGAAGTACATCCGGGCGAATGAAGCCGACCTCACCCGCCGGGAGTCTTCGAAGAGCTCCAGCCACAAATCCGCTCGCCCTGAGCCGAGCGGACCTCCCCGACATCACCAATCCGACCCACCTCGCCGGTCCGACAACAGGCGCCGAAGCCCTGTCCCCGACGAGAGTAAGCTCACTCCTCTCCTTGTCCCTCGATCCCACATCATGATGGAGATCGAGGGCGAGCCCTACCTTCAACGTCCTCCCCCTATGAAGAAAGGTGTACCCCGCGACAGAAGCCGCTATTGTCGATTCCACCGGGACTACGACCACGACACCGACAGCTGCTACAGCTTGAAGCGGGCCATCGAGGAACTCATCCAACGGGGCTACCTCGGCAAGTACGTCCAGAAGACGCCACAGCCGCTGCCGGCCATCATGGGGCCTCCACTGCTCAAGCCACCATCGACAACACTCCCACGGAGCGGACTGTCGGGATGGTGTCCTGGGGATCAGCCCCTGCGTCCAAGCGGCCAAGGGGGGGAGGCACCAAATAATGTAATGCCCCGGGGGAAGACTGCTGTAATGAAAAATATAAACAATGAAGGCGTAGTCATCGCTATGACGATCGCCAAACACCCTGTAAAAAGGATACTAGTTGATAGTGGCAGCTTAGCTGACATCCTTACTTACGACGCCTTTGTTCGGATGGGATTATCTTTTGACTCTCTTCAGCCCGTGGCAACCCCGCTAGTCGGATTCACTGGAGATTCCGTGAGGGTTGAGGGTGAAATATCCTTGCCTGTGACGGCCGAAACCCCACCATGCCAAAGCACCGTGATCATGAAATTCCTAGTCGTGAGGGTCCCTTTGGCATACAATGCCATTCTTGGGCATACCGGCCTGAATCTATTGGACGCGGTTATCTCCACCCGACGTCTACTGGTGCAGTTCCCCACTAGCGCGGGAGTTGGAGAGATGCGCGGGGAGATAAGCCCGGTCTTACCTTGCTATCATACGGCGTCAAGCCCTTTGGAGGCCGACCCGGCCCTGGAGGCATCCGATCCTAGAGATTCCGCCAAAGGAGGAGAGCCTGCCAAGCACCTACTGACTTTCCCTCTCAAAGATGACACAACAAGGACCGTCCGTGTGGGCGAACTCCTTCCCCTGGAAGACCGAGAGCGCCTCTTAGCTTTCCTGCGGGCTAACTCGGACATCTTCGCCTGGTCAGCGTCTGACATGCCCGGCATCCCTCCGGAGGTCATCACCCACAAGCTCAACATCGACCCGCGGCACCATCCAATCCGTCAAAAGAAGAGGAGCTTTGCCCTCGACCGACAAAAGGCAATTGATGAAGAAGTCAACAAGCTGATCAGCGCCGACCACATCCGGGAGGCGCATTACCCAAGCTGGCTGGCCAACGTGGTCATGGTGCGCAAGGCAAACGGGAGCTGGAGAATCTGCATAGACTTCACCGACCTCAATAAGGCGTGCCCAAAAGACAGCTTCCCCTTACCGAGAATTGATCAGCTGGTCGACTCCACCTCTGGTCACGAGCTTCTCAGCTTCATGGACGCCTTCTCCGGATATAATCAGATAAGGATGGACCCTAGCGACGAGGAGCACACCTCCTTCGTGACAGAGAAGGGCATTTACTGTTACAAGGTGATGCCTTTCGGCCTCAAGAATGCAGGAGCGACCTATCAAAGGCTGATGAACAAAGTGTTCCAGGATCAGCTCGGCCGGAACATGGAAGTCTATGTGGACATGCTGACAAAGAGCACTCGTGCCACCGACCACATCTCCGACCTGGAAGAAACTTTTAACAACCTCCGTCGCTTCCAAGTCAAGCTGAACCCTAAGAAGTGTGCTTTTGGGGTCACGACATGAAAATTTCTAGGCTTTATGGTGACCCAGCGCGGAATCGAGGCGAACCCAGAGAAGATCAATGCCATCCTCGACATGAGGCCGCCGTCCAACAAAAAGGAAGTGCAACGGCTAACGGGAAGGATAGCGGCTCTGAGTCATTTCCTCTCCAGATCGGCGGAAAGGTGCTTGCCTTTCTTCAAGGCCCTGCGGAAGATGAATGGTTTTACGTGGATGGACGACTGCCAGGAAGCTTTCGATGGCTTAAAGGCGTTCCTATCCTCCCCACCGCTCCTCTCCAAGCCGAGAGACGGGGAGAGTCTTTTCCTTTACTTAGCCGCCTCCTCAGAAGCCGTCAGCTCAGTCCTGGTGCGCCTTGACGCTGACGGAACCCAAAGGCCTATCTACTACGTGAGCAAGGTCCTACACGACGCCGAGGTCAGGTACTCCAAAACAGAGAAAGTCATTTTCACCTTGATAGTCTCTGCCCGGTGTCTTCGCCCGTATTTCCAAGCCCATCCTATCGTGGTGCTCACGGACCAACCTCTCTGAGCCATCCTGGCCCGTCCGGACACTTCGGATCGACTCGCCAAATGGGCCATCAAGCTAGGAGAATTTGACATCTCTTTCCAAGCACGGCCGGCCTTGAAGTCCCAAGTCCTGGCCGACTTCCTGGTTGAGTGCACTTGGGCGGAAGAAGATCTCAAAGAGGTTCCTGGGGAGCAGCCCAGGCCCGAGCCGGGCGGCGATGGAGAGACCTGGATCCTCCATGTGGACGGCGCATCAAATTCTCAAGGGAGCGGCGCTGGCCTCATTCTTGCCGGACCGGAAGGAGAAAGAACCGAATGCGCCCTGAGATTTCTTTTTGAAGCCACCAACAACCAAGCGGAGTACGAACCTGCTGGCCGGATTAAGGCTAGCCCAGGAGATTGGAGCAAAGCACCTCAGAGCTTACACGGACTCGCAACTCGTCTCCGGACAAATCAACGGAGAGTATGAGGCGCGCGACCCCGTTATGGCGCAATATCTGAAAAAGGTTCAACTCTTAACCTCCTCACCGCCCTACTTCAGTATCAGTTACATCCCTCGAATTGAAAACGCCAAGGCCGACGTCCTCTCTCGACTGGCTACCTCCGCCGACGGCTTGGCAAGGGATGCCTACATTGAATATCTAGAAAGGCCCAGCATAGAGGACGGGGAGGAAGTCCTCCCGCTCACCCCGGAACCTACGTGGATGGACGCCTATGTCCGCTACCTCACCGACAACACCCTCCCTGACGACCGCAACGAAGCCAGATTGCTCAAGTGGAGGGCCTCCAAGTTCATCCTCCTCGACGGGCGCCTATACAGAAGGTCATTCTCCTACCCGTTGCTTAAGTGCGTAGGCCCCGCCGATGCCGACTACATCCTCAGAGAAATCCACGAAGGCATTTGTGGGAACCATCTGGGGGGCAGATCCTTAGCCCAGAAGGCTCTCCGTCAGGGGTACTGGCTCACTATGAAGGAGGACGCGGCCAAGCTAGTTCAAAGGTGTGACGGCTGCCAGCGCCACGCACACATCCAGCATCAGCCGCCTGCCCCGCTGAGCCCGCTCTCGGCTCCATGGCCCTTTGCCCAGTGGGGAATGGACATCCTCGGGCCATTCCCCCCAGCTTCAAGGCAACGAATATTCTTGTTAGTCGCCATCAACTATTTCACCAAGTGGGTCGAGGTCGAGGCGTTGGCCAAAATCACTGAGAGCAAAGTTAAGGCTTTCTTCTGGAAGTCGATCATATGTCGTTTTGGCTTGCCTCACCATCGTCACGGACAACGGCCGCCAATTCAACAACGAGGCGTTCAGAGCCTTCTGTGAGGAGCTAGGCATTCACCACCGATTCACCTCTGTCGGCCACCCCGAGACCAACGGGGAGGCTGAGGTCATGAACTGCACCATCCTTAAAGGGCTCAGGACTCGCCTGGACGGTTTCAAGGGACGCTGAGTAGAAGAGCTCCCCAGTGTGATATGGGCTTACCATACAACTCCCAGAACCCCGACGGGTGAAACTCCTTACAGCCTCTCCTTCGGATCCGAGGCCGTCATCCCCGTCGAGATCGGATTGCCCAGTCCACGTGTGGAGTCCTTCAGTGAGGAAGGCAACTCCGCACTGCTTCGGGCCAACCTATACTTCATCGACGAGGCGCATGACAGAGCGAGACTGCGCATGGCGACCTTTCGCCAGCGAGCGGCCAAGTACTACAACGCCCGGGTTTGTCCCAAGGTTTTTCGCCGCGGGGACTTGGTGCTACAAAAGGCCGAGGTATCTAAGCCTACCGAGGGGGGCAAGCTGTCCCCCAACTGGGAAGGTCCCTACCGCGTCGCCGAGGCGTTCCACCGGGGGGCATACAAACTAGAAGAGCTTGACGGGAAGCCCATTCCACGTACCTGGAATGCGGACAACTCCGCCGATATTACCAATGATGTACTCCCAGAAGCATATGTAATAAAAAAAGGCCCCTTCTGACGACACAGCTTGTCCTCCCTTGCGCCAAGTCTCTCAAAACGAGCTCACTGGCATCGCGGCCCACGGGACACCACTCGGCCCCGGCACAGCGGTGCCCCCGAGTCGGTTAAGACCCTAAAGGCTCCGTACCCAGCTGAGTCGCCACTTGGGCGGCACACAAACCCCCAAGCTGATTCAAAAGGAGCTCACTGGCATCGCGGCCATGGGACACCACTCGGCCCCGGCACAGTGGTGCCCCCGAATGGGTTAAGACCCTAAAGGCTCCATACCCGGCTGAGTCGCCACTTGGGCGGCACACAAACCCCCAAGCTGGTTCAAAAGGAGCTCACTGGCATCGCGGCCCACGGAACACCACTCGGCCCCGGCACAGCAGTGCCCCCGAGTCGGTTAAGACCCTAAAGGCTCCGTACCCGGCTGAGTCGCCACTTAGGCGGCACACAAACCCCCAAGCTAGTTCAAAAGGAGCTCACTGGCATTGCGGCCCAGGGGACACCACTTGGCCCCGGCACAGCGGTGCCCCCATGTCGGTTAAGACCCTAAAGGCTCCGTACCCGGCTGAGTCGCCACTTGGGCGGCACACAAACCCCTGAGCTGGTTCAAAAGGAGCTCACTGGACACCACTCGGCCCCGGCACAGTGGTGCCCCCGAGTCGGTTAAGACCCTCAAGGCTCCGTACCCAGCTGAGTCGCCACTTGGGCGGCACACAAACCCCCAGATTGGTTCAAAAGGAGCTCACTGGCATCGCGGCCCACGGGACACCACTCGGCCCCGGCACGGTGGTGCCCCCGAGTAGCTTAAGACCCTAAAGGCTCCGTACCCGGCTGAGTCACCCCTCGCAACGGTTCCCACACCCCCGAGGCGGTTAAAAAGAAACCTGACGACTCTCAGCTCTCAGGTCACCCTCCGGGGTTCAAAAGACTCCCAGACTCCGCGTTGGGAGAGGATTATTAGCCGCCCTCAGCTAGCCAAAGAAGGCACGCAGACATCCATCCAAGGCAGCGCAAGAGGAAAGAGGTTTCCACACCCCGAAGGAATCATAGCTAAAGCTAACATGAAAGAGCAGATGCCAAGGTAAAGTTCTACACTCCTTTCGCTTAGCTGATGCGGGGCACGCAAGCTCAAGGAGTGTGGGGGGATTTGATGGGGCCAGTTGACCCCATAAAAAAATAAATTTTTTTTTTTGGACAGCCCCAAAGGCCGACACTCGACACCCGACACCCGACGACCGACGGCCCCAAAGGCCGACACCCGACGGCTCCAAGGCCGGCACCTCAAAGGCCGACGGCCCCAAAGGCCGACACCCGACGACCGACGGCCCCAAAGGCCGACGGCCCCAAAGACCGACACCTCCAAAGCACGCCGGCCCCGGCACTTCCCAGCCGGCCCCGGCGTGTCCAAGCTAGGCGGCCCGGCACCTCCCAGGCGGCCCCGGCATCTTCCCAGCCGGCCCCGGCATGTCCAAGCTAGGCGGCCTGGCACCTCCAAGCTAGGCGGCCCCGGCACTTCCCAGCCGGCCCCGGCATGTCCAAGCTAGGCGGCCCGGCACCTCCCAGGCGGCCCAGGCATCTTCCTAGCCGGCCCTCTACGTCTCCAAGCGAGTCGGCCCCTGGCACTTCCCAGCCAGCCCCGGCGTGTCCAAGCTAGGCGGCCCCGGCATCTTCCTAGCCGGCCTCTACGTCTCCAAGCGAGTCGGCCCCTGGCACTTCCCAGCCGGCCCCGGCATGTCCAAGCTAGGCGCCCGCCACCTCCCAGGCGGCCCCGGCATCTTCCTAGCCGGCCCTCTACGTCTCCAAGCGAGTCGGCCCCCAGCACTTCCCAGTCGGCTCCGGCGTGTCCAAGCTAGGCGGCCCGGCACCTCCCAGGCGGCCCCGGCATCTTCCTAGCCGGCCCTCTACGTCTCCAAGCTAGGCGTCCCAGCACCTCCTAGGCGGCCCCGACATCTTCCTAGCCGGCCTCCACTTCCCCAAGCAAGTCAACCCCGACGCCTTCTCCACGTCCCCAGTCCCGCCGAGTCGGCCAAGGCCATCCCAGGCCGGCCCGATTCGGCCCTAGCATCTCCAGTCCTGCCGAGTCGGCCAAGGCCATCCCCGACCGACCCGACTCGACCCCGGCATCTCCAGTCCCACCGAGTCGGCCAAGGCTATCCCCGGCCGGCCCGACTCGGCCCCGGCGTCTCCAGTCCCGTCGAGTCGGCCAAGGCCATCCCCGACCGGCCCGACTCGGCCCCGGCGTCTCCAAGTCTTCGGCCCCGCCTCGGCACTACCTCGCTAGTGGGATGGGTCCCAGCCATCTCGGGTCGACCCGGTTCGGCCCTGACAAGACGAGATTTCCCAGTTCCCGCCAGATCAACCCCCAGCGGTTCAAGAAACCACCTCTCTGACACGCGCCGCCCGACAGCGCTGACGCGCGCCGCCCGACAGCCCCGCCGGCTGATGGAACGTGGCCCACTAACCGGCTCAGATTCATGCGAGGGCTCAGCAGAGCTTCTGATTCACACAATCCCACGTGATCATGCCAGAATCAACCCCTATAAAAAGGTGAATCCTCCCGGTAAACAGGTACGGGCGATAACCCCCAAAATCGCCATCTCAACTCTCAAAGGATTCCTCCTCTAGGAGACCCCTCTTTTCCACACAAAACAGGGCTCACTCGAGCCCTTCTTCAGCTGTGACCTCAGTCACTAACTTGGCCGTCGGAGGGTCCCACCGGAGACCCCATCCGGTCCCGGGACTTCTTTGCAGGCACCCGGCGAAGCGAGGATTCGAGAAGCACCTTCGTTCCTGACGTCCAGGAGAGGTAATTGAGCGTCATCAGTAACAACACTAATACAAAAACCCACTGTTAAGGAGCACATCATATAAATCATGGAAGTTGGACATGTAGAACACCCCCCCCCCCCACGCCTCTGTTGCCCCACCAGGAAAAAAGGTAAAGAATAAAAATAATCAAAGGAATTCTGTTAGAAGGATTCTACCATGTGCTTGATAAAAATAATCAAAGAAATTCTGTTAGAAGGAATCTGCCATGTGCTTGTGCTTTGAGGTCCATCGCTCCATCACCTAGCCGATGGTATAGTCCTATTTTCTAATGGGACACCAGTTAAAAAGGGTGTTGCTCCCTGTTCCCTCATGATTTCTGAACACCAACAGAGTTACTTGATTATAGCATCTATATATTTATGTTCTCATAAATTGATGACTGCTTGTTCAAATAATGAAATAGAGGCCTCCACAACAGCTGTCAATTTAAGTATTCACAAATTCATATCCTCCAAGATCAAATTTATGTTCATTTAAATTTATATCCTACATGTACAATTTTTCCCACATACAGTCAAGAACTTAAGCCAAGACTCTTCTATTTGCTAATCCTTGTCATTTAATCCCACATAAGAAATTTCTTCCTAAAGATACAGGCAGCAATTCTATAATAATCATGAGTTCCTTACTAACCTCCTTTCATTTATGTTTTTACCTCAAGTTTATAAGGTGAAGCACCTATCTAAATTATGATGACCCTATACCTTCTGCAGATAATCCAATATGGCCGGCCCCTCCCAACTAGGAAAACACATGCAGAAAGTAAAGCACATTTATGGGCTGCTTGGATGCCCAAAGATTTTATTAGTCCAATAAGATCTTCTGATGGGAGGTAATGAATTAATTGGAGGAGAATTTGAAATTACAAACAAGGAGAGAAGTTGGAAGGGTTAGATGATCTAGCAGAACTAATTATCCTGATATTATCTTATTGGGAAAAGTCAGGATGTGGGGATCCATGGTTTCCCTCTTTCCTATCTCCTTTTAAAGGAATGCTTGGATCTTGGACAGCTTATCTGCGAATCCAAATAAGGCCTTAATCCAAATCTGTCACATTTGTCCACTTTCCTTGAGTCTCAAATTAAAGGAGGTCTAATGCAAGAAAAGGATTTAGGATGACATGTTTTACATACACACATCTCTAATACCAAACACAAACAAAACATTATCATTATGGAAGAAATCTTTTAACCAATCCAATCTTTTGACAAACATTAATGAAGAATGTTCAACAAACTGCCAAAAATTCAAGCTTATATCTCTTGAGTAGCCATGTTTCCTCAACCTTCTTGAACATACACATGGAGTAGAGCATTCAGATTGGCATGCCTAATTAAACTTGCAGTTGGTGATTAATATTATATCCTTTTTAAGAAGTTTAAAAAATGCGAAACTGATAATTTATTCTTTAATAACAATATAATTTGAGAAACTAGAAGATTTAAGCCAGTGCTACAAAGTTTCCACTATCATAAGAGCATACTAGGTGTCTCAAAGCAAAACCAAAACAGATGATGGGCAACAAAGGTCATGGATAGCCTAATTATTGATGTGACCCAACAAAACATGAAACAGATTAGGACAATTTAAGGCCTGTTTGGCATCACTTTCTCTCTCATTTTCTCTTTTTAAAAATAAAATTATAGAAATTGAGACAAAAAAACATGTTTAGTGCTATTATTTTTATTTTTTATTTATTAAAAGTCACTTTCATCCCCAGCACCACATCATTGCTGCCACCACTTCCATCACCCAACCATGACCGTCATTATTGTCTCCATCACATTGCCTATGCCCCCTGCCGTTACCACTACCATCCTAATCATTGCCACCTCTATTGTATCGTGCCACCATCATTGCCACCTTTACCGTACCACCATCATCACCTTCACCAATACTATAGGTACCATCATTATTTCTATTATATCATCATCATCTCCATCACCATAACTATATTTATTTCTTTAAATAATTAACTATCCCAAACATGTTTATATTCTTTAAAAAATAAAAGAAATAAAATCAAGTTTTATTTTTTTTATTTCTGAAAATTAAAAAATTAAAATGATGCCAACTGACACAATGCTCATTTTGCTATGTGCAGAAGACAAAAACCAATAATTTCAAACCTCATTTCCAACCTCTTCCTGACTTCCAAAAATGTTCTAATTATTTTGTGTTGAAGAAAAAACCACAGGTGCTCACAAATACCAATATTATTGGTTGAGCTTTTGAACCTAGACAAAGCAGTGTTTGAAATGTAAGTCCAATAATTGTTCTTAGCACACCTCAATCTTTGAAGCATATTGTTTAAGAAATCAAAAAACAATGCATATATCAATTAGAGACAAGTGAAGTTTCAATAATCCAGGCATCCAACACTCACTGAAGTTGCTTTTCTCTGGCAGGGCCTTGATTGTGTTTCACTTTTGTTGTTAGGCGTGGAGTTAGTGCATCTCATCTTTGGCAAGATCTCAACACTTAAAACTTATTATCAGGCTGAATTTTTTTCCATAAAACATATGCAAGCCCTACCATATTAACTTAATTTGCGATGTTACATAACGTTCTGTTGAGTTCCCTCACTTGGCTCTACAACAATGGGTTCAACAACCTTCAACCTCACAAAATCTGGTTCAGAAATTTGATCAAACACCTGGAGTGCACCCAGAATTTGTCCCCTTTGTGAGTGAAGATTTAATACTTCAATCCTTGCCGCTGTTTTTAAATGTTGTTCGGAAGGTGAAAGAAAGCTTCTGACCATACCAAATTACCCTTGGTTCTTTGCACACTTCACACAGATTTGAGAGGGTTTCCACACCAAGATCAAGCACAAAATGAGATCTAACATAAACAACCAGATTTGACAACAATGAAGAATACCACTTCAATAACCAACAAATCCCACCTATCACAAGCCTCCAAAACAAAGAAAAATACAGCAGTAATGAAAGATGATAGATAGATGAGATCTCCCCACTACAGCTCGTGGTTTGATCTCTCTAGCTCGGAAATAAACCTACCCCCTTGCCAACCTAGTAGACACCGTATTGCTACGCCGCTACCGATCTCAAGCTCGCCGATGAAGACAAACTCAAGCTGCCACAAGCACTCTCAAAGAGCTCCCAAAATGTTCAAGATAAAAAACCCTAGCTCATCTACACATCCTTTTTATATGGACTCCCACAATGACCAAAATACCCATGACTCAACAAAACCATACAAACATAATAAAAGACCCATACCAACATGACAAAAGACAAGATAAGATAATATGAAAGACATTATATGGATCAACTAGTAGCATCAAGTGGGTCCAATGTGCTTCCTCCCGCTTTGTTCCGAATTCGTGCGCTCCTATGCCTTGGTGCTTCACCATTCCCTCCCCCTTTGAGAACTCCCTTGTCCTCAAGGGATAGGTTCGGAAATTGTTTGACCACATCCTCACAGTCTTCCCATGTTGCTTCCTCCACCGGTAGCCCTTTCCAATGAATCAATACTTGCCACACATCATTACTTTCCTTGCCTTTCTTATGCTTCCGATAACGAAGAACTACTTCGGGCTTTAGTAATATTGTTCCTTCCTCATCAAAAGAAGGCAGCTCTTCAAGAACATACTCCGGTTCTCCTATCATTTTCTTCAATGCAGTCAAATGAAACACAGGATGAAGGAGAGAAGATTCAAGCAATTCTAACTTATATGCTACCTCTTCAATGCGCTTCAATACCTTAAAAGGCCCATAGTAGCGCTGTGAAAGCTTGACATTAAATCTCTTCTTAGTGATTTTTGCCTATATGGTTGTAACTTGAGACATACATAGTCCCCGGGTTCAAAGCTTACATCCCTCCTACCTTGGTCATAATACTTTTTCATTCTATTATGTGCCTTCATGAGTGCCTTCTTCATATTAGTAAGAACTTCATCTCTTGTTCTCAACTCCTCCGCCTCATCATTCTTGGCTCTTCCCTTTTCATAACTATTCAACATGGAAGGTGACCTTCCATATGTTACCTCGAATGGGCTTGTGTTGATGGAAGCATGATATATGGTATTGTACCAATATTCAGCCCATGAAGGTACTCTTTCCATCTTGATTGTTCATTATGACAATAGCACCTAAGATATTGCTCCAATGTCCGGTTCACCACCTCCGTTTGCCCATCCGTTTGGAAGTGATAGGATGAACTAGCTTTCAGCTTGCTACCTTGCAAAGTGAAGAGTTCTTGCCAAAAAGAACTCATGAATAATGCTCCCCGATCCATCACAATACTCCGTGGTATTCCATGCAACTTTACTACATTTTCAATGAAAATTTTTGCTACACTACTAGCGGTGAAAGGATACCGAAAAGGTATAAAATGTGCACCTTTACTCAATCTATCCACAACAACCAAGATGGCTTCATGTCCTCTAGTCGTTGGTAGTCCTTCCACAAAGTCCATGGAGAGATATTCCCAAATCCTTGCCGGTATTGGTAATGGTTGTAGCAAACCCATTGGAGCCCTTTGATCATATTTAACTTTTTGGCATATGTCACATTTGGCCACCATTTCCTTCACCTCCTTCTTTAAGCCCTCTCAATAGAAGAAATGTTTCACCTTATGATATGTTCTCAACCATCCGGAGTGTCCCCTTCTTTGCTATGGTGAAAATGAGTCAATATCTCCTCCCGCAGCCCTGGTACACATGGAACATAAATACAATCACCATAGTACAGCAATCCACTCCTCATTTTGGAGCCCTCAACTCCCATCTCTTTTCTCAAGCTTTTCATAAATCTCCAATGACCTCTTGTCAAGTTGCACCGCTTCACGCACCTTGTCCCAAACCTCCCATTCAGCACCACTAAGAGCATGCAAACTTGCTTCATTTTTAGCATAAACCGTCCACAACATAGAGCTCCCTTCCTTCCTGGATAAAGCATCGGCCACCTTATTTTCCTTCCCCAGTTGGTAGACTATGTCATACTTAAAACCCAACAACTTTACCATGAATTTTTGCTATTCCGGTGTGACAATTTTCTGCTCTAAAAGATGCCTCAAAGGTTGTTGATCCGTCACAATTATAAACCGCCTACCCAAAAGATATGGTCTCCAAACTTTGACTGCATGTATTACTGCTAACATCTCACGGGCATATGTGCTCCAAGTTTTCTTTATAGGACCCAACGTTTTGGAAAGGAAAGCTAATGGTCTTCTTTCTTGCACTAACACCGCTCCAATTCCTTTCCTACTAGCATCGGTATACACTTCGAAAGGCTTCTCAAAATTTGGTAGTGCCAAAACCAGAGTTTGAGTCATAGCCCGCTTCAAGTCTTCAAATGCTTGTTTTGCCTCATCACTCCATACAAAACTATCTTTTCCCAACATGGATGTTAAAGGTTTAGCAATCAGCCCATAGTTCTTCACAAACCTTCTATAGTAGCCGATGAGTCCCAAAAATCCCCTCAATGCAGTGATATTGGAAGGTAGTGGCCAATCCACCCTAGTTTCTATCTTCTTGTTATCAACCTTCACCCCATTTCCAGAAATGATGTCCAAGATACTCCAACTCTTCTTGAACAAACTCACATTTTGCTAACTTGACGAAGAAATGGTGCTCCTCCAACAACCCAAGCACTGTCTCCAAATGACCAACATGTTCTTCCATAGACTTGGAGTATATAAGAATGTCATCAAAAAATACTAGCACAAAAGGCTTGAATACCTCATTCATGGCGGCTTGAAATATGGAGGGGGCATTGCATAACCCAAATGGCATGACAAGATATGCATAATGTCCCGAGTGTGTTCTGAAAGCCATTTTGTGCACATCATCTTTCTTCATTCTGATTTGATGGTACCCCGCTCTCAAATCCAATTTGGTGAAGACCACCGCACCATGTAACTCATCCAACATCTCATCCACCATGGGAATGAAAAAACGGTCCATCACTGTAGCTTCATTTAGGGCCCTATAGTCGGTGCAAAACCTTTATGAACCATCCTTCCTTACCAACAACACCGATGAAGAGAAGGGACTAGTACCGGATCGAATCAACCCTTGGTTCAGCATTTCTTCCACTTGTTGCTCTATTTCTTCTTTCTGAAAATGGGCATAACGATAAGGGGGAATATTCATAAGTCTTGTCTCATCCCGTAGAACAATTCGGTGATCAAAGGACCTACTTGGTGGCAACCTATTTGGTAGCTCCAAAACATTTTTGTGCTCTTCAATCACACGCCTTATTAAAGTAGGTAGTTGCTGCAATTTTTCTGCTTCACCCTCTTTACCTTGCTTCCCATCATCCCGTGCTTGATTGGTATTTGCTAGTACAATGGCAAAACAACATGCACCACTTCAGTATAATTTTTTCATTATATTTGCTTCATATTACTGAATTTCTTTGGAGATTAGTGCTTTCCAAACCCTCTTTTTGCCACCAAATTTGAATTCCATTGTCATAGACCCATAGTCGGTCAACACCCTTCCAACACTCTTCAACCAAGCTCTTCCAAGTACTATATCTAAGCCCACAATAGTGATGACATACAGATCCGTAACAATCTTAACACCTTGAACATTGATCTTCACATCCCGCACCACCTCATCACATTTCAGCTTTTCCCCATTGGCAACCTTTACTTCAAATGGTTCAACCGCTACTCCCCGGAGTCCAATCCTCTTGATAATGTCAGCATTAACAAAGTTGTGGGATGACCCACTATCCACCAACAAAGTCACTTCATGTTTTCCAATCCACGCCATAAGCCGCATAGTGGATGGTGCTTTTACCCCTGACATAGCATGAAGGGACAACTCTGCTTCCTCTCCCTCCAATGCCACTCCATGGCCTACTTCATATTCGGATTCACCATTGGAATTTTCAGCACCTTCATCATCGTTATCATCCACAATCATGAACAGTTGGCCCGTCTTGCACTTATGTTCCTTACTCCACTTTTCTCCACACTTGAAACACAATCCCTTCTTTATACATTCTTGTACCTCATCTTTGAATAGTTTTGTTACCTCCTTTTTGCCTTTGGTTGGTTCTTCCAAAATTTCTTTTCCTTTCCATGGTGCTTTGGATGACTTTCCAACTTGCCCATCCTTGCCTTGACGTTTTTCAGCATAGTAGCTATCTTCCAAAATTTTTACCATCTTCATTGCCTCTTGTAAACGCCTTGGTTGTTTCAATTTGAGTTCCCTAGCTAACCATGGTTTTAGTCCTTCAAGAAAAGCCCCCATAAGTGTCTCTTCCAACCAACCCCTCACCAACGTTTGGAGCCGTCTAAACTCTTCAATGTAACTTTGCACCTTCCCTTCTTGTTTCAGTTTGGCTAATTGCCCATGGTGATTTACCACCGGGGATGGTCCCCAATGTTCTATGAATTCATGTTCAAAGGTGTCCAACCAAATCTCCTTCCTTCTTGTTCAAATCTGAATTTGAGCCACCGCCACCATTTACTAGCCTTCCCATCCATGAAGAAACAAGCCACATCTACCCTCTCATCTCTGGGCACCTCATACACATGAAAATAGTGTTGGGTTTTGTCCAACCACTCATGAGGATCTCCACCATCAAAGCGAGGAAAATCAATCTTTGGTTTTCTTGGTTTCTGATCATGGTAACTCCCCTCCCTTCTATCGTATCCATCTCTATTCCCACACCATCCATGTCTCCTTCGTGGCCCATAGTGATGCCCATGACCAACGGCCCTCCTCCTACGCAATGGCCGCCCATCATCAGAAGCCTCGCTGTCCTCTTCCTGGGAGTCCCAATCATTATGCCCATGCCTATGGTAAGAATCCCGTGAATATGCTGAATTATCAAGCCATCTCTCCACTGCAATTCCTATGCCTTCAACTCTGCCTCCCCACCTCCTTTCTTCCCATTCCGACTCCTCATGCCTTGATCTTTCCGAATCAGAGTCATCATGAGATGCATGCCTTTTATCTGCATGTTGCCTAGTAGGTCCAGAATTGTTGGACCGTCCATCCCTTCTCCTCTCCCCATCATGTTCCACACTTCTTCGCTCCATGCGCTCCCTTCTCTCCGTGGTGTTAAGGGAGAGTTGATTAATGGCGGCCTTCATTTCAGCTAATGCTGCCATAATTTCTTTTTGGTTCTCTTCCAATGCTTCGAACCTCGCTCGATTAGAGCCCTGTGTTGCTTCCCGCTCCATGACTTTCCACAACCAAAAGAGGTACCTTGAGTCCCCCGTTGCGATATAATCTCAATGAAAGCACCAAATTTGTTGAGTTCCCTCACTTGGGCTCCACAACAATGGGTTCAACAACCTCCAACCTCACAAAATCTGGTTCAAAAATTTGATCAAACACCTGAAGTGCACCCAGAATTTGTCCCCTTTGTGAGTGAAGATTTAGTCCTTCAATCCTTGCCACTATTTTAGATGTTGTTCGGGAGGTGGAAGAAAGCTTATGACCACACCAATGATTACCCTTGGTTCCTTGCACACTTCACACAGATTTGAGAGGGTTTCCATATCAAGATCAAGCACAAAATGAGATCTAACATAAACAAATCAGATTTGACAACAATGAAAAACACAACTTCAATAACCAACAAATCCCATCTATTACAAGCCTCCAAAATAAAAAAAAATACAGCAGTAAAGAAAAATGATAAATAGATGAGATCTCTCCACTACAGCCCATGGTTTGATCTCTCTAGCTCGGGAATAAACCTACCCCCTTGCCAGCCCAAGTAGACACCGTATTGCTACGCCGCTACCGATCTCAAGCTCGCCGATGAAGACAAACTCAAGCTGCCACCAGCACTCTCAAAGAGCTCCCAAAATGTCCAAGATAAAAAACCTAGCTCATCCACACATCCTTTTTATATGGACTCCCACAATGACCAAAATACCCATGACCCAATAAAACCATACAAACATAACAAAAGACCCATACCAACATGAAAAAAGACAAGATAAGATAATATGAAAGACATTATAAGGATCAACTAGTAGCATCAAGTGGGTCTAATGTGCTTCCGCCCGCTTTGTTCCAAATTCGTGCGCTCCTACACCTTGGTGCTTCACCATGGAACACTATAATAAGGGCATACCAGGTGTCTCAAAGGGAACAACAACAGATGATGGGCAACAAAAGTCGTGGATAGCCTAATCACTAGTGTGATACAACAAAACATGAAACAAATCAGAACAATGTAAGGCCTGTTTGGCATCATTTTATCTCTTCTTTTCTTTTCTTTTTTTTTAAAAATAATATTATAAAAATTAAGACAAAAAAGCATGTTTGGTGTTATTAGTTTTATTCCCTATTTATTAAAAGTCTTTCATCTCCACCTTCATCATTGCCGCCACCGCTTCCATAACCCCACCATGACCATCATTATTGCCTCCATCATGCACCCCACCACCACCACCACCATTGCCACTTCTATTGTATTGCGCCACCATCATTGCCACCTCTGCCGTACCACCATTGCCCCCCTTTGCCAACACCATAGGTACCTTGCCTCTATTATTGTTATCATCGTAGCTCTATTTATGTTTTTAAAAATAATTAACTATTCCAAACATGTTTATAGTTTAAAAGAAAATTAAAAAAAATAAAAATAATTTTTATTTTCTATTTCTGAAAACTAAAAAAATTGAAATGATGCCAAATGGCACCTTAACAAACAATGCCCATTTTGCTATGAGCAGAAGACAAAAACCAATAATTTCAAATCCCATTTCCATCATCATTATCATTACTTCCTGACTTCTAGGAGTTTTCTAATTATTGCGTGTCGAAGAAAGCCACGAGTGCTCACAAACACCAATATTATTGGTTAAGCTTTTGAACCTAGACAAAGCAGTGTTTGAAATGTAAGTCAAATAATTTGTTCTTAACATGCCTCAATATTTAAAGCATATTGGTTAAAAAATCAAAAAACAATGAATATATCCATCAGAGACAGGTGAAGCTCCACTAACCCAACCATCCAACACTCACTAAAGTTGCTTTTTTTCTGGCAGAGCCCTGATTGTGTTTCACTATTGTTGTAAGGCATGGAGTTAGTGCATCTCATCTTTGGCAAGATCTTGGCACTTAAAAACTTATTATCAGGCTGAATTTTTTTTTCCCATAAAACATATGCAAGCCCTACCAGATTAACTTAATTCATGCCAGGTAACCTAACCTAAAATTCTCTAATATAAATTGTTTGCGTGTGTGCATGTGCGCGCATGCACACCTATATAGATTGTCACGCACACACGTGCATGTGTGTGTGTTTTGGGGGGGGGGGAGAGAGAGAGAGAGGAAAACATGGTGAATCTTAGGCAGTGTTTGATATGGGGGATAAGGAGAATATCCCCTGGATATCCCTTCTTATTCCCAAATGCTATAGCTAGAAGGGATAGGTCTAAAAAAAAAATTAACCAGAAGGGATAACCCATGGTTAACCATGACCATGGTTAACCATGGGTTATCCCCTGAACTTATTCCTTAGGGAACCTAGGAACAACTAAAGTTATCCCTTGATGGCAGACTTGTAATTTTAAAAAAATGCTTATTCCCTCAGCTATCCCTGGATAAATGCTATTCCGTACATTTATCCAGGAATAGCTTTTGGGCTATCAAACACTACCTTAAGGAACTGGTAAACCTGAAACAAAACTTAAGGAATTAGATGACAAAATATAAAGGCTGAAAAGGAATTTTTCTTCAATGAGATACACAGCAAGTGAATGGCTTGTAGCAACTACAGAATTCAAGATTTAAGATCACATACCTGTTAAAAAGATCTACCCTATACTCCATTTCTTGTGCTGCCATTCCAAATGCCTGCATAATTAGGACAAAGGGCCAGTACAATGAGCTGGAGAAACTATAATTTTATTTTAAGAACCATGACATAAAATGTCAATTTGAATCACACATCACTGAAAGTTGACAAAAAAGAAATATGTCCAAGATCAGCCAGTTTAATCCATCAAAATCAAATTTAACAACTCATGAAATCCTACAAGAGGTCTCTATGTTAGCATGCAACTAATAGTGAATTTGGATATTTAAATTTTCACATAATCCCCAGCGTTCAATAATTCTCACGGCATCACAAGCATGACCACAGTTGGACCGAACCACTGAACAGTGTTGAATATTTTTCATATGAAGACATAACGAGCACTTTCGTTATCCAAAGGACATTGAATTTGGATAGAAACCAATGGTTAAGTGGGATCTACATGACCAACCACAAATCGTTAGAATAAGATAAGATCTCTACACATTCCCAAAAGACAAACAAGTATACATTTTCCTATAAAAACCACAGCAAGCATGAGACAAGCAATTAAGCCAAACAAACAATGGTGCACAGCAAACTACAAACGGGAATTCTTTCTTTCCTTCTTTTCTTTTTTTTTCGATTATTTCTTTGTTTTCTTGAACATGCCCATAAAAAAAGATCACGAATCTGTGAAGAGTTTGGAAGCACCTGTTCTTTCTCAATACTCGTAGGGCCAAATTTTGCAGCCATTGCTATATCCTCCACCTGAACAATCAAGAAAGCCGGGAAAAAAAATAAAGGAATTAGCACCAAGAATTCCATGAAAATACCAAGGAAATAAGCATTACCTGAGTGATCAGGAAAAGGATCTCAAAGACAAGTATCACCGCATAAAAATTTCAAGAAAGCAAGTAGTTACGAAAAGCATAAAATTTTCAAGAAAGCAAGTAGTTACGAAAAGCAAGATCAAAAGAAGGCGTCACGGAGCATTTAGAAAAGGGGGGAAAAAAAAAAAAGAAAGAAAGAAAGAAGGGCATTGTTGCATTAGAAATCCCGAAAAGAGGAGATCCATAAAACGTCATTCTTGGAAATCCAAAAGGAACCGGAAGGAGAGAAAAATAGTAAACCTAACGAAACGAAACCAATTTTCCTCCGATACCTAAGCTTCTACCACAGATGATCCAAGACGAGAGGATAATGTGATAATAAGACGAGAGGATACCATTCGTTAGTATGAACGATCAATCATCTCCTTGGAAATAAAATAAAAAATACCTAAATCGGCCGGAAAACACCAATATAAAGAAAATTTTTAGGGTTCAAACCCGGGAAAAGAATCGAAACAGAATCTTTCAAGCACTAAAAAGGAGAAATCGAGATCGAAACGTACCAACAGATCTGCTGCAGTCCAGTGAGACTGAGAGATGAAAAGAAATCAACCGCGACGATGCGAGTGGTTTAAAGCCTTCGGGCCCCGTCTCTCGTCTAGGGTCAGGGGAAAACTGTTTGGGCACCGCGCGCGGTGCACGAATGCGCGCGCGCGGTGCAAAACAAACGAAAATATTCTTTACGTATGCTCGTGTAAACTATTCATCGTATGCAATGCGCGCTTTTTATGCGCGATGCACAAAAACTTTTCTAATGCAAAATTCGGACTCACGGGCCCAAAACAACAGCTGCCAACTGTCACTTAAATAATAATTTAGCAGCTAATTAAAACAAGTCCAAAACCTATAACATAAATCAAACTATAAAAAAGATAACATAAATAGAGCAAAAAGAGTTTTCTCCAAGTTTAAGACTAACAATAAGTCGGGCCAAACTATGATGCGATCTAGTTCCTAACCAATTATATTAAATTTATTCTATATCTAAAGATTCATGGATAGAATTATTTAAAATATATCTGTTGCCGCCGGGATCCGTCCTCCGACTCGGGCGCGGTCGATCTCCGGGAAGAGGGGGTGCGGCGGACCTGCAAACAGGAAGCCCACACGCGGAAGGACGCCGGGGGTGGTCCTCCGCGGAAGGCCCTCCGACGCTCAAGTCAGTGGGGAAGGAATCGGCGATCAACCAGATAATGAGGAGGTGGATCTCTCCGGGAGACCTCTCCGGGGGGCGGCCAATCGGAGGCTCCAAAAAGGGAGGAGAGTGAGAGTGGAGGTGTGCGTACAGAGTGCCTGCGTACCTGAGGTAATCTGCCAAATCTGATACTTATAGACTGTCACCTGGGGACTTGAGCATCTTCTGGAAGGTACTGAGGTTGTTACGATACGGGGGTAGACAGAATCAGGCCGTTGTGGGGCCGTTAGAATCCACGCCTTGTCTGTTAAGGGATCGACGGCTGGGAGAGCCCTTCGATGTCTTGGGATCTGGGTGAGTAGACCTGGGGCGGTTACAATAGGTCTTAGGCCACGTCTTACATGATTCCCTGCCTAGGGTGCTGCTCGGGTAACTTGAGCTCTCCCGCGTCAGGTTCCGCGGAGGTAGACGTCGGGGCGTGGATCGCTGGGTATAAGCGAGCTACGAAGCCCGGAGGAGGCCGAGCTAGGGAAGCCCGGAGGAGACCGAGCTACGGAAGCCCGGAGGAGGCCGAGCTACGGAGGCCCGGGGGAGGCCGAGCTAGGGAAGCCCGGAGGAGGCCGAGCTAGCTAGCCCGGAGGAGGCCGAGCTACGGAAGCCCGAAGGAGGCCGAGCTACGGAAGCCCGGAGGAGGCCGAGCTACGGAAGCCCGGAGGAGGCCGAGGAAGGAGAGCCGAGCTACGGAAGCCCGGAGGAGGCCGAGCTACGGAGGAGGCCGAGCTACGGAAGCCCGGAGGAGGCCGAGCTACGGAGGAGGCCGAGCTACGGAAGAGGCCGAGCTAGGAAGCCCGGAGGCCGAGCTACGGAAGCCCGGAGGAGGCCGAGCTACGGAGGAGGCCGAGCTACGGAAGCCCGGAGGAGCCGAGCTACGGAAGCCCGGAGGAGGCCGAGCTACGGAGCCGAGCTAGCCGAGCTACGGAAGCCCGGAGGAGGCCGAGCTACGGAGCCCGGGGGAGGCCGAGCTAGGAAGCCCGGAGGAGGCCGAGCTACGGAGGCCCGGAGGCCGAGCTAGGGAAGCCCGGAGGAGGCCGAGCTACGGAAGCCCGGAGGAGGCCGAGGGAGGCCCGGAGGAAGGAGGAGGTCAGCCTTAGCCGCCTTGCACGGATATCAATGCAATGACGATTTTACCCCCCAACACATGCCCCCACTCCCTAGTTCGAAGCGTAGGTTCGGGCGTAGGGAGTATAAGCTCAAGTGGCGCGCCTGGATGGGACGTTTTGGCTTAAACAACCCGTGCAATGATGCCTTAATTAATGCGATAGGGCCATCGTACCTTCGGAGGTGAGGCTTCCTCCACTAGCGACGGTTGAGATTGCGCCGTGCCGTGAATCCCGATCGATGGGGGTATGTCGAGGCGATCCCGGACGCCTCGAATGGGGACGTTCCGCCTCTCCAGGGCGGTTTCTTGGCGGAGAAGCGAAGTGACAGCTGCCCTGCACTATATATACGCGCATTGTGCATGCGCGCTTGGCGTCTTCTCTTTTTTCAGAAGAGCGTTGGTCTCTCATCCTCTTCCGCGTTCATTTTTCGGACTTCCTTTCGAGATGGCGATGAGCCCTGAGACGTAGCCTCAGAAATCGTCGCTGAGGATTTGGGGAGGATTCACCAAAGGTATGGTCTGCCCATGGATGTGGTTTTGCGGGTGCCGGGACTTGAAGATAGGGTTACCCGGGACTTGGAGTCTGGAGTATTCGTCTATGAGGACAGTTTAAGGCGGGTCTTCGTTTCCCTCTCCATCCCTTGGTGAAGGAGATCATGACCCACTACAACATCTGTCCATCGATGGTGGCCCCAAACAGTTGGCGGAACATCGTCGGATTTATCTCGATGTGCCACCAGATCCAAATCGTTGCGACTCTCCCCCTTTTTCGCACCTGTTATCACCTAACTCCCGGGCGGAAATCGGAGTGGACCTCCATCGGGCCCCGGAGGTCTTTTAATGTCATTGCGGATAAGCCCTCTTCCATCAAGGGGTGGAAGAGTCGATTTGTGATTGCGGAGGGGAACATCGGTTCCGATTTCCCTCGGCGATGGGGGGAAGTTGCGAGGGATGCGGAGACGCATCCGGCCTTATCGGCGCAGGAGGAGAGGGACCTGGATGTCCTTCGTAATGGACAGACGTTTTCGGCTAACGACCTGTTATCGGAGGGAGCTCTCTTTGCAGCCGGGCTCAGCCCTTTGGATCCTCAAGGTGAGTTTCTTTTTGCGCTGCGTATTTTTCCCGGATTACTGCGCTTGGGTTTGAGTGTGAACTCCGGTTTGACAGCCACGAGGTTGGCGTTGTCGAGCCTCTCCAAGAGGAAGAGAGGGAAGCGTCCCGGGGAAGGTAGTGGAGCGGACAGCGGCCGACCCAAAAAGAGGGGCCACACATCCGCAAAGAGCCCGCCGGACGCTGGAGCAGCCGCTACAGAGGCAGCCGCTATAGGGGCGCCTGGGGCGAAGGAGGATACGGGGAGGGCGGCCGTGGCGCCCGAACCTCTTGTTTTGGAGATTTCAGACAGTTCGGATGAGGCTCCGCTGGCTCATCGACCGCGCCTCCCTTGAAGGAGGAACCCTGACGGGTCCAGTGGAGGCGGTCGTAGCGGAGGGGTCCATCGCCCCCGTGGGGTCGCCACTGGCTCCAGCGGGAGAGGGGGAGGAGACAGCCGCAGCGGGAAGTTCGGGAGGGGCCCCTGCTTGGCCTATCCGCTGGGGAATCCGGCAGCAGTGAGGTTGGGCCGTCCTCGATGGGTCAAGAGGCGGTTCAGACCGAGACCTCGGGGGAGCCCGCGGAGGGGCCGCAGGTGGTGGCTACTGGAGAGGGCGCACCGGTGGAGGGAGCGCAACAAAGTGGGGGTCCCACGATCGGGGCCCCCTCGAGGAAGATTTTGGGGAGATTAGCGCTTGGGCTGGCCGAGCTATCTGAAGAGGCTCAAGCCAGGGCCCTGACGGAAGAGGCTGGGAGGCTGCAGGCACTCAGCTGGGGATCGTCCAGGCCGGTCCCTCAGGCGGGGTCGGTCAACCCAGTAGCTCGGAGGCTAGCATTGACGAGGCGTTTTCCGCCATGATAAGGTCGGTCCTGCATCCGGGTGCGGGTCCATCGACGGACGAGTTTTCCGACCGGGGGTTGGTAGATGCTGCGTTCGGGCAGCAAGGTGTAGCTGAGGGTATTCATCTCCTCCCCGCCATAGATAATACGACTTTGATGAAGATGACCCGGGACTATGCTTCGAAGGTGAGTCATTTTCCCAGCGTGTCAGATGTTACCCGATGGACTCCGTTGTGGGCGCTTACTCAATTTTTGCCTTTGCAGGGGTTTTGCTTTCCCGGGCGATTTGCTGGCGCTTGAGTCTGGCGACAGGGGCCAGCGTCCAGGCCCGGAGGGAGAAGTCGAGCTCCAGTCGCGGCTGAAAAAGTCTGAGCAGTTCGCAGAGCTCATGGACACGATGGATAGGAGCTCGAAGGCGGCAGGGCGGCACACCAGGCTGCCGTGGACGAGGTGCCAAGCAGAAACGCAGGGTGGAGGAGTTACAGGGACTCCTGGCGAAGAACGATGACGCATGCGGGAGTTGGCCAAGATCAAATCAAAACACTCCGCGGGGTGGTGGCGATGCGGCGGGAACACGGCGAGAGTTTGAGCCGGTTGAGGAGAGAGGCCGACGACGAAAGAAAACGCCTGACGAGAATGTTGGGCGAGGTGGAGGAGAACTGAAAAGGCGTAATGACGAAATCGCCGAATTGAAGGAGAACGCGAGGTGGCAACAAGGAATAATGACTCGAGTGAATGGCGAGTTATCGCAAGCTCGCGGGGAGATTGAAGCCGGACGATCGAAGATCAGTACCCTACAAGAGAGGGTGGAGTTGGTCGGCGCTGACAGGACGAGGGCCCGGAGTGAGGCTGAGGAGCTGGCCGGAAGGTTGGCCAGGCGAGAGGGGGAGGTATGCTCTTATTTCACCCTCCTTATTTTCTATTGGTTCCCTGTGATGCCGATTGTCCTTGACTTTTCCAGATGGCGAGGATGGGGTCGGAGATTCAGGCTCTCCAAAGTGCGTTCGCGTCTGCTCGCAGCAGGAGCTCGGAGCTCGAGACACGGTCTAGCGAGCTTGAGGGCAAACGCCATTTCGAAGGCCAAGCGTCGAGGCCGAGAAACGGGCCGCTGAGGCCAACATGCAGCTCGCCATTCTTAAGGGGAGGCAAGACGCTATGAGCGTAGACGCGTTCCGTCACGGGATGGAAGAGTGTAAGCAGAGGATACTTAGCGGCACCCGGAGTGGGACCTTTCTTTTCTGAGCATCGAAGATTCCGAAGACGGGACGAAGAGAAGAAGATGAAGACGAACGTGTCGATGTTTCTGACGCCGAGCTTGGCGCTGCCCCTGGTCCCAGCGAAGCCGTAGCCTCCGAGGGACGTCACAAACTGCCGCAGAGGGGGAAAACATCAGAGAAGGGCGAGCCTAGCCGTGCACCTGCAGGCGTGGCTGAGGGTAGTCCCAAAGCCGGTGGGGCTCCTGGCTCTTAGGAGCCGCTCTGTATCTTCCCCTTTTAAACATTTGACATTTTGCAGCAAAGGGATTTCCTGTTTTTATCTAAGTGTTTTTCTGCGTGACTTTGCTGTTGTCTAGTGTTGCCTCGATCGTGAACGACCCATGGCTCGTCAATATCCTTGGGCCATCCTTAATTTGAGACCAGGAAAATGTATTGGCTCGGGTCGATCGGTAAAATAGGTCGATTTGAGCCGACAAATAAAATGGATCGGCTAGGGCCGACGGGCGAAATAGGTCGGCTAGGGCCGACGGACGAAAATGGATCGGCTAGGGCCGACAGGCAAAATGGGTCGGCTGGGGCCGACGAGCGAAGTAGGTCGGCTTGGGCCGACGGACGAAATAGGTTTTCGTGCTTCCTGCCATCCTATCAGCTGTCCCGCAGGCGATTCGGTTTTTCTTTACCATAAGTGGAGATACGGCAGAGTGGGGGTATAAAGCTGTATCAGAGCTTTCCGGAAGGTGTTCCTTTCCCATATCGCACGCAACCGTCCACTATTGGACAGTACCTTTTCAAAGGACGATTTTCTGAGCCCGCCGATTTTCGAAGCGTCAGCGGACGATTTTCTGCATTTAATGACTGCGATCCGGGATCAGGAAAGGATCTCCGTACGCGTCCTGGCTCAGGCGGTGAGTTCGGCGCGCAGTGGGATGCTGCGTTTATCGTGAGAGGCCATGTGGAGACGTGGGACAGGTGTTTGAATCTCGGGACTCACAGCTCTGATGGCTCGTCCCGAATCTCTTCTGTCTATAAAAAGGGAAAAGAGGGTCTCATCTGGTTATCCCCAAAGTTTCTTTCTTGTTGGAATTCTTACCACACCCGCTCCTCTGTTGCTACGAGTGGAGGGATCGACTTTTCCTTTCATGGGCTCCTTGCCGCCGAATAGCTGGGGCGACCGGGGAGCAGCTGAAGAACGGCTCGTCCTTAGGGGACGAGTCTCGGAGATCATATGGAGAGCGCACATGGAGGGGGCAGAGATCATACGGAGAGCGCACATATGCGCTTCCGTTGTGATCTGCGGCTCCTGCTGCGGGGGATGCAGGTCAGGAGGTGTATGGACACCTCCGTAACACTCGCAGGCTCTCCCTACTTCGCTGGCTTAGGTTCCCGCTCCTTCATTGAGGGGAATCCTTGCCACGGGAGGGAGAAGATGGGAGCAACCGGGTTCGGATGGTCCCCGGTTCCCTCGACTGGGTGGTGGCTCGCGATCCAGCACTCCCTTCTAGGGGAGTGGATTGGGCCTTTGGGATCCTCAGAATCAGCACCCGCGGGCCGTGTTTCCCCCTGGGTCTTTTAATTCATCCTGCCCAGGTGGATTGGCCGTTTCGTGGTTTGCATGATTTCTCGATCCGGATGTTGGAACATCGTAGTTGTCTAGGCCTGCTTTGGAGCAGTTACACGGGTCTTGTATTTTGCCTTTATTTTGTACATTTCAATGTTTTTGTAACGCCTATGAGGCATTTGTAATCGATCATGATCGGCAATAAAGAGAGTTATATTCAATGTTTTAATCTCTATCTTTTCTGGTGCCGAACTTTTTGCCATTGTTGTCTGCGGGCGTCAGAAGCGTTTGTTCGCCCTTAGATGAGGACTTCACGCCATCCAAACTAATCGAGGTTTGCTTTCAGCGACTCGTGGACTGTTTGGCAAAATATACTCCTTGCTCGGGTCAGGAGTTCGGTATTTTGTGCTCCGCTTTTATCGGAGCTCGGAGTACCGTAAGTCGGCTTCGGCTGAAGTTCGGGGAGCCTGCAACCCTTTTTGTCATGGTTTAAGGATTTAGTCCCTCGAGATAGTTGAGTTTCAGGGAACGTCTTACTTAGATCCGCCAAGGTTCGAAGGATTTCGTAACTCGGCCCTGCCGATGTTCGGAGAACTGATAGCTCGGAGGGAGCGAATCAGTCGCCGCCGCAGGCTACGGCGTCAGGTCTGCGCGGCGCCCAATGGAGGGGGCGCTCGAGCGGAACGGGCGGCGTGTTTGTTATGCTTTTACTGGCGATGCTCTTTTCGAGGGGACAGATCGCCGATCGAGCGTTGGACTCTGCCCCCCGCGCTTTTCGAGGAAGGGGGCAGTTTTAAGAGGCTTGGGGAAGCGTCGAAAGTATTTACTGCAGGGGCGACAGATCGGGAAGACGCTCTGTTTGCACTTTCCGATCTTACTCGGGATAGGGCGCGACTTTTTGGGTTCCGTGCGCATTAGAACGGCGACACATGGCGAATTTTCATAGGTCGACGTCCGCGGTACGGCTGATCCGGATACCCTCCTAGCGGGTATAAATATGACCGAGGGGGACTGGATTTGGCCATCTTTCGGTCTGAGCTAAGAAAAAAAAAATGGACTCTCCAGCGCGGTCGTCAACTGACTCGCGTTCCTCAGTTAGCGATCCAGCGTACTCGGAGGAGAGGGGGACTTCCGTGACTGTTGATGGGCTGACCCTTGCGTCGGGCCTCGCGACCAATGAGCGGCTCGCTAGGGTCGCCGAGGAGTTCCTGGATGCCTCGGTTAGGGAGGCGGAGGCCTCGCGCCGAGTGATGGGTCGGCAGGAGGAGGAGATTCGGCTGCTCCGTCAGCAGGTGGCTGACCTGACTGCACTTCTGGAGAAGTTGATGGGTTCTGGGGGCAACTGACCCCAGGACTTCTGCCTGTCCTTGTTTTTGCTTTCTTGTAGTTTCTTTGTGACCCCCCCCTCTTTATGAATGGAAGATGATCCTTGTCTATCTGCGGAGTTCTTTTCTTTCGAGAGTTTACGGCCTTCACCCGTATGACGAACCAGGGGGGTGGCGCGCCCTTGTTCGTTTTCTGCGTGCTAATGTAGGCTCTTTGAACGATGGGCTATAGGGGCGCTACCCGAAGGATCTCCAATGGTTAGAGAGGGAAATTGCCTAACTCTTCCCAGGACCTTCGGTCGGTTATGCGAGGCTTGATGGCCTTGAGAGTAGATTTGCCAACGGCGGCTTATTCTCGCACGTCGATGGTATTTTACTCACCGTGCTTGTTTTCGAACCCGGCGAAGTCCTTCGGGGACTATTTGGAGGCCGCTCGACTTTGGTCGAGGCTCGTGGGTTTAAACTTTTCGTTGGGGTCCCAACCTTGCCTTGTCATGGCTCGGGAGATTTGTCGCTCGGTCCCGCCGAGGTTCGGGGGAACTACTTTACTTGGCCCTGCCAAGGTTCGGAGATTTGTTGCTCGGCCCTGCCGAGGTTCGAAGAAATATTTTACTTGGCCCTGCCAAGGTTCGGAGATTTGTTACTCGGCCCTGCCGAGGTTCGGAGACTTTGTTTTACTTGGCCCTGCCAAGGTTCGGAGATTTTGTTTTACTTGGCCCTGCCAAGGTTCGGAGATTTGTTGCTCGGCCCTGCCGAGGTTCGGAGACTTTGTTTTACTTGGCCCTGCCAAGGTTCGGAGATTTGTTGCCGGCCCTGCCGAGGTTCGGAGACTTTGTTTTACTTGGCCCTGCCAAGGTTCGGAGATTTGTTGCTCGGCCCTGCCGAGGTTCGGAGACTTTGTTTTACTTGGCCCTGCCAAGGTTCGGAGATTTTGTTTTACTTGGCCCTGCCAAGGTTCGGAGACTTTGTTTTACTTGGCCCTGCCAAGGTTCGGAGATTTGTTGCTCGGCCCTGCCGAGGTTCGGAGACTTTGTTTTACTTGGCCCTGCCAAGGTTCGGAGATTTTGTTTTACTTGGCCCTGCCAAGGTTCGGAGATTTGTTGCTCGGCCCTGCCGAGGTTCGGAGACTTTGTTTTACTTGGCCCTGCCAAGGTTCGGAGATTTTGTTTTACTTGGCCCTGCCAACTGTCACTTAAATAATAATTTAGCAGCTAATTAAAACAAGTCCAAAACCTATAACATAAATCAAACTATAAAAAAGATAACATAAATAGAGCAAAAAGAGTTTTCTCCAAGTTTAAGACTAACAATAAGTCGGGCCAAACTATGATGCGATCTAGTTCCTACCCAATTATATTAAATTTATTCTATATCTAAAGATTCATGGATAGAATTATTTAAAATATATCTGTTGCCGCCGGGATCCGTCCTCCGACTCGGGCGCGGTCGATCTCCGGGAAGAGGGGGGTGCACCGGACCTGCAAAAGAAGCCCACACGCGGAGGGACGCTGGGGTTGGTCCTCCGCGGAAGACCCTCCGACGCTCAAGTCAGTGGGGAAGGAATCGGCGATCAACCAGATAATGAGGAGGTGGATCTCTCCGGGAGGCCTCTCCGGGGGGTGGCCAATCGGAGGCTCTAAAAAGGGGAGGAGAGTGAGAGTGGAGGTGTGCGTACAGAGCTGCCTGCGTACCTGAGGGAGTCTGTTAATCTGATACTTATAGACTGTCACCTGAGGACTTGAGCATCTTCTAGAAGGTTTTGAGGTTGTTACGATACGGGGGTAGACAGAATTAGGCCGTCGTGGGGCCGTTAGAATCCACGCCTTGTCAGTTAAGGGATCGACGGCTGGGAGAGCTCTTCGATGTCTTGGGATCTGGGTGAGTAGACCTGGGGCGGTTTCAATAGGTCTTAGGCCACGTTTCGATATAATTCCTAGCCTAAGGAGCTGCTCAGGTAAGTTTAAGCTCTCCCGCGTCAGGTTCCGCGGAGGTAGACGTCGGAGCGTGGATCGCTGGGTATAAGCGAGCTACGAAAGCCCGGAGGAGGCCGAGCTAGGGAAGCCCGGAGGAGACCGAGCTACGGAAGCCCGGAGGAGGCCGAGCTACGGAGGCCCGGGGGAGGCCGAGCTAGGGAAGCCCGGAGGAGGCCGAGCTACGGAGGCCCGGAGGAGGCCGAGCTAGGGAAGCCCGGAGGAGGCCGAGCTACGGAAGCCCGGAGGAGGCCGAGCTACGGAAGCCCGGAGGAGGCCGAGCTACGGAGGCCCGGGGGAGGCCGAGCTACGGAAGCCCGGAGGAGGCCGAGCTACGGAGGCCCGGGGGAGGCCGAGCTACGGAAGCCCGGGGGAGGCCGAGCTAGAGAAGCCCGGAGGAGACCGAGCTACGGAAGCCCGGAGGAGGCCGAGCTACGGAAGCCCGGAGGAGGCCGAGCTACGGAGGCCCGGGGGAGGCCGAGCTACGGAAGCCCGGAGGAGACCGAGCTACGGAAGTCCGAAGGAGGCCGAGCTACGGAGGCCCGGGGGGGCCGAGCTAGAGAAGCCCGGAGGAGACCGAGCTACGGAAGCCCGGAGGAGGCCGAGCTACGGAGGCCCGGGGGAGGCCGAGCTACGGAAGCCCGGAGGAGGCCGAGCTACGGAGGCCCGGGGGAGGCCGAGCTACGGAAGCCCGAAGGAGGCCGAGCTACGGAGGCCCGGAGGAAGGCGGCGGGAGGAGGTCAGCCTTAGCCGCCTCGCACGGATATCAATGCAATGACGATTTTACCCCCCAACAATATCTAATTTATATTTTAAGTTAAATCTAAATCTTATATTTTTAGTCTTGTCCAACTTAAACTAGCTTGCATATTTATCCAAGTCAAAGTTGAACCAATGAGCCTCATTCAATCTAAACTTAATCTTATATGCCAAAAAATCTAAATTACATAAACTTTCCTCTCTTTAACTCTAATTGTTTTTACTAATTTATTAAATAAATTCGCATTAAAGCTAACTCCTCTTTTCTTATCCTAACAACTACATCTCTTGTCTTTTTACATTTAATTATATTAAGCATTCATATTTTATTATTTATTTTAATAAATTTTTATTTATAACACTCAAGTATATTGATATATTTTAAAATATATTTTGTAACTCTAAAGAAGATCAATCATTACTTGGATGAAATTAAACGTTTTTAACAAAATTAGAGTTAAATTATCTATTTTTAGTTTAATTTAATTTTTTAATGATTCTCAAATAAAAGAATAGGTAGATATTTGATCGATGCAGTCTCAACTTAATCTGATCTTTGCTTAAACCTTATCATTTTGGATTAGATTTTAGGTCATATTAGAAATTAATATGATTCAAATGACTCCTTGGGTCTAAATTTTTTTCATAGGCTTTGATCGATAAATGAGTATGGTTTAAGTTGAAAATCTTGACCTAAAAATAAAACTGAATTGAGTCGAAACTAAGCTTACCCTCATTTATTTGCAATCTTCTCTATGTGCCTTTCAACTTTCAAGTAATGAAAGTATCTCTATTAAGTTGGATGAAAATTGAGGAGAGGATATTCAGTGAAGGTGTGCTTTTGTTAAAAGTGAATGTTATTAAAAACTATAGTTTAAAGAGAATAATAAAAAAAATAACTTTAGGCTATGTTTGGATGTTTGGATGGGAAGGAAGGGAAGAGTAAAAAGAAGGAAAGGAATGGAAGGGGAAGGAAGGGAAAGGAAGAATTGTTCTCTTTCTTTTGTTTGGAAAGGACGAAAGGAAAAGAAAAGATTGTTCTTTTTTGTTTGGATAGGAGGGAGGGAAAAGAATGGAAAGATTTTATAACAATTATACCCTTCAGAATAGAGAATAATGAAGAATAGAAAATGAAGGGATATTTTGGTCTTCCATAAAAGTATGACTTAAATATTTTTCCCTCCTCCAGCTTATCCTTCGATTTAGGGGTTAACAGATTTAGCTTCGTTGAGGATGAAAGGAGGTGAACCGGTTACTTCCATTCCCTTCCTCATCTCTTTTATCTTTCTCTTAAACAAGATGACTTATGACATTTTCTCTTCTTTTTCTTCTCATTCCCTATATTCCCTTCCATCCAAACAGACCCTTAGAGTTTTAAAGGATATTACTAGGTTTTATTGTCTTATAATTAAATTTGATGTGAGAAGGATTTGTGATGAAGTCCATCCTGGCACTATCTCATCAGGATTTGTATTTATCTCAATTACTCCCATTCGCTCTTGGAAGTATTCTCTAGCAACTTTCTGCAATTTAAATCCCGTTCGTCATACCTGACAACATCTTGTCACATCATTCTGGCAGCATTAAATGGCAACACTTGATGCTGCTGCACTTTGATGCTTGAAATGACACTGAGAGCACTCTAACAACGTCTCGTTACATCATTTTACATTGAGAGTGCTTTGATGCTGCTGCACTTTGACAACGTCTCGCAACATTTATCGTACTGATATTTTGAGACTTGACATCATTAATGATACGCATTAAATGACATTGAGAGCACATCGTAACTCTTACACTGTATTTATATAAAAGAGATATAATAGTTTATACTGTATTTATATGGAAATATAAGGAAAACTAAATCTTAATAATTATAGTAAATTTATAAGTTTAGATATCAAATTAAATCTTAAAATCATGTAATGATTATTTTTTAATATCTTTCCTAATCAGCTTTGATATCTTCCCAATCAATTTTTCAAATTAGGCAACGTATAATCTTTGATGTTTCTTAAATCAGCTTTGATTTTTTTAAAAAATTAGCTTCTCAAATCATATAATAAATATACTTTGATATCTTCTCAAACCACTTTAATATCTTTCCAAATCAATCCTAAAATCATGCAATAAATATTCTTTGATATCTTTTTCAATCAGCTCTAGAATCAAGTATATATACTCTTTGATATCTTTTCAAATAAGCTCTTAAAATTATATAATAAATGCTCTTTAATATCCTTTTAAATTAGCCTCTAAAATCATGTAACAGATACTCTTTGATATCTTCTTAAATTAACTCGGATATCTTTTCAAATTAGCTCTTTAAATGATACTCTTTGATATCTTTTCAATTTAACTTTGATATCTTTCTAAATTAACTCCTAAAATCATAGTTTTCTTTGATCTTTTCCTAAATTTGCTACTAAAATCATACAATTAAGTCAGCTTAATAGATATTCTTTTATATCTTCTCAAATTAGTTTTAATGTCTTTTAAGGTCTAACAATAATTATTTTTGATATCTTCTTAATTATCTTTGATATCTTCCTAAATAAGCTCCTCAAAGCATATAATGAATTATTAATATTTCTCTAATAAACTTTAATATCTTCCTAGATTAGCTTTTAAATCATGCAACAGGTATACTAATCTTTTCAAATCAGTTTTGGTAGCTTTTCGTATGAGTTTTGATGCCTTTCAAAATTAGCTCCTCTAATCATATAAAGAGCACCGTTTGAAATCTTTTCAAAATAGCTTTAATATCCTCCCAAATCAACTCCTATATTACTCTTTGATATCTTCTCAAATTAGTTTTTATATCTCCTTAATCAACTCCTAAAATCATGTAATAAATATTCTTTAATATCTTTTAAAATCAACTTCGATATCTTTGCAAATTAGCTCTTAAAATTATACAATGAATACTCTAAGATATTTTCATAAATTAGTTTTAATATCCTTTCAAATCAACTCCTAAAATTACATAACAAATATTCTTCAATATTTTCTTAAATTAAGTTTGCTGTTTTTTTCAAATCAAGATTTTTTTTTTTTTTTATATTCTTAAATCAACTTTAATATCTTTCTAAATCATGTAATGGATACTCTTTGATATCTTCTTAAATTAATTTTCATATCTTCTTAAATTAGCTTTAAGAATCACACAATGGATCTTCTTTGATATATTCTTAAGTCGACTTTAATATCTTCTTAAATCAACTCCTAGGATTATTCTTGTTTGATACTTAATAATGATCTAGTTTAGCACAAGCAAAGGAGATCATGGCTTTGTTGACTTTAGATTCATGAGAAGATGAAACAAATCAAAGCATATTAAATCAGGGTAACCTTATATTATGACTAAAAGAATCATAAAGAAAAATTCCCATAATTTACGTATAACTTGTCTGATGAGAAAATTATTAAATCTAGCATCAAACTAACTACAAATGTATTTGTTTTAGATGCAAACATCAACTACATCTCTTACTATGTGGACAATTAAAAATTATATTGATAGGATACTCAAGCATTATTTGCATTGGGTGAAATGATGGCACAACAAGCCTAGAATAAAGACTATCCATTGCAAACAACTATAATAGTCACGCTTATGAATGGGTGCTGGTAAAGAAGAGAAGGTATAGTTTTCTTTTAGGTATCAATATTGTACTAATAATGTAGCTTTCAAGGATTTAATAAATCAGCCAATTAGTCAAAAAAATAGTGGGTCCTAAAGTCAAAAAAAACCTTTGCTAAAGTTTTTTGTCCGAAAATATATTAGCAAATCTTTAAATGTGTTTTGAAGCTGCATTTACAAGCTAAATACCTTTCTTTTTTTATAGGCTTATGGACTAGTTATATAATTTCTAACTTTTTTTTTCCTCTTTCAAGATGCTAATAATACATATTCAATTTATTATAAGAAAAAGTGTGATGCCTAGCATGTCGCTATATCTGGTCCTTTTAGTTTGAGGAAACAGAAAAGCTTGATGGTTTATTAAATTTTTTTGCTCCGCCATCTATCCTTATGAAAATTAACTAGCCATAATAACTTCTTAGTAAACTTCTTGTACAAAGTAGCTGCTCTTAGTCCTTTCTATAAGAGACTCTTTGAACCTCAAATGCATTAGAGAAATGTAAAAACTTTATATAGTTTGTTGTGAAAAATAGGCTTTGTTGATGTCCAAAACTAGCTTTCAAGCACCAATTGACATGAAGCCGAGAACTCACCCAGTAGAGAACTTTTCAACTAGCTTAAAAGCAGATTCCTATAAAAGAGAAAAATAGAGTAAAAGAGGTTTGAAGAATTTCTTAAGAGGAGACCCTTCAATGTTCAAGTTAATTTAGAAAAGGTAAAGAAGACCTAGGCCTCCTTTGAATGGAGTTCTAGGATTTTAAGGTTAAGGTTTAGCTCTTATCAAACCTAAGAGTGTAAGGCTACTTTTATAGATGCTTTGAAGAGTCATATAGGTTTGGTCCTTTCAATGATGGATGTCTAAATGAGCTTATATCCTAAAAAAGGTAAAGCTATTGGTGGAAGTCTCTCTCAATATAAGACTTCTTTTTTTTTTTGAACGACACATAATGCATTTAAATTGGTTGCTACATGTTACCTTCTAGTTGCTCACATTGTATAGTTCTTTGGTCAGCTTGTCAACTCATATCATATCATTACCTTCTAGTTTTGAAGTTGATACTTCAACATCTTATAGGATAGCATTGGATTAATCCTAAGTAACTAATTATTGCTACCAGTAGAGGATCTACAGATCTCTCATAGAATTTTGAAAATTGACCTACTCCTTGATCTTCTCTTTCGAGTGGCATTATTAGACACTTTTGCTTGCTTCTATAAACTTCTCTTATACCAGCCTATGAGTAAACTTCTGAAAAAAAACAAAAGAGAGAGAGAGAGAGAGAGGTTCAAAGATTTATCTCCCAAAGGTACTCTGGAAGTTTCTTTAGTTTGTCCCACTTAATGATGGGCAGCCATATGGGCTTAAGTCTTGAAGTGGATGGATGGTTAGATATGCTTTAAGTTCTAAAGAAGGCAACCGTCATTGGTGAAAGTTTCTGCCAATATCAAAACTTTTTTGAATGGACATATGTCATTTTGCTGCTATGTATCATGTTATGATCATTTACTATGTGTCATTATCTAACCCGTTTATTAGCTCATACCACATCAACCTTCGTATTAAAAAGGTCCTCGTCAGAAAAGGTTGCAGTCTCGATGGAGGTTTGTCCCATGCTCCATTTCTCTTTCTCGTCCATTTGGCGTTAATTTCTTGTAAGCAATGAACATCCTTTGGGACAGAATGGAGAAACTAGCGAATGCCTGAAGATGTCAGGCCAGGCTGGGACTGAATCTCTAGCGCTATTTGCTGGCACCTTTGTAGTCCCAGGCACCGCCACAAAAACATTTGTCAAGCTGTTAAATGGATTTCAACTTAACCTGCAGCCAAACTGTCATCCCTTTCCTCCGTATGGCTTCATTATTCTTTTTGTAAAAGCTGGTCAGGTTTCTTTTGGATCTTGCTCCAAGGTAGCCGCCACCACCACCACAGAAAGACTTTTGACCATACAAGCGGCATCATCCAATCAAATTAGAATATGAGAACAAGAACGCATGGATCAAATAGCGTAGATGATAAGCATTAATGCATAGAAATAATACCTTGCAGCTTCCCATAATTAAATTTAGGACAAAAGTAAAAGGTTAAAAAAGTTCGAAATATATGTCAATGATTTATATATCCCAGTGACAACCTGTTTAAAACCAGAAGGACTTTAAAAAAAAATTTTTTTTTTTTTGAGTGCAACGAGGCTATTGTTGTATTCACACGAACAATTCTTTTCTGCATGGCATTGGAAGTTGATGCAACTCACAAGGTATGTCACCATACGTGCATAACGGGCATTCATTTCTTTTGAAGGAGAGAAGATAGGATCAAACTCCAATCAAATCACCCTGAAACGTTTTCGTTAATGAAAAATAACTGTTAACCTTCTCTTATTGGAAACTTAACAAGTAGAGAAGAGCAAATACAAGGACGAAATTTACTGGCTAATAAACCCAAAAAAGGAACGGCAGTTACCTAATTTATGCATAATTTTTTCCTTTTTTTTTTTTCTTCTTCTTTTGGTTGTTCCTTCCGAGCACGAAACCATGCGCTCGTTCAGGCCACCTCTATTATCAGCTGCAACCATGCAGGCAAGATCAAACGGAACATCCTGTGTCCAATTAGAGGTTAGGTGGATTTCCTGTTGATTCATGAAAATACAGTGGCCTAATCTCCTAACAAGGCTCTCCTGGTTCATAGCACCTGGAAGCGTCGAGTTCAGCAATGGGGACAGAGTTCACTGCTGTTGGCGTGCCCTCAGCATAATTGGGCATTACTCTATTTTCCTGGTCGGAATTGGTCTGGGTGGATCCCGTACTTCGGATTGATGATTACATAGCTGGGATCAGGACAAGGCAGACCACTAAACCCAATCAGCACAAAAAGTACCTCAAAATCTTCTTATTTTTTGAACAATAAAAAGGAAGAAAAGCAAAGTCCAGAGCGCTAGCAGAACGGTGGCAGCGGAACGGACAAGATGTATGCAGAAGAAGTCACCGTAGCATATCAAGGTTTGTATAGACTCTTAAAGTGTATACAAAACTAACACATATAAGAGCTTTCACAGACAGGTTACGCAGTCATAAAGAAACATTTTTCAGAACGAGAAACCGCAAGGAAACTGGTTAAAGGATAAATTGATTGTCATCTGTACCATAATCATATGACATTCAGTCACCATATTTTCATTTCAAGCACCCCTTCTCATTTCAAGCATTTCAAGGGTACATTAGTTGTCATGTTAAATAGATCTTTAGGTCACTATAGTTCTGAATCGAAGTTCAGTGGGCGTCGCTATGAATTAATTCTCTTTATTTTTCGCCATTGCATTTAACTTCAGCACACAGCTCAAACGTGCTGGGGGCCTGCAACCACAAGTCCTGAGAGACATTAAGATTAGCATGACATGGTTTCAAACCATACCAATACATCTGAGCCAATAAAAAGTATAGACTTTTCTTTAGCGAATGCAAGACCATACCTGTTGCTGTCAAATCACTTTTGATGAGCGCCGGACGAGCTGGGATCTCTGCAGACCTTCGAGGATGTAGAAGGGTCACCGTCTCCTTTCGGGGGCCTACAAGAAAAGTTTCGGACCGGTGATTCCGATGGGGACCCTCCGACGCCCAAGTTAAAGACTTGTAGCACACAGCTCAAACGTGCTGGGGGCCTGCAACCACAAGTCCTGAGAGACATTAAGATTAGCATGACATGGTTTCAAACCATACCAATACATCTGAGCCAATAAAAAGTATAGACTTTTCTTTAGCGAATGCAAGACCATACCTGTTGCTGCCAAATCACTTTTGATGAGCGCCGGACGAGCTGGGATCTCTGCAGACCTTCGAGGATGTAGAAGGGTCACCGTCTCCTTTCGGGGGCCTACAAGAAAAGTCTCGGACCGGTGATTCCGATGGGGACCCTCCGACGCCCAAGTTAAAGACTTGTAGAACAGTAAAATTTTGTGATGAGAAAGTAGAGATTGAGTTTCTTCCCCCCTCCACGTTGAGGGATTGGGGTCTTTATATACCTGTTCGGGGTCCTTCTTACCCTTCACTGGTAACAGCCGAGTAATAATGTATGTCATAAGTACGCCTCTTAATTTTTGGAAACCGTCCGTGACCTTAGTAATTGCCAGTTCATAATATTTGGTGACCGCCCGTGATCTTGGTAAAGCCACGTGGAATTCCTTGCAGCAAGCGGATGCTTGTCGGCCTCTGCCGCCGAGGCCGACGCCGAGACCGAGACCGGCGCCGCGTTGAAGCGGGTCGTGGCCGACACCAAGATCGAGGTGGGCTGCGGAGGAGATGGGCCCAAGGCCGCGCGGAGGTCGATGCCGACGCCGTTGCCGAGACCGACGCCGTGTCAAAGCGGGCCATGGCCGACACCAGGATCGAGGTGGGCCATGGAGGAGATGGGCCCAAGGTACAGCCGTTGGGGGGAGAAGGATGATGTTGAGTTGAAGCCAACTGTCCATCGTAGAGTATGGAGTGCTCGCGTGGCCCTGCTCATACCCTTGGATGAGCTTGCATGGTACTGTTCATGTACAAGGCTCTGTTTACTTGCATGGCACTGTTAACGGCGAGGGAGCTTGGCAGCTTGGAGCTGTCGGCCTTGGAGATGCCGGTCTTAGCGGTGCCGGCTTTGGAGGTGCCGGTCTTGGAGGTGTCGGTCTTGGAGCTGTCGGCCTTCGGGGCCGACGGTCTTCGAGGTGCCAGCTTTGGGGGTGCCGATCTTGGAGGTGCCGGCCTTGGAGGTGCCGGTCTTGGAGCTGTCGGCCTTCGGGGCCGACGGTCTTGGAGGTGCCGGCCTTGGGGGTGCCGGTCTTGAAGGTGCCGGCCTTGGAGGTGTCGGCCTTGGAGGCCGGCGCTGGAGGCCGGAGCCAAAGGCCAGCGCTGGAGGCCGACACTGGAAGCCGGAGCCAAAGGCCAGCGCTGGAGGCCGGAGCCAAAGGCCAGCGCTGGAGGCCAGAGCCAAAGGCCAGCGCTGGGGGCCGACGCTAGAGGCCGGCGCTGGAGCCCGGTGCTGGAGGCCGACGCTGGAATCCGGCGCTGGAGGCTGGCTCTGGGTTCAGCTGTGTCACATCATTTTTGGAAATCGCATAAAAAATAATATCATCCAGAGAAATCAGCCAGCCGTATCAGATGCCCCCCCCGCCCTGAGATGGGTGAGCGCATAATCACCCGCGAAAGGGGTGTTAATATCCTCTGGGCGGCCAATTTTTGCGCCATCATTTCGCCTATTCAGGCTATTGAGATTATAGAGGATTTTCCTCGAGCAATGAGCCACAAAAGGCGAGCGTCATCATTGTGGCAAGGCCAATGCCATCTCTTTAGTTGCCGATGCGGAACCGGTCTTTCATGCCAACGCGGAGCCGGTCTTTAGTGCCGACGCGGAGCCGGTCTTTAGTGCCGATGCTGAGCCGATCTTTAGCGCCGACGCAGAGCCGGTCTTTTATGCCGACGCGGGGCCGGTCTTTAGTTGCCGGTGTGGAAACCGGTCTTTGGTGCCGACGCAGGGCGCCGGTCTTTAGTGCCGACGCTGGGCGCCGGTCTTTAGTTGCGGCGTAAATTGTCGGCGTTCCAGGTGCAAGGAAGTGGTTTCCCATCTAGCTCTTCAACTTTGTATGCCCCGTGGTGAAGTACCTCCTTGACCCGGTATGGTCCTTCCCATTTTGGTGCCAGCTTTCCCCCCTCTGTTGGCTTTGATACTTCATCTCTTTGCAGAACGAGATCTCCGGAACGAAATGTCTTGGGCCGTACTCGAGCATTGTAGTATCTGGCCGCTCATTGGCGGAAGGCCGCCATGCGAAGTTGTGCTTGGTCCCGCAACTCTTCCACTAGATCTAGATCGGCCCGCAGTTGATTTGGGTTGTTCTCTTCGTGGTATAGCTCTGTCCGGGGACTGGGGACACCTATCTCCACTGGGATGACTGCCTCGGTCCCAAAGACCAGGCTGAAAGGAGTTTCCCCTGTGGGGGCTCGTGGTGTCGTGTGGTATGTATGCCCATAATACGCTGGGGAGCTCTTCTACCCAGCGCCCTTGTAGCCATCTAGGCGGGCTCTAAGTCCTTGGAGGATAGTACGATTGGTCACCTCGGCCGCGCTATTGGTCTGGGGGTGCCCCACAGAGGTGAACCGCTGATGAATGCCCAGGCCGTTGCAAAATTCCCGAAAGGCCATGTTGTCAAATTGTCGGCCATTATCTGTGACCAGGGTGTGCGGCAGTCCAAATCGGCACACGACCGACTTCCAGAAGAAGGATCTTACTTTGCTTTCCATGATTTTGGCGAGGGCCTCAGCCTCAATCCATTTGGTAAAATGATCCACTGCTACCACCAGGAACTTACGTTGTCCGGAGGCCGGGGGGAATGGTCCCAGGATGTTCATACCCCACTGGGCGAAGGGCCAGGGTGCGGCCAGGGGGGTTAGCTGGGACGTCGGCTGATGTTGAATATTAGCATGGCGCTGGCAGCTGTCACACCTTTTGACAAGCTCAGATGCATCCTCCTTCATTGTCAGCCAGTAATAACCTTGCCGTAGGGCTTTGTATGCGAGCGCCTTGCTCCCCAGATGGCTTCCGCATATACCTTCATGTATCTCCCGCAATATGTAATCTGCTTCGGTGGGACCAACACACTTGAGAACTGGGTATGAGAACGACCTGCGATAGAGTTTTCCATCCATTATGAAAAACTTCGGGGTCCATCTCTTGATTTTCTTGGCTTCGGCAGGGTCTTCTGGGAGGGTACCGTTGGTGAGGCATCGGATGTAGGGATCCATCCAGGAAGGCCCCTGCTCAATCGGCAGAGTTTCTCTTGTTGCATCAATACTTGGGGCTTCTAGATGCTCCACATAAGCTCTTCCCAACGTTCCGTCAGCTGAGGTGGCGAGATGGGACAAGGCGTCGGCTCTAGCATTTTCCCCTCGGGGGATATAGCTAACGCTGAAATATGCCAAGGGAGAAGCTTGCGACTGTACCATACTTAGATAGCGGGACATGATGGGATCTTTTGCTTCATACTCTCCCGTGATTTGGCCAGTGACTAGCTGGGAGTCAGTGAATGCCCTAAGGTGCTTCACCCCGAGCTCTCGGGCTAACTTTATCCGAGACAACAGAGCTTCATATTCTGCCTGGTTATTGGTGGCTGGAAAGAGGAAACGGAGCGCACACTCGGCTACAACTCCATCCGGGTTGGCCAAGATGAGGCCTGCTCCGCTCCCTTGAGAATTTGATGCCCCGTCCACATGCAGAACCCATTCATCGTCTCTGGTGTCGAAAGGTGAGGGGTCCGTCGAGGCCTCTTCGGGCTCCTCGCCCCAAGTGCACTCGACCAAAAAATCTGCCAGGACCTGGGATTTCATGGCCGACCGAGGGCGAAAAGATAGATCAAACTCTCCCAACTTGAGCGCCCACTTTGCTAACCGACCCGACGTATCTGGGCGAGCGAGAATTGTCCTCAGAGGTTGGTCTGTGATCACTGCAATCGGGTGGGCTTGGAAATATGGCCGTAGGCGCTGGGCAGATACAATCAAGGCAAATATGATCTTCTCAATCTTCGAGTATCTGGTCTTTGCATCGTGGAGCACCTTGCTTGTATAATACACTGATTTTTGTATGCCATTGGTGTCCATGCAGACCAATACAGAACTAACGGTCTCGGGAGAAGCTGTGAGGTACAGAAGGAGCTCTTCTCTACTTGTTGGCTTGGATAATAGTGGCGGGGTAGAGAGGAATTCCTTTAGTCCCTCAAACGCCTTCTGACATTCTTTCGTCCATTCGAATCCGTTGACCTTGCGGAGGGCCCTGAAGAAAGGCATGCATCTCTTGGTGGACCTGGATAGGAAACGGCTCAAGGCCGCCACCCTCCCCATTAGGCGCTGTACTTCTTTCTTGTTGGTAGGTGGCCTCATCTAGGATGGCTTGAACTTTGTCTGGATTTGCCTCGATCCCACGGCGGGTCACCATGAAACCCAAGAACTTTCCGGCTGTCACTCCAAATGCACACTTGCGCAGATTCAATTTCATTTGGCATCGACGAAGGTTGTCAAAAGTGTCCGTTAGGTCGGTGATATGGTCGGTGGCGTGGACACTTTTGGTCAACATGTCATCTACGTATACCTTCATATTGCGTCCTATCTAGTTCTCAAAGACTTTATTCATTAGCCTTTGGTAGGTGGCTCCCGCGTTCTTTAATCCAAATGGCATCACCTTGTAGCAATACAACCCCTTCTCGGTTATGAAGGAGGTGGCTTCCTCATCCACCGGGTCCATCCTGATCTGATTGTATCCGGAGAAAGCATCCATGAAACTAAGGACCTCATGGCCGGATGTAGCGTCCACCAGCTGGTCAATCCGAGGCAAAGGAAAGTTGTCTTTGGGGCATGCTTTGTTGAGATCAGTGAAGTCTACACACATCCTCAAGCTCCCATTAGCCTTGCGAACCATCACCACGTTGGCCAACCACTCGGGGTAGTGAACCTCCCGGACATGCCCTGCAGCCACCAGCTTGCGAACCTCCTCGTCGATAGCTCTCTGTTTGTCCGGAGCGAAGCTCCTTTTCTTCTGTCGGACTGGCCGACACTTGGCTTAAGGTTGAGCCGATGAGTGATTACCTCCTCAGGGATGCCTGGCATGTCGGCGGCAGACCATGCGAAGACGTCGGCGTTGGCTCGCAGGAATGCGAGGAGTCGATCGCGCCTCTTCGGGCAGTAGCGCCCCGACCTGGATGGTCCTTGTCGGTTCATCTCCTAAGGGAAAGGTCAGAAGGTGCTCGGCCGGCTCCCCCTCCCTCCCGGGTCTGGAGGTCAAGCGGCCCAGAGGTCATTGCCGACGCGGCCTCCAATGGACTGGGAGACAAGTGGTAGCACAGCGGCGGCGGGCTTTGCTCTCCTTTCATTTCTCCAACTTCTTCGTTGGTAGGGAATCTTACCAACAGTCTCTTGATGGAGATGACAGCATCTAGCATATTCAACCCTGGTCTCCCCAAGATGGCGTTGTAAGCCAGTGGGACCCGAACCATCAGGAAGTTTATGACCACCGTGCTTTGACGCGGCGATGTCCCAACCGTGACAGGGAGGGCAATTTCTCCTTCGGCGCTTATAGAGTCTCCCGTGAAGACCATTAAAGGCGTAGTGACAGGTTGAAGGGAAGATTCAGAGAGGTTCATTCGAACAAAAGCCTCATAGCTCAGGATGTCCACAGAACTACCACTATCAACCAAGATTCGTTTCACAGGATGCCTGGCTATGGTCATGGATATCACCACACCGCCATCGTTTTTGTTGACTACTCCATCTAAGTCCTTTCCAAAGAAAGGAATCACGGGGTCTACTCCTTCCCGCTGTCTCTTTGAACTGCCGCCTGCCCCCAGGCAATCATGGCTATGGTCTTCTCCGTAGGGGCGTTATCTGCACCGGCCTGGAGTGTAGGAGGCACCGCTGGGCCTAGAATAGGAGGGTTTCCCCTTCGGACAAACTTGCCCAAGTGACCATGCTGGAGAAGCTCTTCAATGGCCCTCTTCAGGTGGCGGCAGTCCTTGGTGTCGTGACCATAATCTCGGTGATACCGACAGTAGAGCTCTTTATTGCGGGGGTCTCCGACCTCAGGGGGAGCGGACGCTTGAAGTAAGGTTCTTCCTCAATTTCCAGCAGGATATGGGGTATCGGAGCCATGAGGGGAGTGAACTGCTCCTTAGGAACAAGCGTCTGCGGCCGACGGTCTGAACGGTGAGGGGGCTCAGTCTTCCGAGGTCGCGCTCCGGCCTGCTCAGTGGGCATTGATTTCTTGCTAGGATTCTTATCAGCCTCCCTCCTGGAGGAATCTGCCTCGTCCGCACGGATGTACTTTTGTGCACGGCTTAGAAGTTCGGCATAAGAGCCCGGGGGCTTCTTGTCTAGAGAATAGGCGAACCTGGAAGGACGAAGTCCCCGCTTCAACGCCAAGGTGGCTACGGAATCATCTAGATTATATACCTCTAGCGCTGCGTCCTTGAACCCGGCGACAAAGTCTTTTAGGGTCTCGCCGCTCCTCTGCTGGACAGCAAATAGACTATCCGCTACTCGTGGGATCTTCCAGCTCGCATTAAAGTGAGCCAGGAAAGCTGCTCGAGATGACGGAATGAATCGATGCTGCGTGGTGGCAGACGGGAATACCACGCATGTGCCGCCTTTCGGAGGGTGGCCGAAAAGGCAACATAGAAGGGAGTCTGTCGCTCCCTGGACCCGCATAAAGACTTGTAGCTCTCCAGGTGGTCCAATGGGTCCGTCGTGCCGTCGTATGGATCCAGTTGTGGGAGACAAAAATGGGGCGGCACCGGTTCCTCCATGATCCGCCGGGAAAGCGGGGGGCGATGGTCGTAGTCCGCTCCATGAGGATTGGTGATCCGGCGGCTAAGCTCCTCCAACCGTCGGTGATACTCGTCGAGCCGTCGGGTAGTCTTCCGCTGGGAGTCGTCTGTAGAAGAACCAGAAGATGAAGCTGGGGCAGGCCGCTGAGGTAAGGAACACGCCCGTCTGGATCCGTCCTGGCGCCGATAGGAGCGACCAGCATGACGGGAAGGGGACCGCCATCGCCCTGAGGCCGCTCGGGGATGGGGCTCAGGAGGCGAGCGATGGGAAAGGGACCGTCGCCGTTTTGAGGCTCCTCGGCGATGAGGTCCCGAAGGCGAGCGGGAGAGAGACCGTCGTCGCTTTGAGGCATCTTGACGACGGTCTCCCGAAAGCGAGTGATGGGAGGCCTCGGGCGGGGTCCCGCCCTGATGGGATAGGAACTGTTCCCCGCACCCGTTCGCCGGGCGAAGGGAGCTGAGGTGCGGCTACAAAGTAGCGTTCCTGCAATCCCCGTACCATCGCCGCTAGATTCTGAACTTGGTGAGATAGAACCTCCAGCTGGTCAGGCTGGCTCATCTGGGCAGGGGGCGAAACACAGAGGTTGGCCTCCGTTTGATCAGCCCGAGGAATGCGCTCCGTGGCTTGGCTGGTGGAAGCCTCCTATGCTCGCGTGGTCACCATCGTCTCTTTCGCAGAATCGGAGTCTGTCACAGGGAGAACTAGCACCCCCCTTCCTGGCGCGCCAATCTGTTGCTACCAAATCACTTTTGATGAGCGCCGGGCGAGCTGGATCTCTGCAGACCTTCGAGAATGTAGAAGGGTCACCGTCTCGAGGATGTAGAAGGATCACCGTCTCCTTTCGGGGGCCTGCAAGAAAAGTCCCGGACCGGTGATTCCGGTGGGGACCCTCCGACGCCCAAGTTAAGACTTGTAGAACAGTAAAATTTTTGATGAGAAAGTAGAGATTGAGTTTCTTCCCCCTCCACGTTGGAGGATTGGGGTCTTTATATACCTGTTCGGGGGTCCCTCTTACCCTTCACTGGTAACAGCCGAGTAAAACGTATGTCATAAGTACGCCTCTAAATTTTTTGGAAACCGTCTGTGACCTTAGTAATTGCCAGTTCATAATATTTGGTGACCGCCGTGATCTTGGTAAAGCCATGTGGAATTCCTTGCAACAAGCGGATGCTTGTCGGCCTCTGCCGCCAAGACCGACGCCGCGTTGAAGCGGGTCGTAGCCGACACCAAGATCGAGGTGGGCTGCAAAGGAGATGGGCCCAAGGCCGCGCGGAGGTCGATGTCGATGCCGTTGCCTAGACCGACGCCGTGTCGAAGCGGGCCATGGCCGACACTAGGATCGAGTGGGCCGTGGAGGAGATGGGCCCAAGGTACAGCCGTTGGGGGGAGAAGGATGATGTTGAGTTGAAGCCAACTGTCCCTCGTAGAGTATGGAGTGCTCGTGTGGCCCTGCTCATACCCTTGGATGAGCTTGCATGGCACTGTTCATGTACAAGGCTCTGTTTACTTGCATGGCACTATTAACGGCGAGGGAGCTTGGCAGCTTGGAGCTGTCGGCCTTGGAGATGCCGGTCTTGGCGGTGCCGGCTTTGGAGGTGCCGGTCTTGAAGGTGTCGGCCTTGGAGGTGCCGGTCTTGGAGCTGTCGGCCTTCGGGGCCGACGGTCTTCGAGGTACCGATCTTGAAGGTGTCGGCCTTCGGGGCCAACGGTCTTCGAGGTGCCGGCTTTAGGGGGCCAACGGTCTTCGAGGTGCCGGCTTTAGGGGTGCCGGTCTTGGAGGTGCCGACCTTGGAGGTGCCGGTCTTGGAGCTGTCGGCCTTCGGGCCGACGGTCTTCGAGGTGCCGGCTTTGGAGGTTCGGTCTTGGAGGGTGCCAGCCTTGGAGGTGCCGGTCTTGGAGCTGTCGACCTTCGGAGCCGACGGTCTTCGAGGTGCCGGCTTTGGGGGTCCGGTCTTGAAGACCGACGCTGGAGACCGAAGCCAAAGGCCAGCGCTGGAGACCGACGCTGGATGCCGGAGCCAAAGGCCAGCGCTGGATGCCGGACGCTAGAGGCCAACGCTGAAGGCCGGCGCTGGGTTCAACTGTCACATTATTTTTAAAAATCGTGCAAAAAATAATATCATCTAGAGAAATCGGCCAGCCGTATCAATACCCAAGGCAATCTGAACAGCTAAATTGCTGGAACAGGCCTAGAGGAAGGGGTAAAAGGAACCTCTCCATAAAGAGTTCTAAAATTAGTACAATGTTCACTTAAACAAATGCTCTTGATATAGAAAGATTTTTTTGAAAAAAATAAAAATAAATTTCTTTATTCTACAGTGTTTCATAATAGGAATGGTATAATCACAGAACACATTGATCAAAGAGGTCAAAACCACACATCAATATATCTGTATCGTATAAGAAAAGGAGCACAGTTTCCGTTATAGAAGCTGAAAGAGGCATATTTCTATTTAGCCGACTGCTCCTATAACCTTTACAGAAAAAAGTAACAGAGTACCACACAGAAATCAAAAATATTTTTTGCCCTATCAAGATCTCTAGGATTGTCCTAAGGAAGTTACTAGTTTATAATTTCCATAGATAAACAGAAGTCTTACCATCTCCATATGGTATCCTAATTCCCTTGTAGCATATTTCAACTGGAGTCTCCCTGGTTCACGCCTCAAAGTTCAGCTACTAGATGAAAATGAAGCCTTGCCACATGTGAAAAGACTTTAATCATCATGAACTCATTAGCTTAGTTTACTGAAAATCTGAAAGTGATTAGTTTTGCTGTAAAGTTGCAAATGATCATCCTCATAACCCTCTCTCTTGTACTCATTGCACATGGCCCCCTGGTGGTGTTATCTGACCAAGTGAACCACCATAAATACAGCTGCTACTAATCTGCAAGCCGCTTTTAAGCCAGGCAATACTGCTTAAATCTGAGGCTACTGAAAATAATTCTTGGTTTGAAATGGGTGCAAGCTCCACAAATTCAACAAACTCGGAGCCCAGCAAAGAGTTCCTAGGATGCCCATCATTTTGAATGCTACAGCAACCGTGCCCACATCGGGGTGGCACCTGAGGTTCGCTACAGTTACCATCAAGCAATTTGCAGACTCCATCTCCAGTTTGAAAGGCTTGGGGTAAAAATCCATTCTTTTGAACTGGCCCCGACAATAAAGAATAGCTTGATTGACCAGACACATGATTATACGGATGGAAGGCACTTACTCTTGCAACTGGTCGGAACAGGTAAGGTGGGTCATTCACTTCAGCAGGGACATCTCTGACATTGACCATGTTTTCAGAATTGTCAGACACGTTCTCCCATGAATTAACATTTCTCACTTCCAAGGACTTGAAAGAATTAACATCCCCATTGGATGGGCTTCCCTCTGAAGATTCTTTGGCTTTCTCTGCGCTAGCATCTTGCACAACATCACAAGTTGCTGCTTTGTATTGCTCAGCCTGAAAATACTTTTTTCTCAGAGTGGAATTCCAGTGATTCTTTATTGCATTGTCTGTTCTCCCCTCTAAAAGCCTTGCAATTGATGCCCATTTGTTACCATGGATTGCATGGGCAGCAATTATGATACGATCCTCTTCCTCTGCAGCAAAAAACATATTGTCAGTTTTGCCCATCCAGCACCATAGCTATATTTATCATACATAAATCAAGGGAACCGAGTACTAGCATACAATAACTTCCTAGAATGATGCAATAGCACATTTAAAATAACATACTAGTTATCCATATGTTTGATTCACATGGCGGATAGCATAAGATCAAGCACCTTTAGCAAAGAATAAGCTCCAGAAGATGCATGCTTGTTACGTATGTTCAACCATGGAACTGCCATTGGGTGTGAGAGGACAATCAGTTGGATTTTGGTGGAGGGGAAGGAATCAAATCTGGAGTTTGTGGATCCATATATAGCATATCATGCACATTCCTATTGGTCTGGGCTAACCCACATCTCATAACATGGTGCTATAAATATGGATAGGTTTGTAGATACATAAGTACACAATCATGGTAGTTCAGTGCATAAAACAAAGTGTTTGCATATGGTAGGGCAGATCATTATTTATCGGTTTCAGATGCCACCCAAGAAAACCCAGAAGTTGGTACCATCTTCTCTAGGGTAGATGTTTAAGAATTTGAGCTCCATGCGAATTTCAAGACTCAGATGCAACTTCGATTCAGACAACGCAGGAGTTTCAATGGATTGCACTGGTATGGGCAATACCCAATTGTTGCCTGCAAATTTGAGTTGGCCTATGTGCCCCTCTAATTAAATAATAAAAGAATAACAGGGTTGAGGGCAAAACTAGAAGTGTAAAGGAGATATGCGGTGAAGTGTTTGCATTAGTAGAGGTAGCTGTAATACTAACAGCATGGCATTGAACCACCACGGAGTGCAATCTGGAAGGAAGCCAGGAGGGATTTATTAGAGGTTTCCAAGCTGATCGTCTCCAAGTTCTTCCTGAACATGTATATATTTTTTTTCAAAAAAAAAAAATTGATGATTCGGTAGCAAATCTGAAACAACTAAGCTATCAAATCTTTCAATGAAAGTCATAATGGACACCAAGTCCTTGCCTACTCTTCCATCACATCTAAGATAAAAGGCTGTCCATTACATACTTTAGTGATGCTTTACATAGGAAGTATGTCTCATTGTAACTTAACCCCTTTGCACACAATGACCAAGAGCAGTTATGTCATGCCAGCTTCAAGTCTAGAGAGGTACTTTATCTGCCATGTTGGAGCCTATGCGCTAGCCAAATCACATGATGCCCTCATATAGCTTAGCAGGCTACCTGACCCTATACTCAATGCTTAGCATTTTTTATGATTTACAAAAAATTTAAGATCAGAACAGTAAGAATGAATGCTAGAATCACCCCATTCAAATGAAAGCAGCATGGCTCAAAATGACGGAGATGAAAGCAGCATAGGCTCAAATGACAAGATGAGACTAAGCAAGGTATTTCAGCTAACTGTGGACTTCACCATAATACAACTATATATGAGAAAAATAACTGTATGCTATACTGCCTCTTGCATGCAACTGAACATCAAGAGTGAAACTGTTACATATAAAGGCCTCAACTACCCATGCAAGGACCATTAACTTCAATAGTTCAATCACAGTTGTATACTATACTTTATAGTAAATTTAATGAACATCAAACAGATGTGGCATGATCTTTTATGTTTTACATCTGGATGGTATAGCACCAGATTTTCTGGGTTAAGGCTTTAAGTTGCTAAAGAAACTCATGTGGCCTGAGAAAGGACTCAGGCTCTTATGCAAGCACATGGTGGAATGGGACAACAATTCTACAATTACAAGTAGCAACTGTGACTAAAAATTTGACAGTGACTAGAGATTGCACAAGTATTATATCACCTTGGGATAGTTTGAGAAATCCACACAATCACATAAAAGTCCTGGAAAGGACTTCTAGCGTATTTTCATTATCTGCTCTTTAATTAAAATATAAGTGGCATTAGGACAACCATTTTGAGATGTTGGCCTAAGTATTTATGGAAAAATTCTTGCAGTAACTGGAATCCTATTTCGGTTAGAATTTAGTAGAACATGTAGTTTTAGCTATAAGTCTTTGAGAGTCCTGAATGCATTATCAGGGTCTTTAGTAGTTTTGGTATTTCTGGGGTCAAATGGAGATTCATGTTATAAGCTGTGGCTAGGGGTGCAAACTCGGGCTCATGAAACTCAGGTTTTCTTGAACCCTAACCCTAACCCTATTTGTAAAACCTCAACCCTAACCCTATTTTTAAAAATTGGGTTCGGGTTGAGTTTCGGGTTAGAATTCGGGTTGATAAATATATATATATATATATATATATATATATATATGACATCTGAAACAAACAAGCTTAACATTGCATAAATAGCTAAAGTTTGAAACAAATAAGCTTTACATTGTACAAACAAGCTAAAGTTTGAAACAAACAGCTTCACATTTCAAATTACATATTTAAAAATATACATCTTTTACATAAGACTAATAAAAAAAGTGCATTCTTAAACCAAAAATATCCAAAGTAATCCAAATGTTGCATAATATTTCAATAGCCACTATATGCATTGATGAAGTCACCTTTATCCTTCAAAAGCAGAAAATATTAAGACGATATAAAGAGTCAGTTAGAAGACCACATAAGTCTGGTATGCGATATCTTTTCCAAGTAGCGAGACTGCATTCGCTATCCCAAGCTCTCTGATTTTTTACTCATCACCCCTTTCCCAGATGTTTTAGTTTTCTGCTCATCACCTCTTCCCAGATGCTTTCATAAAATTTTGGCAAACTTCAAATTAGAATTACAAATGTCTCAAAAAAATAATTAAAAAAAATAAAGATACTAGTTTGGCCCACCAACATTACATGATAAAATGCAATGGTTAAAGGTATATTTTTCATTTTAAAAGGTAATGAAGGTTATGGTGGAATGTTCATACCAAGAATCATCACTTTCACAAACTATTGTCAGCTCTACATATTTTAAACCTAACAAACAAGGCTAAATCATCACTTCCACAACACCAGTGGGCCTGCTGCTTATGGCTTTGCGGGTTCGGGTTTTCTCGGGTTCGGATTGATTGCAACCCTAACCCGGCTCAAATTGCAATCGGTCCGGGTTCAACCCGGATCCTTCGGGTTCGGGTTAAGCAAACTAGAGTTTGAGTACTGCTGCAAATCGGGTTCCGCGGGCCGGGTTCGGATTGAACCCGGCCCAAGTTGCACCCCTAGCTGTGGCAGAAATGGAAAATCCATAAAGGGGAATAAATACATCAGGCAGTAGTAGAGATTTAGCAAAAACAAATTCTTCTTCCTAAATATAGCATTGGTAAAAGGCAAGTGAACATGTGAACTCAACAAAGGTGTCTTTCGGACAATACAAAATATATAAATTTCTATTGATGACGTTGAGAATCATCTTCAGAAGTTAAATGTTTATATGGAATAAGACAAACAAACTAAAGACACAAATCGGATAACATTTTCTTTATAAATGATTGATACCTACCTATATCATAAATTCAAATCTTGAACTTATTAAGGCCATTAAGCTTAGGAACGAAATCCACTTTTAAACATAACTTTGATAAGCTGCAAACATTTGAAGGCCATAACGTACAGATGGTGTATTTTTTTATTATACCTAAAAATAGAGAAAAAAAAGAGTTCACCATTTGAAGTTAATAAACCACCAATTTATGTCAATGTGCTTTAACTAATGTGCCACAAAACATCATAGTTCTAATGCATTCTTCATGTAGAAATCTGTTTCTGATGCAACTACAGTGGTCCTTTCTTGATATTAATAGAACTTTGTCATGCAACTCCCCTTCCTTACCTATGCATATTTCATGTGTGTATTTATATGATACCTAATTCCATATGTACGATACTTACAAAGTTATTGCAGCTTGGTTTCAACAAACTGTTGCAAAAGACATCAATTTTTTTTTTCAATCTACGCGAAAGGAGATTTGTTGCAAGACAACAAACACATGGAAATAAATTACTGTGACTGCAAAACACCAGTGACTATTCCACTATTTATTTATTTTTGATTCAACACCATTTGTGAAACAAGAACCTATGACTAGCTCACAGCTTGTTAACTTAAAGTCCTTTCAACCTAAACAAAACAAAATGACAGAGGTCTCTCTCTCTCTCTCTCTGTGCACACGCGCGCGCGCGCGTGAGAGAGAGAGAGAGAGAGAGAGGGAGAGATTTCACTATAGTTCCCATTAGAGGAATTTGATGCAAGAAATGGTACAAAGCAACAAATTGGAATTAATGGTCAAGAAGAGACCCTAATGAAAGACATGAGTAACATGATCATAAAGAATGCAAAAAACATCATGGAGAACACATGAAAATGTATAAAAACCACAGCGAAACTACTAAGGAACGAGTCTCAAGTCTAGGTTCCACCTGGGTTCTCAAATTGGGGTCAATTTATTAAATAGTTACATATACAACACATAAATATTAATAAACAAAAACCCTCTTTTACTAGTTTTGCTTTCTTTCTATAAGAAAACAAAATAAAGATTGTAATGCACCACAGAAAAGGGCAGTGGTTTTATCAAGACCACTAAGGAGAATCTTTAATTCAGATTTTCTCGCCCACCCCCTCCCTTCCCTGCTATGTCCATCTTCAATTTTTCAATCATTGGGAGCCCAGTTCCTTTCTTTCAAAAGTCAGGTTCTGGATTGAGTTTTTCAAAAAATTGCAATGGCGACCTAATTTGGTTACTTGGGAATTGGTATGCAAGCAGGAATCTGGTTACTGTTAACAATGGATTTTACAAGTCAAGAAATTATGGTAAGCCTAGTGACTCTCTTAACCTACCTGAAGTTAGATATCAACATATCTGAATCTGAGAGCCAGTTAAAAGGTCTACGCCCGACAACATCTACGATCCACAACTTCCAAACTGATTTTCTGATAGGACCAGTTCATGTTTACGTCTCAAATGCCCAACTAGTCCAGATAAAAGACTTACCAGTTGCCTCAACTGCAAAATAATAAAGGGAAACAGTAGGAATATAGCGGGTAAGTTTTGCTTTTTTTGTTCCCTCCTCAAACTCTCAACAGAGATATGCCTTTCTCTCTACAGTCATCCCTCATAATCATCACTTTCAAACATCTACACTAAAAATATCAAATCAGCAACCTTAATTGTTGCCAATCTTATTCAACATTGACTGTAGATTTGCCATTTAATCTGTTCCATACCAAGATAAAAATTCAGAGGGGCAAAAAGATTGCTGCACTATACAAGTCTCCTTCATTTAAGGGTTGCAAATGATGATCATACCATTGTCAAAGCAGGTTAAGGGGTGCTAACAACATGGGCTAGGTGAACCTGTACTGAGACCTGCATCAACTTGGCCTAACACACCAAACCCAAGCCTGAAACAAAGCCCACAAAATGGCTTGATTTTTTCGTTCTGCATTCACTGATCTTGTGTAACAATTCATGCGGACTTAACCCCAGGTGATTCGCAAAATCGTTTTCTCTGGGCGACCATATAAATATCTATGAAACCCAATTGTGTGAAGAAGGAAAAGCAATTCACAATGTTTAAACCATAACGCTTTATGGTTAGCAACATAACTGATCGCATTAATTTTGAAGCTACAACCTAAATCAACTCAAATATCCTCTTCCTCTGTCTATCTTTCACAGGAAAAGGCACATTGCATTCATCTTCTTGGTGCTCAAAATATTAATTCTTCCATCAAACAAACGATCAGCCTACCATGGAGCGAGCCACATCAAGTTTCAGACAAGCTGCAGCTCAGCGGGATCACCACCATTGTGTATGTCGCGCCCAAACAGGGGAAGAAATAGTATCTGCATCTCTTAAAACATGACCAAACCCTAATAAGACTTACAGCAGATAACCATTTCCCACTTCATCACATCTACAGCTGTTTAAACATCAATATTGTTGATGCCCGATCACTTTGAGCTGGCATCTTTGAGCGTCGGTCATTCCTCCATAGAAATATCGGGGCCCTTCCTTTGTCTTCAAAGCCTGCAAGAAGTCCCACGGCCGGATATTCCGGCAGGGACCCTCCGACGCTTAAGTTAGTGCTCTGGGCAACAGCTGTGAGCTTGACAAAGCTCGAAAGAGAAAGAGAGAGGGGTCCAGAATAAGCGTGTTGAGTTTTTTTGAGTTACATGGTCGAAGGTCCCTTTTACCACTTTTATTTATCTTTGGACTTTGTCTTTTACCTGAGGGGCTTTGATCTTTGTTATCTAGTGGAATTGAGCCGCGTGGGTCCTCATGATGGATCATAACTTTTGGGGCTTATCTGATCCGAGTGATTGGAGGTGTCATGATGATTGAAGACTTTTGGTAGATAAAATGTCAGGATTGATATATGTGAGACCTGAGGTGCTGCCAAGCTTTTATGAAGATACTTCTTCTTAGTGGCATGTTAAAGCTGCAGTGTTGTCTTTTAGTGATATGTCAAAGCTAAAAGCATCGTCCTACCTCATGCAAGTCATGATTTTCATCCGTAGATCGAGTGCGCACAGCTGGCCTTTTCTGGTACATTGATCTTGAATATTTATTTAATGGCCAGAGTCCTTGTTTAGTCTCCATGAGTCCCTTCTTGAATTAAATAAAGGCTAATAGTACCCTCGGACCCATAGGCCACTCAAGGATACCTCTGGCTCATGCATATGCCACCTGACACGTGGAGAAGCTATATCTCCCCTTCATCCAATTCTATTGCCTGGACCTGGCCCTTGGTGAGCCATGGAGACCATACCCTCTACCTGGCGTGTAGAGTCGGAAGGCCGCAGAAGGTCGCGGCCGTTGGGTGAGGGGCCACCATGGATGGCCGGCTGGGAGGAGCTTGCTGGCTGGGAGAAGCAGGCCGCCTAGGAGCGCTGGTGGCTGCCTAGGGCCTCTGCTCCACAAGGCCGTTGCTGGCTAAGGCCAAGAAGGCATCTGTGGGACTTGGGTCCGGTGAGGCCGCTACGATTGCTCGGGACCGTCTAGGATTGCTCTTGGCCGCCGTCATGGGAGTGTTGGGGGCCGTCTAGGATTGCTCGGGAGCCGCCTAGCCGGGAGAAGCTGGAAAAGGTCGTCGAGGACCTCCGTGAGATGGGGAGTCGGAAACTCCTCGTCCTGGCTTCTCTACGCCATCTTTTATCATGCATGGGACCAAAAAGGGAGTCAACGTGGCAGCCATAAATGCACGTGGCCACATAAATGCAATAGGAGCCATCGTCGTGGTGGCATTGGGAGTCTGAAACCGAAGCCGCCTAGAAAGGCTGCCTAGGATGGCCGTTGAGGAAGGCCGCCTAGGATGGCCATCGAGGAAGGCCGTGGAGGAAGAGGCCTCCTAGGATGACCGTTGAGGAAAAGGCCGCCTAGGATGGCCATCGAGAAGGCTGTGGAGGAAAAGGCCGCTTAGGACTTCCTCCGCTGTCTCTCTCTCCTGTGGTCCGTAACTTGACATTGAATGCTCCATTCCATTGAATGCCTTCAATAAATGCCTTGGAGCGAGGGCCTTTATAAGACCTATAAATGCCTCGGCACATAAATGCGAGAATGCCGTCGAGGAAGAGGCCGCCTAGGCCGCCTAGGATTGTTGAGGAAGGGGCCGCCTAAGATGAAAGGCCGCCTAGGATTTTCTTCTGTGTCTGTACCATTAAATGTTGTCCATTGATTTGCCTATAGAAGATATATGAAAAAGCGGTCTTTGGGAGAACCCACGCACGTCGCATAGCTCTTTTTCCTTTTGTTCTCTCTCTTCATTATGACGGACGCTTGTTGCAACAAGAAGCAAAGCTGCAGATGGAATTAAACGCCCACTGCGTCCTTGAAGAGTCTGTAAGCCAGCAAGGCCGCCTAGCAACTAGCCGTTTAGGAAGGCCGCCTAAGATGGCCGCCTAAAAAAATGTTTAAAATTTCTGTTTTTATTGCCCATGGGCCTATTAACTGGTCCTATCAGATGCCCCCTACACTCCTTGAGTTTGTAGGTCCTGCACTAACAAAGCTGAAGGAGTGTAAAGAATTTTTAAGTAACATTGGGGGTAAGTTTATTACCTTGTGCCGTCACTTAAAGTAGCGTACGTCCAATTTTTTGGGGGGGACGCTCGTCAACTAGTTGGCAAGGCAAAAATAGAGCTGATGGAGCTGCACTAACGCTGCTGAGGCTAAGAGATAGAGTCAACGAGGCTGCAATAAACCGTTGAGGTTGATAGAGCCGATGAGGCAGAGCGATAGAGCCGCTAAGGCTGTAATAATGCCGTTGGGGCTGATAGAGCTGCTGGGGCTGAAACGAAACCGTTGAGGTTGATAGAGCTGATGAGGTAGAGCGATAGAACCGCTAAGGCTGTAATAATTCCGCTGAGGTCGTAATGATGCCGCTGGAGCAGAGGGATAGAGCCACTAAGGCTGATAACCACTAAGGCTGCTAGAGCCGATGAGGCTACAATAAAGCCATTGAGGCTGATAGAGCCGATGAGGCTGAAACAAAACCGTTGAGGTTGATAGAGCCGATGAGGCTGCGATAAAACCATTGAGGTTGATAGAGCCGATAAGGCAGAGCGATAGAACCGCTAAGGCTATAATAATACCGTTGAGGCTGATAGAGCTGCTGGGGCTGAAACGAAACCGTTGAGGTTGATAGAGCCGATGATGCAGAGCGATAGAGCCGCTAAGGCTGATAGCCACTAAAGCTGATAGCCACTAAGGCTGATAGAGCCGATGAGGCCGCAATAAAGCCGTTGATGTTGTAATGATGCCGCTGGGCAGAGGGATATAGCCACTAAGGCTGATAGAGCCGATGAGGCTGCAATAAAGTCATTGAGGCCGTAATGATGCCGCTGGGGCAGAGGGATAGAGCCACTAAGGCTGATAGAGCCGATGAGGCTGCAATAAAGCCGTTGAGGCCGTAATGATGCCGCTGGGGCAGAGGGATAGAGCCACTAAGGCTGATAGAGTCGATAAGGCTGCAATAAAGCCGTTGAGGCCGTAATGATGCCGCTGGGGCAGAAACGAAACTGTTGAGAGCCTTTGAACCCCGAAGGGTGACCTGAGAGTCGCTGTGATGGACCATGCTCAGAAGCCTTTAACCCCGGAGGGTGACCTAAGGCTGCTTGGACCAGGCTCAAGTTCCTTTTGAACCCCGAAGGTGACCGAGAGTCGCTGTGATGGGACCATGCTCGGAGCCTTTTGATGGGGCCAAAATAAAACCGCCTCGGGGTTTCGCGGCTAGCCCAGGCGTTGACTTGGGGCCGCCGAGACCACAGGGCTTGAACCACCAAAGGTTTTTCGCGCCAGTCCAGGGTATCTATGATCTCGGGACCACTAAAGTCATTTTTAAAATACCTCGGGGGTCGCTCGGCCGGTCCGGGAGTTTGACTCGGAGCCGCCGAAACCATAGGACTTGAACCGCCTCGGAGGTTTCTCGCGCCGATCTGAGGGTGTCCTTATGATCGCGGGGCCACCGAAAAACTATCTCGGCGGTCGCTTGGCTGGTCCGAGTGGTTTTTGAGAAATTGAATAAAAACTTCTTTTTTTTTCTTTCTTTTTTTAGTGCAGTTACTTAGCTTTCGTAGCTTTTGTCTTCGTGTCGTGTTTGATGCCGTCATCGATTAAAGGCTTGAGAGTTTTTGGCTTGAGAGCTCTTTCTTTGAAGAGATTGGTCGTCCTTAGTGCTGAAGTCTGAGAGCAGCTAGACAAAATCCGTAGGAGGTCCTGGGCTCGGTTTGGCTCTTGGGTGCAGTCGAGAGAAAAAGAGAAGGGAAGAGAGGGGAAAGGTGAAGTCAATAGTCAAAGCCTTTTGTCCTCATCTTCCACCTTGCTTTAATTGCACTAACACCTCTCGGCTTACTACCACCAGAAATTAAAATGCCCATAAATGTTTGAGGTGATGGACAATGTCTCAAGTTCATCCTTTTTGAAATTATTCTGCTACCCATGTTTCAGTCCACCTCTGGCTGATTGTTGAGCCTTTGACTGAGCTCTTCCAGCGCCGGTGTTGTTCATCCAGATGCCTCCTCATCTCATGATTAAGGTCCTTCTCAGATGACTCAGAAGATGAGAAGAAGGAAGGAGACCATAGTCCCTTGAAAGCTTCGTAGTGGCGGTGCTTAGGTGAAGCTTGATGGTGATAAGCTTCTCTATGAGGAGATTTTCTACGGGTGAATCTCTGACTAACTGGTGCAACTATCACGAGCGATGTGAGAAGCTTGGACTGCTATTGAGTGGCCACCAAGCATTGCTTCTGCAGCTTATGAACTGCTGCATTCAAGGCTTGAACTTGTTGATTGAGAATGGCCAGTTGGTTAATTAGAGCAGCTGAGGCTGGTGGTGAAGGAGTAGTAGAGAGAGTGATCCTTTGCTGCTCAGTGCGATGTGGATGCCCCCGGCGTGATTGGTGAGGACCTTCGGCATGCGCATCACCACCATGGCTATCTTAGAGGGGATAAAGACTTATAGCTTATGGAGACAGAGCTTTATTTCCTTCAGTGCGTCCCCCTTCCTGGCGCGCCAATCTGTTGATGCCCGATCACTTTGAGCTGGCGTCCTTGAGCGTCGGCCGTTCCTCCATAGAAATATCGGGGCCCTTCCTTTGTCTTCAAAGCTTGCAAGAAGTCCCACAGCCGGTTATTCCGACGGGGACCCTCCGACGCTCAAATTAGTGCTCTATGCAACAGCCGTGAGCTTGAGAAAGCTCGAAAGAGAAAGAGAGAGGGGCCCAAATGAGCGTGTTGAGTTTTTTTGAGTTACCCGGTCGGAGGTCCCTTTTACTCCTTTTATTTATCTTTGGACTTTGTCTTTTGCCTGAGGGGCTTGGATCTTTGTCATCTAGTAGAATTGAGCCACGTGGGTCCTCATGATAGATCATGACTTTTGGGGCTTATCTGATCCGAGTGGTTGGGGGTGTCATGATGATTGAAGACTTTTGGTAGATAAAATGTCAGGATTGATATCTGTGAGACCTGAGGTGCTGCCACCTATCGAAGCTTTTATGAAGATACTTCTTCTTAGTGGCATGTCAGAGCTGCAGGCATTGTCTTTTAGTGATATGTCAGAGCTAAAAGCATCGTCCTACCTCATGCAAGTCATGATTTCATCCGTAGATCGAGTGCGCACATCTGGCCTTTTCTGGTACATTGATCTTGAATATTTATTTAATAGCCAAAGTCCTTGTTTAGTCTCCATGAGTCCCTTCTTGAATTAAATAAAGGCTAATAGTACCCTCGGACCCATAGGCCACTCAAGGATGCCTCTGGCTCATGCATATGCCACCTGACACGTGAAGAAGCTATATCTCCCCTTTCATCCAATTCTATTGCCTGGACCTGGCCCTTGGTGAGCCATGGAGACCATACCCTCTACTGGCGTGTAGAGTCGGAAGGCCGCAGAAGGTCGCAGCTGTTGGGCGAGGGGCCATCGTGGATGGCCGGCTAGAAGGAGCTTGCTGGCTGGGAGAAGCAGGCCGCCTAGGAGCGCTAGTGGCCGCCTAGGGCCTCTGCTCACGAGGCCATTGCTGGCTGAGGTCGGAAAGGCATATGTGGGACCCGGATCGGTGAGGCTGCCTAGGATTGCTCGGGGCCGTCTAGGAGCTCGGGGGCCGTCTAGGATTGCTCTTGGCCACCGTCATGGGAGTGTCGGGGGCCATCTAGGATTGCTCGGGAGCCGCCTAGCTAGGAGAAGCTGGAAAAGGTCGTTAAGGACCTCCATGAGATGGGGAGTCGGAAACTCCTTATCCTGGCTTCTCTACGCCATCTTTTATCATAGGACCAAAAAGGGAGTCAACGTGGCAGCCATAAATGCACGTGACCTTTATAAGACCATAAATGCCCTGGCACATAAATGCGATAGGGAGCCATCGTCGTTGTGGCATTGGGAGTTTGAAACCGAAGCCGCTTATAAAGGCCGCTTAGGATGGCCGTTGAGAAAGGCCGCCTAGGACTACCGCCTAAGATAGTCATAGAGGAAGGCCGTGGAGGAAGAGGCCGCCTAGAATGACCGTTGAGGAAAGGCCGCTTAGGACTGCCGCCTAGGATGGCCGTCGAGGAAGGCTATGGAGAAAAAGGCCGCTTAGGACTTCCTCCGCTGTCTCTTTCTCTTCGTGGTCACATTGAATGCTCCATTCCTGCTCTCCAAAATTTGGAGCGAGGGCCTTTATAAGACCTATAAATGCCTCGGCACATAAATGCCGTTGAGAAAGAGGCTGCTTAGGATTACAGATTGTTGAAGAAGGGGCCGTTTAGAATGAAAGGCCGTTTAGGATTTCCTTCTATGTTTATACTATTAAATGTTGTCCATTGATTTGCCTATAAAAGATTAATGACAAAAATGGTTTTTGGGAGAACCCATGCACGTCACGTAGCTCTTTTTTCTTTTGTTCTCTTTATTCATTATGATGGACGCTTGTTGCAACCAGATGCAAAGCTACGGACGGAATTAAACATGCATCTTTGAAGAGAAAACCCATAAAGCTAACGATACCGCCTAGGAACTAAGCCATTTAGAAAGGCCGCTGAAGATGACCGTCTAAAAAAATTATTTAAAAATTTTTATTTTTATTGGCCATGGGCCTTTAACTGGTCCAATCAAATATAATAGTAGTAAGAAAAAACTTTCAAAACCCACAGCCTTAGGGTTCCATCAACACCATTCTTCTCCAAAATCAAATGGAGATTATCACCATCGAAAAGCACTACTAAAACGATCATTTTTCGGGTAGAAATGGTACAAAATCAGACACCAAATGCCCGTACCATTTAGGGATGATAGGCAGAAAATAATGGCAAGGAATAAATGATCGTACCAGTGAAGGGCTTGCGTTTGACGTAAGGGTCGAGTTGGTTGCACCACCGAAGGCGGCACGATTTGCCAGAGCGGCCGGGAATCCCCCGTGCGATCAGGCTCCAGTTCCTCGCTCCGAACTTGTTCACCAGATTGCTCAGTATCGCGTCCTCCTCCGGCGACCACGGGCCTTTAACTCGGTCATCAGCCGGCGCCGCTCCCCCACCACCTCCGCCGCCACTGGCCCATCCTTCTGCCGCTGCCGCCGCGGGATCCTTCACTCCTCCCTCCACGGCCGGGGATTTAGAAGCAGATTCCACTACGGCAGTAGAAGGAGCTGATGGAGAAGAGGCCGGAGGCGGAGATGGCGGCGGCGAAGGAGGAGGGGCGGAGTAGGCCGCCGTTTTTTGCTCCATCTCCATGGCGATGGGGCTGCTCTGAAACCGTACCGACCCGCCCGCCTAACCGCAAATTCGGCACTGGGAGGTCAAAGCTGGGGTTCGTTTTTGTAGGGCAAATGTTCCGGGACCTCTTGGGAAATAGCTGGAGGGAAAAGTCTTTGCGCACCGTGCGTGCGTGCGGTGGAGAAAGAGTTTTCTTAGCAGGATACAATTAATGGGCCGACAGGCCCAAGCCACTAATATAATAATAATAATAATAAGGTTTTATGCATCACATATAAAAATTAATCCATGTGCATATGTAATAAAAATGTTTTTATTTTTTTTTACGCCGCATGCATGTATGGCCACATGCTTACGTACGAGCGGTGCGCGCGTGCACAAAAAATTTTTCTGTTAATAATTGGCTACCGTTTCTACGTTTTGTTGAAGCTTCTTGTTTGGCAGGGCCCATATAATATACTCTCTGGCAATCGGCCGGAAGGGCCCATCCGCAGTCTGCATGCATCAAGATATTAAGCCCGAGAGTTGTCGTTTATATCTACTTGAATACAATAAAATGGTAGTCTGTTCACGAATGAATCAGCCTTAGGGTCAGCCACTACTCATGGTATAGTTTTTGATTCTATTGCAAACACATGGTTTTTGGATGGTTCTAATCGATGGGTGATCATGCCTAGGCTAATTTGATGTTTGAAGTTTTTGAAATGGCATGGGGAAACAATGTTCAACCATGGAAGACGTTTGGTTCGGACTTAAATAATTAACCCTAGAGAAGTAGATATTGCAAGGAATTTAAAGTTATTATATTTAATATAATATATGGTAATTCAAGATATTAATTGTTTAACATCACAAAAATTTAAATCATTGATCATAAAATATCAAAATTACTTCAAATTAATTATTTTTTTTAAAAATAATATATTTGATAACTATCATAATGATTTATTATTATTTTATACATTAAAATAATATCAAGCTTTTTTTTGTTATAATAGATGAGGAATATTTTTGATTTTTAAATTTTAAGTTAAGATAATTATTTTAGAATGATCTTGAATATCCGATGTGGTTGATGGATAGTAAATATTAAATTAAATTATGATTTTAAAGATAGATAATTTGAAATTGATGTGGCTAATCCAGCGCCGTTAGAATAAAGATAACATAACGGATCACCATATCCCAACCCCGAGACCCCCTTTGGTCTCGGGAGCACAAGCATCATCTCACTCCCGAGACCTCCTTCGATCTCGGGGTGAGATCACCATATCTCACCCCCGAGATGAGATCACCATATCTCGACCCCGAGACCCCTCCGGTCTCGGGATGCACCAGCACCATCTTACCCCCGAGACCCCCTTCGGTCTTGGAATGAGGTCGTCATATCTAACCTCGAGACTTCCCTCCGGTCTCGGGGTGCACCAGCATCATCCCACCTCCGAGACCTCCTTCGATCTCGGGTGAGATCACTATATCTCCATCTCGAGACCCCCTTCGGTCTCGGAGTGCGCAGGCATCATCGACGTTCGGCACGCGAGCCAGCCTTCGAACCAAACGGCAACTTCGGGCCACCTGGCACACCCACATGCCTCTCCGTGCGCCCGTGGCTGCTTGCGGCCATGCCTCATAATAGCGTATGGTGTGCATTGCATGTGTCCCCGTGCATGGCTGTGTCCCGTTACGGAGTACGATTCACTACCACTTGTAACTGTGCGCGGTCATATCAAGCAACGGCGTGCACCAAATACAACCGCGACTGCTAGACACGTGTAATGCCATATTGACAGGTAGCGTAGGATGCCTCCGGCGCGCACAGTGATGGTACGATAGCAATCTTCTGGAACAGTAAGATGGGACATTCGGACAGGTATAAAAATACGCGCCCGTACTGTAAGTCGGGATTCGAACACTGATTTTCTAGCTTTCTTCCTTCTAGCAAAATCCTAACTGTCTCAGCTCTCTTCTGCTGAGCAGTTCTTGTCTGATCCCAAGTAACTAACTTGAGCGTCGGAGGATCTCCATCGGAACATTCGGTCTCCGGAAACTTTTTTTGCAAGGATCTGATGAGAAGGATGTCTATCTTTCCCAACGCTTGAAGGATGTGATTTGGCGTCATCAGATTATTATAATATGGGTTCAATGACATGGAATCAAAGATGATGGTCTCCCGTAGGCTAGTTTTTGTATCCTTGCGTTACTGGACTCCAGCACGAGGTCGAATGAGCTAATGCTCGCGTTGGCTGCAGCCAAGGCGGAAACTGCTTGTTCTCTTGACACCTGGGGAGTCGCTTGTGATGTCACTGCTCGCTAACCGGAGTGCACCAAATGTTTGTTGAACGTTAGGAATCAAAGAATGGAGTAGGCCTACAAGCTTCCCACAAATCATTAGTAACTTCTCTTCTTGTATAGTGGTCTATACCATGCAACCATATCGTTTGCGTACCTGTTATGATGGTCACTGCAAATGGCATCATTATTTGATCATCCCTCATTTTCTGGTCATTGCTCATATAAGCAGTCGTGTTTAGTGATCCATTTTTTTTTCCCTTAGAGTAGTTTTGGGTTATTAAATACGTGGCCTTCTTCTTCTTCTTCATTTTATAGCTCATACAATTATGGGCATGCTCTAGCATTATTAAAGAAGTTCAATGGGCCGAGATATTAAGGCTATATTTGGATGTTTGGAAGGGAAGGAAGAGGAAAGTGAAAAGAAGAAAGAAATGGAAAGGGAAGGAAAGGAAACGAAGGATTATTCTTTTTCTCTTGTTTGAAAAGAATGAAAGGGAAAGGAAGGGTTGTTTTTTTTTTGTTTGGATAAGAGAGAGAAAAGAAGAGAAAGAATTTTGTGATAATTATACCCCTCCAGAATAAGGAATGATCCGTGAGAATGAAAGCATGAAGCATAGAAAATGAAGGAATATTTTAGTCCTTCATAAAAGTATGACTTAAACATTTTTTCCTCCCCCAGCTTACTCTCGATTTAGGGGTTAACAGATTTACCCTCGTTGAGGATGAAAGAAGGGGAACCGGTTACTCCCATTTCCTTTTCCCCTCTCTTTTATCTTCCTTCCAAACAAATGACTTACCTTTTCCCTCCTTTTCTTTTCCCTTTCCTTCGTTCCCTCCCATCCAAACAAGCCTAAAGAAAACCTGGAATGTAAAAAACAAGGGGAAGCATAAGAGGTATGAATCATCTCAAAGATCAAATTTGATTTAAGAAAGCTCTTTCGTATGCAACAGTTTGTCGTTCATTCATTAAAGTTAAAGTTGACTATCTAGAATACTAGCTCAAACTAGAACGCAATAGCAAATCTCAAAAATAAGCAAGCCATCCTTGTCAGTAAACAAGAAATCTTTTGAGTTCTAGAAGTCCTACATAAATCATTTAGAACGCGTTTAAAAGGAAATGACTGTTTAATTATTTGACACTGTATATACTGTCATGAATAAAATATATTCTGCCAACTGTGAACTCTGTTTCGTTACAGTTCATAAAATTCGATCTATTGCCTCTGTTTCATATCAAATTTTCAAATCACAGTTCTGTAACAAGCAACAGCAGTCCAATATATCAGCTGGGGAAGAACTCCAAATACCTAAGTTTGTGCTTGCCATTGTTCCAGAAGAAAAATTATCGCAAAACCCAGGGCTTGAACTAGTCCAGCTGCTCAGCTACAAGCCTGGTTGGGAATAAAACCTCATTCATTTTGTGCCAAAAAAGATTCAGAAACTATTCATGTTGTAATTTTACTAGCAAGATGGATTATTTGTGGGAATAGCCAACTGTTGAAACAATTTGCTGATCAACAACATATATTATGAGGAGTCAATCGGTGCCAAATTTATTATTATGGAAACACATAATAATATAATTTATTAAATATATGATATGACACTTCTGTTATTGACCTCATCTGCCGTAGAATTCCCATGTCCTACTTAGTTGCTTGCTGGAAACACATCTCGCTTGTCCAAGTAGGAAAAGTGTGATTTTAGTTTGACTGTAAAATTAATAGATTTCATGCAAACCTTCCTTCCCTTCCTTCAATTCCAAAAATGTGTCATTATCTACCATCAACATTTGATAGCATTGTTGAACCGTTCTCCAACAACTTATTTATTAATTTGGGCCCTGTGTTTAGTTAACAAGATACAGCCCTTCACGGGTAAAAATTGACATGACATCATAGTTGGAGCCCCTGTGTTCGAATCTCTATTCACATGCAAGGTTATCTATTTATTAACATCTACAATAACATCACCATTGCCATAAGCTTTATATTATGTTGCAAGACCAATCAAAATTCGTTAAGAAAACAAATCAGGAGAATATAAAACCGTTCTGTGATGCCCCTCCCAATTGTCCCACATCGAATAATTGGGAGTTGGTTAAGTGGTTATATGTAGTAAAGTAAGAAGGACAAGGCACCAATTAGATCCCTTTTTGGACTGTGGTGGTCCAAGTGGTGTGGAGAGGGTGGGAGCCATCTCTTGAACCTGTGGGAACCATCTCTAGAATCCTGCCTGGTAGTTGTGATCAATTATCCCTGGCGACGAGGACGTCGCCTCTGTTAAGGGAGGTAGATTGTGATGCCCCTCCCAATTATCCCACATCGGATAATTGGGAGTTGGTTAAGTGGTTTATATGTAGTAAAGTAAGAAAGATAATGCACCAATTGGATCCCTTTTTGGGCTGTGGTGGCCCAAGTTGGTATGGAGCTTGTCCGTCTTGCTTTCTTGTAACGAAATGGGCCCGTGGGCCCGGATCGTTACAGTTCCAGACATAAAACAATATTGAGATCCAACCTAGAAATCACAAGTCAAAGAGAGGGAAAAACAGGGGAAGAAAATAGGGACATGCTGCAAGGGCCAAACAAACCTCTCTCTCATCATATTTCACAGCAAAAGTTCAAGCAGATATATTTATTTATAAAACTATCATCATGTTGAAAAAATTTTAATTCTGTGAATGTTTTACTAGATCACATTGCACCGTTGAACCACACATATAAAGAATTGAAGTCAATGTATCTGATACTAAATGGGTCATACGCACCAACCTAGCTGCAACTTGTATGTATCTTGTAGGTTATATCTGCCAGGATCATTCATGGCCTTGTATGTAGGGATTAAAAATTGATTTGATGGGAAAGAGATAATAGTATATTTGTACCTATATTTGTATCTATTTTTATTGACAAAAATAGTTAAAAATATGAATACTACTAATTAGATGCTAAAATTTATATTCATATTCAACTTAAGCAAAGATAATAGATAAAAGTACCATTTAAATCAGATAGTTAAGATTCTGACCATCATATTGAAAATATGCTATATTCCTTTATAGCTAATGAGAGCTATATAAAACTAAATAGGATTCTAAATAAAATTAGATATTTTAAATATGAATTCAATAATTATCTATAGATATCCATATACACTTTTCTTTGAATAGGGATGTGGTTAACGATATCAGGCAGATACTAAAATCTATGATTCTATATCTATGTGCCTAGGTAGATTATACAAAATAGATTCAGCAGAAAAATAATTAGTTCAAGCATATGGTCTATAAAATTGACCCCATTGATCTATAAGCCCGCCTAAGTTCATTAACAATGAAGGTAAATAGATTGCTCATAAACAAAAGAAGGAATTAGGTAGTAACGTAGATACTAAATGAATCCAGTGCACAATGAATCGTGAACAAAGAGAAGATCAAGTTAAATATAGATGCATATGACAATAAAAGATGGGCTTTGTTGAGTGTTGACGAAAACAGAAAATACTTAAAATATGTCAACTTTTATGATTGCTTGTAGTATTAGAAGATCAAGATTGCATATGGAGATATCTTACTTAAATTTAAGATTTTTCACATCAAATTTGAAGGCCAACTTAAAGGTTTGAGATTGTAATGCCCCAAGCCTATATACTAGCCCAATTAATCTATTAGCATGCTGAAATTATGTAGCTCTAAAAACTCGAGTTGAAGTTAATTGGTAGAAAGAAAACTTGAGTTATAAGCTATTCAAACTTTTTTCTGTTCGATGTGGTACTATTTTTTGTGTATTACAATCTCTCCCTTATCAAGTGATATCCTCATCGTATGCTATAAGCTAGTTAGAATCTATTTCGAGTTGAATCATTGGTGCTGCTATTGGGATATGTGCCCATAAACTAATGACATTTATTTTTTGCTGAATAAATTAAGAAATTTGTCAATATTATACTTGCATGCATGTTTTGATGCTTTATAAATATCAAAAAATTTGGATTATTTAAATGTGACTTTAAATATTGTATATAAGTGTTATATATAGAGGATAATATTTAAAGTAAAATAATCTAAATTTATCCGTAATTATAAATTAAAGTTGCAATCGGGATCTTTAATTTAAAATTACTAGCGTGGTTCATTACATTCTGAATGAAACGATCTTATCTGGATTGTTGATAATGAGATTATCAGAATGAAAGCGCTTTATATAATTTGATTATATAGGACTGGAACGTGATTAATTATGAATCTCTAATAAATTCCATTGTTAAAATAGAGTATTCAAAATTAATCAATGATGGTCATATGTGAATCAATCTTAATTCTGAGTAATTAATAGACTCCTATTATTGTATTATATTTTTTGACTTACCAGATAATGACACAGAAACATAGTATCAAATTCCTGATATATTAAAAATATAATAACATAAGTAGCCGAGAATATTAATATACAAGATAAAATCCATTCCTTCATAAAAAAGTCAGATGGACGGTTCCCATAAGTGTTAATTCGAGACTTGAATAATAAGAGCGCTCAATTTATGATTAGATCATAAATATATTATTTATTATAGAATCAATGGTACTTATGGATAAAGATATAATTAAAGAGGTTAACAAAAAATGCCTAGCTTTAATCATGAACTATTTATGGAGGATTGATTTATATGTAGTGACTATATCAATGGACGATTCAAATCCTTTGAATATAATTAATTTTATAATTTTAAGAGTGCAGTTTCAAATTTTTAGTGGAGTAATTTGGAATTAATAGTTTTATATTTTGATTAAGGTGTTAATTGAATGTCAAAATTATTGGAGCTTAAAATTATAATGTCCATGTTTTCTTGACGGCTCTATTAAATTATGTGAATTATATGTTAAGTTGGATTGAGTTATTAATTTGGAATCGATAATTCTAAATTAAATTTCATATAAAAATTAATTGGATTAATTTCTATTTTAAATAATATGATTATTTAAAAATAAATTTAAAATTATTTTAAATTTAAGAATATATGGTGTGCTAGGAAACATCGTAGGCATATTCCACGAGAAAGTCTATGTAAAAATTATTTAGTTGTTGAAGAAATATATATGGGATCGTGAAGAGCTTTTCTCTCTTCCGTAACATTCCATGATAAATATATCAAAACTAACCAATAATTGGTTGTTAAATTGATACACGTTAAAGTAATTCCAAGAGTTAAAAGCTATCATTATTATTCTCTCAGAATATAAGATTCATAAGAGAAGAATAACAGAGTAGAACATCGGAATATAATGATCAACCACATAGAGTTCTCTCCTTCAACTTCACTTTATCTCATGAGCTAAGAATGCAACGTGAATGAAACTCAGTTATGTGATCTTAATCACAACCCAAAAGAATGCCCACTCATTCCGTTCATCATAATTTGGAGAACGTTTGGAAAGATCCGTGGTGATCAAAAGGATTTGGTGATTTCAAGGTAGTATTGATGGAGAACGAAAGGTCAATTTTTTAATCTCCATATTGTTCTTATTATTAAATTAATACGGGTATAGATCGCTAACTCGATTTTTTAAGATATGTGATTTGATCCTTATCTTGCTTTCACTACGATATATGATTTGATCCTTATCTCGCTTCCGCAAACATCTCAAAGTCGTATTGAGATAATCATCAACTGCAAAAGTGGCTTCATGCCATGATGAAACTCAATCATCATCTCATAGATAGACCTTTCCTTTTGTCCATTGACTTTTGCACACTCAGATCAGCTTTAGTACCATCTGTAACAACCTAATTCCGTCTGCTGGTCCAATAACTTCAAGAGATAAGGCTAGGCACAAGAAAGATGTTAAAATCACTTGCAAAGTGATGATAATTAAAGTTTGAACGTGAGATCATGAAACCATGGTTATGGTATGTTTAAGATACCAACAAATTCATTTAACTATAGCCCAATGATTATTTATAGGCGAATGCATGAACTAACAGACTTGATTAATTATAAAGGTAATCTATGGCCGAGCCAAGGTAAGACACTACACTGCTACAACAATACTTCTAAACTTAATGAGATTAAAATAAGAGTTGCCATCAAGCAATAAAAATTGGAAACTAACATGAACTAGAGTCTATATAGGCTTAAATCCGACCATCTTAGAGTGTTGAAGAAAATCTAAAACCTATTTGGATTGTATAAGAAGAAGATCAAATGATATTGGTATAGCCTCAACATCAAGAAAATAGTATAGTAGTTCCAAATCTTTCATGACAAACTCCTGCTAAAGAGAAGAAAGTAGACTTAAGAAAGGAGTAAACGGGAACCCATGAGAATAATATTATCAACATAAACTAAAAGGAGCATAATATAGTGCTTGGTTTTCTTGATGAAGAGAGAAGCATAATCTTTGGACCTAATAAAGACAAGTTCATGAAGATAAGTACTAAGTATTAGATAAGTGCCAAGCATTAGCTTTCGGGCTTGTTTGAGGCCATGAAGTGAGTGATGAAGGTGATAGATATTGTTAAGCCAATTCAGGTCAAAAATGCTTGGAGATTGTTTCATATATACTTCTTTATTGAGGCAATAAATATAATTTTAACATCGAGATGATGAATAATCAAGCCACATGAGATAGCCAAAGAGAGAATAGTGTGTATAGTCATTGGTTTAACAATCAAGTTGAAGGTCTCATCATAATCAATATCCTCATTAAATTCTTTAGCTACAAAACATACCTTATACTAATCAATCATGCCATTTGACTTTTGCTTGATTTTGAAAACCCTCTTAAAGTTGAAGACATGCCGATTCTTAGGATGAAGGAATTAGCTCTCATGTTATAAACCATTAGTAATGAGAGCATAATATCTCCTATCATTACATTTTGTCAACTGGGATCATGCTGAGCCTGACTGTAGTAAGTTGGCTCAATAGAACCCATAATAACAATATGAATAATTAAACATTTGATGAAAAATCTTCTTTGTTGAGTAGTGCCATCTTAAACTCTAGTGATTACTATGTGTTGTTTGATTAAAGCATTATTGATGGACAATATGATCTCATCAGTAGAATAAGCAATATTGATACTAACTTCAAGATCATATGCAGAGTATGTTTATTAGTATAGGTAGGATATTGAGTGGGCACAAATGAGAGCAACGTGTGGTCTATAGGATGCTAAAATGAAGTAGATGGGCATGATCTAGCCTACTATCCGAATGGAGTTAATAATTATTCAATAATTTATAACACATGAACCCTGTACATTATGATCTCTAGTACAAGATAGAGAATGAGGGTGAATTGCTACCTAGAAGACCAATTGGATGGGGTCTGGAGCTAGGACATCTAAGGTTGTTAGTTTAAGATCATATGGTAGAGATTGAAAATATGGGGAATGAAGAAATAGAGGTGAACAAGCAGTTTGAACAATATTAAAAATGATCATACCAGAAGATGAAATCGTTGAGATGTTTGGCTGCATAGTAAGAATTGAGACCCGCCAAATACAATACTATGAGAAATGTACAAATAGCATAGGAGAAACGTAGATATCTATGATCATCTATAAGGTACCCTAAGAAAACATATAATGGGGACTAAAAGCCTAACTTATTTTTAGTGTAAGGACATGAATTAGAAAAATAGAAGTATCTAAAGACTTTAATAAAGGGATAATCAAAGGAATGCTTAATAAATAATCACTTCAAGGAGATTTAAGGTTGAGAAAATGAATAGGTAATAGATTAATAATGAATACAATATATTTAAATATAATATTTCAAAAATAAGAAGGTGCATTAAATTGGGCAATAATAGCAAGCCCCATCTCAATAATATGATGGTGCTTGCATTTAGTAGCCTCATTTAATAGAGCCATGTGAGGACATAATATATAATTAAAAATATTTTATTTAAGTTCAATTTGAAAGTATAGATAAAGAAACTCATAAGCATCATCAGATTGCAAATATTTAAATTTAATATTAAGAATATTTTTAGCATGTGTTCAAGTAAAAACTTGATCATAAAGATAATTCATACATATACATACACATACATACACACATATATTATATGAAATTATCAAGTAAAGGATACTAAGATGAGTATCTTATATAATCATCATAGAAAGAGAGATATAGTAATAAAAATCATTTTGAGAGCAAACTCGTGAAGTGATAAGTTTGATATATCAGAGGTGATATGATGTATAGGTTAGTACCAATTTAAAGTGCCCACACTAATATGGCTCCAATAGCATAAGCCTGAGAAGCAGCATCAACATAAACCTGAGGAGTAGTTTGAGACTTAGCTAGAATGCATGATTTGATACCTTACATGTCTCCTTCTACCCCAATTATTATTGCAAAATGGAGTCGTCGGAGGGCAATCTAGATGGTTGGCCATCATCTAGTTTATCACAGATTACCAAATAACATGGAGTATAATACATCCTTATTTTTTATCCATGCGGGATAAGAAAGATGATAACATAAGCATTGAGCATAGTAACAAAGTGCTCAAACTTTACAAACAGCTAAACATAGTCACTACCAGAAATTGGTGAAAGTCAAAATTTTCTTGGTGAAGAGTTTCACCAAGGGATTTTCAAAAAAAATTCATCCCTTGAAATATATGATGTTGGTAAAAGTCTTCATCAGAAATTTCTTGGTAATTACTTGAACCTAGATTACCCAATGCACCAATATCGCCTAGGATATTTCTTCAACGAGAAGATTTCATTGTTCAACCAATTAATAAAGGTGTGGAAGCGATGTTTGAACTATGACCAAAGGATTCAAAGGCTAGCCCCTTACCACTGCGCCAATCTGATCATTGTTAACAAAAGGTGTAAGTTCAGGGTTTTGATAAAATTTGAATGAGTTAGAGAGAGAAAGAAACAAAGAAGTTTTTTTGGTTTAATTAATGGTATTAAAAATCAGTAGATAATATTAATTTTACTTATGACTTTTATTTTCATGCTAATGAGAGAATCTGTAAATGATATATGCTTGATATAAGATTTTAAAATCACTAAAATTTTAAAAAAATTCCTTTCTGATATTATTTTTATTATTTTTAAAAATATCTTACCAGCACCAAGAGATTTATCTCTTAGTAAATCTCTAAGGTATCAAACTTTTCTTATAAATTTCTTACTAAAAATTATTTAAATAATCAGTCACTGATCCCTTGCAAATTACCAAGGGATTTTCAAGGAATTATCAAGAAAAATATATCCCTAGTAAATCCCTTAGAGATTTCTTATTGAAACTAGATTTTAAATTTAATTTAAAATTTTTTAATAATTTCTTTCTAATCCCTTAGTAATTTTCTGAGGGACACATCCCTTGATGATGTCTCTTGGTGAAAGGCTAAATTTTAGTAGTTTATAAGAGCTTTGACTTTATAGAAGAAGTTTGATATTAAGTAAGAGCCTTTATATAAGGCTTGCGACTCTAGCCAAATAGTGTGAGATTGAACATTGTTTTGGGTTACATACAATAACTCCAGCAGTGTCCATGCAATACTAAAGGATTTTCCATATGAGATCAGCTACCATATGATTGACTATAAAAGTGAGGATCTGGCCTAAGCTTGCTAATTGTATAGAAACCATATGCGATAAGCTAGATTGAAGATTAAGCCAAGTCTATCTTTATATAAGATAGTGCAAGGAGGAGAAGAAAATGAACCACCGATAAACTTAAGCAAATTATGTGATTGAAGATGAGGAATGAACATCATTTTCCACACCAAGTAGTTTGAACCTAGCTATGGGTTGCATAATAGAAGAACAAAATGTGGTAGGATAGATTGATGATGCCATCATAGATTACATTGATGGAAAGAAAGAAGTACACACTATTTGTAAAGTGGGAAGCAAGAAAAAGGATCAAAGATAGGAGACTAAGAATGCTTTGATACCATATGAGAATTAATATATGCAACTGTTTTAAAAAAAACCACCCTCCTCAAAGATTATATCAAGTATACAAATATAATAGTCAAATATAAAAAATGACACAAGGATATAAAAATAGTATCAAGCATACAAAAATGATACTTTCTCTATCCACAAGGAAGAAAACCAAATCATGTGAGATTTGATTTTGAATTTAAATTTGAATTCAGGATGGTTGGGATCTGAGTTAGAGATAGCTGAGAATCTTATATATAATCAATGATAACTTGTTGCAAGAGTGGTATTATCATATAGAGAACATAGCTTTGTCCAATTAGCAAGCTTCTAAAGCCCGTCTTAATGAGATTTCTGCCACTTCCATATAGGCTCAGATGTCTAGAAGCTAAAATATATTTTAACATACAACTTGCCAATAGAAATTGTTGATCATAAAGGTACTTTAAAATTAGTCGACAAGTACAAATTCTTTGAGAAACAAGTTGTTAATATTATCATCTATACGACTTCTAATGATTCAGCTAAGCTATAATAATCGCCTAGTTGGCTGCGTCAACTATTCAAAGCGGTAGCCTAGCGGCTAATGAAGTGATCCGATTGAGTCAAAATATAACATATGTCAACGCCGTTTGCTTCGAGCTAGGACGGTCTCCCTGGCCGTCTATGTTCATGCGGGTCGCTTGGCGTACTTACTCCTACCTAAAAGCACGATATTTCTTTTTTTTTTTAAACCTCTGCAGGCCCCTTGGTTTTCCTGAAGTGGTTGAGAGCCGGTCTCTACTTAGCTTGTGAAATATCAGAAGATGAAAGGGCATCCATTTAGGGAGGGGTTGAAATTAATTAGTGGTTCTGTCTCTTCGTTGAAAGTTCTTATTGATGGATTCATGAATGTTCCACGTTTGGATAAGAGATATGCATGGAGGCTATAGAGATGATCTCATGGCCTTCCTCATCTGGTTTGACGTAAAAAGCCGTCAAAACCTACTGCTTTGGTGGTTTACCGAGTCCCAACCATCTCCCCTTTTCACCCGAGATACGTTAACTACTCTAGCATGGCAGGCTGGCTGACCGAGTTTCGGCAACACGCAAAACCCTCGGTTAGTAATTAGTCAGGCAACACGCAACCGGGTTAGGCAATTTTACCATTCCTTGAGGAATTAGTTTATATTAAGTGATTGATGATCTGTTTCTTAATTTCAAATCTAACTCCTCTTCTTTATTATCGAAAGAAATGTTTTCAAGAGGAGATGGGAATCTACCTTATTACTACGTACAATATTATTCTTTCTATTTCTTGTATTGCTGGCTCAGAATTTCAACTCCTACGTACCACATCGTATTCACATATTTAATTACTACTTTCTAGAAACAATTTCCATGTCCTCCTTACCGTGTGCATGTTTCTATGTGACTTCTTTTTAATTAATAAGCTGCATGGTCTCTTGTGATGAGTTTGAATTCACCTAAATTAATACAGCTGGCAGGAAGACGCAGTACCTGTGCGCGTGACAGCGGTGTCCACCTGCTGCAAGCGCGGTATTGACTTTTCCAATTCTACACGAGTAGGAACCTTAAGATCCCAGACATATCTTAAGGATTGACTTGGACTTTGGTAAATAAGCCTACCAACTTAAGGCATCGATCTGACGAATAGTAAGCATGCACTCACCAAATTAACCTGTTATTGACCAAGACGTTCCAACCTCAAAAATTAAGAAGGCTAGAAACGCAACATATGCAAAAGCACATTGGAACACCATGCATGGCAAGATAAGGAATCAAGCCTTCGATCAGAGTGTCCCAAACGTTTTGAAGTTGTCCGACGTGATGATTATCTTCTAATCCCCAAACCGATATATTGATGGATATAATTAATTAAGACATCCTGGAGATGCGTCTCTTTGTAGTGGCCAAAACCTAAACTGAACCGTATCGATATCGGAAGGTTACAGCAATGCTACGAGGCCCGACCAAGCTCCCAAAAGATTTCCCAGACAGGGCTGGGATGCCACATGGCATAAGGAGATTGGTTGGGATGCCACATGGCACAAGGAGATTGGTGTTTTATGTCACCAATGCTTGCACCTACTTGTCAAAGGTTCCAAACCTCTTGTGCCGCGTGGCATGGCAACGGTGTTGGGACATGTCTGGTGCCCAATTAGGCCCTGCAGTCTTAGTTATAGCTTAATTATCAACATCAGGTAGCTGGGTTGTTGCTAGAAGACAAATGTCTTGTTATGCCTAGACAGTGGAAATGACTAACATAACACTTCATGTCAATTAACGACAGAAAACAAAACCGTGGGAGGAAGCCAGAAGCCAAAGACGGCAAGTTATCAGTCCATGAACGCAAGGAAGGTGGTGATTGGATTTTGTACCCGTGGAAATTTCATCGCAGCCCAATATTATATCTAGCAATGCCTTTTTCTTGAAGAAATGGAACTCTTCCTTGGTCGGAGAACATTGTGTTATCATCTAAAATTTAAAAAATTTGTCAGCTGTTTGACTATTTGGATAGAAAACAAACACCAAGCTGATTGGCTAGAATTCAGACGCTCTTAACGTCGGCTCTCACGCAAATGGATCGGGCAAAGACCTCGTCGTATGATAATCGATATAACTTCCGCATGCCTATATATATTCTAGAGATCGACTCTCGCAAACTCGATATAAGAACATCGTTCGCTAAGAAGATCACAATAGAGAGCTTCCATATATAGTTTGTGCATTGGTAGCAACTCCTCATAGGGAACCAATTTTCACTTCCCGTTTGTGGACTACCCCTCCATCTCGCAAGAGCGTCCTCGTTCTATTAGAACACCTTCCCATTGTTTCTTAGGAATGGCACGGTTCGTGCTCATATTATCAATCGTTCTAGCCTTCATCGGATGCATGGCAGATGCTGCGGTTGTCGAGCACACATTCCATGTAATCCATGCGTACCCTCTCTCTTATCTCTTCTTAATTTGTTTGTTTTACGTACGTTTTCTGGTGCTGTAACAAATTTTGTCGAATAATTCTGGAAAAAGTCCCTCTTTTATTTGAAAAAAAGGAAAAACCATTGCACTCTGATAGGTAGAGACCATTTGTCCAAACATAATGTTGCCTTTGGAAAAGTAAAATATTCGTCGTTGCTTTTTTTCTCCAAGTTTGCCATGTATCATTTTTCTTTTTCCCAGGATAGAGGTCATGTAGCATTAATTTTCTTACAAGTGGGAATTACAAACAGACAAATCATGGTTTGACTATCGGTGAAGTTTAGGAATTTGGATTCCAGGATAGTACTATCATCATGTTGTTGTTTCATTGTGACCAGGTTTCTTTAATTATTATATCAACCCCCGTTGCTGGCCATCGATCTTTCTTACGTTACAGGAGAAACGTGTTGGCAATCAGGATATAGTTGGCTACCATTTACAGAGTAATGCATCTATCCTGTAGCATTATAAGTTGTTCTCCATGTTTTGAACAACTGAACCACGTCACCAAAATAGATGAGCTTGTAGACTTGAACCAGATGATCATAGCGAGCGTACGTCCTAAATTTTAGGATCCAAGATGTAGTGCCTTAACTTTTTATCAGAAAAAGGAGGGAACGTTATTAAATGCAGTATCTGAATTTATATCCTAGGGTTCACAGACAATACAAATCCTCAAATCACAGGATTTCAAAGGCTTGTTTGTTAGGAGAGATATTTGTCTACATATATTGTTGTTTTTGACCTGGATGACGCTTTGTTTATTATATTGTGAGCATGATATTACTAACATATTTCGCTGATGATTTTTGAGGATTACGATAAGTTTAACGTTGTTGTCTTGTTTAGGTGGGAAATCTCACGGTAAGACGATTGTGCAACAGCACTGTGATCACTGCCGTCAATGGCCGTTTGCCGGGCCCAACCATAAATGTCCACGAGGGAGATACCGTGGTGGTTCATGTCATCAATGACTCGCCTTACAACATAACTATCCACTGGTAAGATTTTTTTTTTTTTTTTTTTTTTTTTTTTTTGTGCTAGAGAGAGAGAGAGAGAGGGAGGGGTAAGGCAATATTTAAGTTATTTGAGATCGAAGATTTATATGTTTTATATCTGGGCCAGGTATATAGTTAATTAGTCTCGATTTCTTATCATTTTGATTTATGACTGCAGGCATGGTGTCTTCCAGTTCCTTAGTGCTTGGGCCGATGGGCCAAACATGATAACCCAATGCCCGATACGTCCCGGAAAGAGCTACACCTACAAATTCACCATCACCGGCCAAGAGGGCACCCTCTGGTGGCACGCCCACGCCTCGGTCCTTCGAGCCACGGTCTACGGTGCTCTCGTCATCAGACCAAGGCAAGGCACCAAAGCCTACCCTTTCCCCAAACCCGACAAGGAAGTCCCCATTATACTTGGTATATATCTTTTCACCCCTCTCACGAAAAAAAAAACAAGAAGAAGAAGAAGAACTTTTCTCTATTGACTTTTCTTTACCAACTCCAAATGACCAAATACATAAACAACGTACAGGAGAGTGGTGGAATGAGAACGTAGTTGACGTGGCGAATCAAGCCTTTCTTAACGGCACCGGTCCCGCTCCGTCCGATGCGTATACCATCAATGGAAAACCGGCTACCATAATTCATGTTCCGAAGAAGGTGAGTTCTCAGAACGTACGTATTGCGCGCAAGGTTAGCTGATGTTTTAAGCTCATCCATGAATGAATGCACAGAGAAATTGCAAATTAAGCATACAACTGGCCGGATGCTTGCATCTATATATAAATGGTTTCCTAAAAATACGTAAATATTGAAAAACAAAAATAAACACCAAAGGAACGCGCGGGCACCTTCTTTCTTCAACTTTGCCCGAGCCGAAGAAGCTAATTACACATCCATTGCAAGTTTTATGCTAGCTAACTCTCAGCCCTGAATAATACCAATTTCTTCGAATTGCACGTACATCTTGTGCACGTTGCAGTTGGATTGCCATGCAGTCACATGCATATAGGATGGAGCATTTTAATGACCCAAATACGTACCTTCGTGTTTATAATTAACAGATATCTACAAGCTGGAAGTGGAGAAAGGAAAGACCTACTTGCTCCGGATCATCAACGCTGCACTCAATAATCAGCACTTCTTCAAGATCGCCGGGCACCACTTCATCGTGGTAGCCGTGGATGCCGGCTACACCAAGCCCTATAAGACTGATGTGATCGTTATCGCACCCGGTCAGACCGTCGATGCCATCATGGTGGCCGATGCAGCCCCGGCAAGGTACTACATGGCCGCCCTCCCGTACATCAGTACGGTTCCCCCACGGCTGGCCTTCGACAACACGACCACCACGGGCATCGTCCAGTACAAATCCGCCTCGCCATCTTCGCAGCCAGTGATGCCAAACATGCCCTCCTTCTACGACAACGATGTGGCCTTCCGCTTCTACTCCAACATAACATCTCTCTGCAGGCCAGGGGACCGCATCGTGCCTCTCCACGTCGACGAGCGCATGTTCGTCACGGTTGGATTGGGCTCCAGTGCTTGCCAACCGGGTCAATTGTTCTGCGACCAGACTCAGGGAGCACTCGCCGCTAGCATGAACAACGTGTCCTTCGAGTTCCCCACCACCATGTCGCTTTTGGAGGCACATTTTAGGGGTGTAAAAGGGGTTTATACGGCGGACTTCCCGACAAGCCGCCGTTGTTCTTCGATTTCGTCAACGCCTCCGGGAAAGCAGATCCATCGCTGCAGTGGACGTCCAAGGCTACCAAGGTTAAGAAGCTCAAGTACAAGACGGCGGTGGAGATGGTGCTGCAGGACACAGCGTTATTGGGGATCGAGAACCACCCGATGCACATCCATGGGTTGAACTTCTTCGTGGTGGCGCAAGGGTACGGAAACTACGACCCAGCCACGGCAGAGAAGTGCTATAACTTGGTGGATCCACAGATGAGGAACACCATCGCCGTTCCGACCGGCGGTTGGGCAGTCATCCGATTCATTGCTAGCAATCCAGGTACGCCGCCTCTTTGGTTTCAGTACTGGTTGACCGCGTGAAATTAATGCACATCGTAACCGTTCGTTTGACTGGTCTATATTTTGTCTGATCTGATGGTACAGGTGTATGGTTCATGCACTGCCACTTGGACGCCCACCTGAATGTGGGATTGGCGATGGCTTTCGAGGTGGAGAATGGACCAACCCCTGAAACCACCCTCCCCCCGCCACCTCCGGACTTTCCCACTTGTTAGAAGATGCTGGAGAGAAGGGTAGGGTACAGCTGGAAGGAATGAAGATGGGAAAGGAAAAAGCCAAGCATTTCACTAGTTTTCGTTCTATTTTCATTATATTATTATTATTATTATTTGTTGCATCTTCAACGCCGTCATCCCTTGTCCTGTTGTCCACAATTTATTTTATTGGCTTGGTCTGAAGATTCTGGATCGGGCTGTGCTTTAGTGTGTAATAAAAGAAGCAGCCTATTCTTTGAAATAAATATTTTCTTAAAAGCGAAGCTTTTCATCAAGCAAATCTTTTCATATCTCTGCATCATTTGTGATCTCAAATGGTTGATTAAGGTTGCGAACGGAAGTACTGTTATGGCAACTGGTTTGAGCTGGAAAATCCTTTTTGGACGGGAATTTGAGCTGGAAGAATAAAAAAATCCTAAATCAAGCACAATGAGCAGCATATGAGCTGCCTAATCGTCAGTAACCTGGCAGCTGATTCCAAAGTTTGTTAATTAATTCAGGCCTTTCGGTGGCTTCAAGCATGATATTTTGCCCGTCTTGCTGCTAATCCTGCATGGTTAAACCGGATAATACTGTATTAATCAGAGAAAAGTCCGATTAATTGATCACTCTTCCAACAACCTTAATTTGTTTCTTCAGAAATTCAGGGAAAAAAAACTAAATTTAATAATAGCCAATGATTTTGAGCTGGTAAATGGGCTTCGGAATGAAATGGAGAAACAACGTTTTACGGATGTATTAAGAACCGTTTGTGAGAAAGGAAATACAAGACGAGAAGATATATATTAACCTATAGACCGATGTGACGTTTCGTAATATTCATTTATCCAATCGGTGACATGATTAGGTGCAATCTTTCTAGCTGTTGTTAAGTGTTGGTCATCTTCTCCGTGCCATTAATCGTTGCGATGAAGAAATACGAAATATATAATATGTCAGCTACTGATGATGTACCAAATTTAATCACGCAAGGTCCGGCGCGCAGCATAGACTTTATTTTACAAAAGCAAGGGTTGGATGAAGAGCTGATCTTATGAAGGGTAGAGCAAGGAGATGCGACTAAACCGACCAGGCCTAGAGCCAGACGCATGCCTATTTAATTTGGGTTAAACCACTACGCCGGATTAAAGTTCCACTTAGACAATACGTTGATCTCAAGCTTGACTGTATGTTTAAAGGGTAGCCTGGACAAACCCGATCGAGGTACCGGCATGCGCTCATTTGCTCAAAGATTTTGGCATGGGATCAAATTTATGGATCATATTTATTGAGTTTTTATCAAAGTTGAATGGCTGAATCGGCTGAATGGAGAAGTATTCGTTTCAATTGTTTCCAACTAAAGGTTCAGGCTATATTATGCGGCAAGTCTGGTCATTACGTGACATGCCGTTGCTCTCCATTAGACCAACCGCTCCGCTCGTTTCACATTATCATGAAGAACGTTCCGTGTGACTAACTGGCGGCCCTTCGTCCTGTGATGAATTAATCCGGTCTCATTAAATCGGGTTAGTTTAATTTTAAGTTTAATAATTGAAAATTAAATTAATCAGATTAAGTTAAATAAAATTACTATTTTAATCAAAATAAATTTGATTTGTGGTAAAAATGAGTTTGATTCCATCCTCATTTTAATTTCATTATTCTAACTTTTTTTTCTTTTATTTCTATTAAACTCTAGAATCTTCCTACTAAGTGACTAACAAACTTTAATAATCTCTAACAAATTTTCTAATTAACTAACGCATCCTTTAACTAATTAACAAATTCTAACAACCTTGAAACCCTCCTACGATCTCTACCTATAAATATCCATGAGCATTCTTTTGAATCATTTTATCACCCCAAATCAAACTAGCTCTTTTTTTTCCTTCCTCTTCTTCTTGTTCTCTATCTCATCTCATTTCCTACCTTGGTTCTTGAAGCCTTGTCCAAATGCTTGCCTATGGCAAGGTTAAAGGTTGACCTTGATCACGTCTAAAGGCTTTATTTCAAAACTAATTCCTCTGTTTCTATTTTAAATCCTTTTTTTTCATTCTAAAACTTAGAAACCCGACTGATAAGACCTTTTTTTTTTGGATCAATTGAAGGGTGAGAAAAGAAGATTAAGGTAGTGTTTGATAGAAAAAATATTATCCATGGATAAGTGTACGGATAGAGTTTGTCCCCTGACTATCCCTAGGGATATCCCTTGACTATTATCATATCAAATGCAAAAAGGTAAATTCATAGGATAACTTTTTTTTACTTTTATTTAGAGGGATAACCAGCTATTCCTGCATTCTCTAGGAATAAATTGAGGGGATATCCCATGGTTAATCATGGTTAACCATGATTATCTTTGGTTAACTTTATTCCCAGCTATCCCTTATAGTTATGGCTTTTAGGAATAAGAGGGGATATCTCCTGATATCATTCTTATCCCCTATTTCAAACACTATCTAAAACTTAAAGTGCTTATGTTGCCGTTGATCGACGCTATTCGTAACAGAGTAATTGCCAGGTAAATTTTTGGACTCTCTTTATTATAGCTTTTGTTTAAAGTATAAAAGTTTGAAGATAAGAAGAATTGAGCCGATGCTTATCTCTTGACCTCGCTGATCGAGTGGGCCATAAAAACAAGTGGTTTTCCTTCATTGGATTGAGAGAAGACGATGGTCTTCTCAGTTCATTTGTGAACTGGCCAAAGGATGTATCAGGTTCACATATGATTCAAGCCAAACCAAATAGTTGGTGGATATTGGGCTGGTTAAGTTAATCAATTGAGCAGTCTTTTAAGAGCTAATATGATTGCCTCTAACTGATCAGTTTAAACTAGTTTTAAGGATCATTTAAGATCAGTTTAGTTCTATTGAAACTGAACCAGTTTTATGGATCAGAGAACCAAAAATTATATTAGGTTCAATTGGACGAACTAGATTTTCAAATAAGGCACAATATTCAAGTAATCTTGAAACTTTTGTGATTTAGATTAGTGAACCAGAAAATCAACTTTTTTGCCAAAACAGTGAATTCATTTGCTAAATTGGTATCGAATGAGTTAGATTCAAACCAATTTAAGTATAGTTCAGTCCAATTAGACCTTAGTTAAGCTAATTAAATTTTAATCAAGTTCCTTAGTAATTCAATTAATTCTCTAGTGCTTTAATTAAGCTAAGAATAGTCCAATATAACTTAATTTGTTGAATAAAACGTAAATTAGTTAATAGATAACTTCACTATATAATGATTGGTGAATACTATAAAGTGATTAACCATGGGTTAGTAAGGGATAATTTGATAATTAGCTAGTCAAATAATTTTTATAAAAAAATTAATTTGATAAATTACCAAATGACTTAACTAAGTTATAATGGCCTAGTAAACAAAGTTAAAAGGAATAAAGTGGTAATTTTAAAATATAGGTTGGAAGGACGAAATGGTATTTCTTAAATTTATAAATTTTAGTAAATAACTAATTATTTTTGTTAAATATAGGTGATTATTAATGTGATTTAACTAAGGAGACTTTTGGGATTAGCAATCTAAAATAGTAGTTCTATATCTACTATTATTCAATATGTTTCATATCTTGCATACCTGCATATATCATGATTTATTTATCAAATTTCTTAACATGATTTAATTGAACATGATGGTTTATATGTAGAGCTGTTATATATATTATGGTATACCATTTCGGTTAAGAATGGTTTAAACTTTGATTTGAATTTTGTAAGTATGATTTGTTTAGGTATATTATTTTGGATAGGATATGATTTTAGCTTTATTGCATATGAGTTGTGATGCAAGCATATGGACTATTAACTAAGATATATATGATTTTTACTTTTGCTATGTAATGCTAATTTTGACAGTATTGACATGATTTCTTACTGCCCTAAACCAGCAATACTAAAAAAGGACTTATGAGTCATAAGAAGCCAGTATAGAACCAGTCATGGTCTATGAATATGATGTAAGTGAATTTATTACGTTGGGCACTAGTATGAAAATTAACCTATCAATGTGTATATCGTTAGTTTAAGTTGTTAAACATGGACTACTAGCATGAAGTTTATTAGTATGTATCTTCGGTATATAGAGTGACTTAGTCCAGTATTGATGTTCATTGAGTTTGTGGATTTAATGTTGCTATTGATACATGATACTAGTTCAGACAGTAATAATGTGATTCCATATTTATCTTAATCAATGGCACTGAGAAAGAACTTAAGAGTTGTGAGAGGCTAGTGTAGAACTACTCATGGACTATGGATATGATGTAGCTGATTTTATTACGTTGGGTACTAGTATTTGAACCAATTTGTGCATGCGTAAATCTTTAGTTTAAGTTGTTAGATAGAGACTATTAGCATGAGATTTGTCAGTCAGTAGTATACAGAAGATTAAGACATGAATATAATGTTATGTTGATAATTTTGGTATTTTTTCTGTTTGATGTTGGTACATGAACATAGTTGGTTTAAATATTTTATAGCTGATTTATGGATATGCTATATTACTTTCTATAAAAATATATTTTGATATATCATTTGTTTTGATTTTTTTTGGCATATTCATATACAAAGATTTAGCTCATTAACCTCTACATATTTTGTTGCAAAGGACAATGAAGAATGCTGAAAATGGGTCGGATAAACTTCGACCGTATCCGTATCCGTATTCGAATTATATCATATTCGAATATTTATTTTATAGTTTAATCAGATTTGAATACGAATTCGGATATCTAATCTAAAAATTATTTGGATACGGATACAGATATGATTTTATCTACATTTTTAGATACGGATATGGATATCTGTTAAAACAAAAGGAAGAAGGCAAAGAGGCTGATCGCGTGCGAAGAGCGCTTTATTTATGGCATTTTTCGAGAGCGGGGGGATGGAGCGCTTTATTTATGGCATTTTTCGAGAGCGGGGGCACTTATGACTTACCTTCTCATTAGCCATAAAATCTAGCAAACCGATGAGTCTTAACTCATGGAGAACGCATGGAAATACCTAACGAGCTGCATCTAATCCAAAGTCTATTGGCACATACAAAGCTTCGTTTGGAAGGAACCCTACGCACCACCCAAGTCACGATGACGGCTGTGATCGAAAGTACATCGTTACGTGGCGACGATCCGTGCACTTCTCTTTATAACTTCTAAGGCCACCCTCCCTCGCCTAAGGTTAGGCCTTCTTGCTTTTTAGAAGTTTACAATTTATAGAAGAAAATAATTTTTTTATTAAATTAAATAAAAAATAAAATAAATTTGTATAAATTTTTTAATTTAGAGGTTTAAAAAGAGCATTGAAAAGCCTTTTAAATTCTTCTTTTTTTATTTTTTCTTTACTTTTCTTTTCAAACAGACTTTTAAGCGAAGCCATTATCTTTACAATTACCTTTCAAATCTTTTATTTGAGAGTGAGGCAATTGCTTTATAATTTTTTTTATTTTTATAAATAATTTAGTGCCTATGAGATTTTTTAAAGTTTATAGAGATTTTTTAAAGTTTAAAGAAAGCGACGGCTTATCCTTAAATATGCATAAATCTACTTTATCTACATTAGTTGTTATCTAGGCCTTATTCTTTATTTAAAAAAATAAGAAAAAAAAGCTATATCAAAGATATGTATACTAAATTTTTTTATTTTAAAAATTATTTATAAAATTTTTAAGCTTTTATTACTATAAATTTAGTGTTTTGTGTAGAAGTGAAAATAAATATTGAAAAACATGGGTTCCAAAGACTTCTTCAGGTGGCAACAGCAAATGAAAGATAAGTTCTAGAAATAATAAAATTGATGTCGTCAATGATAATGATAAGCTTAGATAAAAAGAATTTAAAGAGCAATATTAATAATTATTGGACTGTATAAATTTTTTTTGATTTCGATGCTAAGCAATATGAGATTGTTGTTGATGACAATTTAGAGGAATTCTTTAATTTTTAGGATTTTTCAAAGGTAGTAAAAGTTTTGAATTATAATTATTATTTTTTGCATGCAATTATGATTATCTTGAATATACTTATGATTATCTTAGATTCTTTATGATCATGTCATTATATTTTTTTTCATTATTGAATTTTGTTTAAATTTTATTAATATTTAAGTAGTACTCAATTTATATTTGTATCTAGATAAACAAGTATGGATATGCTTGATATTCAATTTATATCTGTATCCATTTATAACAAATATGGATATACTTAATATCCGATTCGTATCCGTATATAACAATATGGATATACTTAATATTCGATTTGTATCCATATCCGTATATAACAAATATGGATATGCTTGATATCCGATTAATATCCGTATCCGTTTAGAATAAATATGGATATAATTTTAATATTCATTTAATATTCGTATCCGTATTCGTATCCATAAAAAAATATGGATAAAAATAGATATACTACTATTCGATCCGTATCCGATAGAAGTGAGAGTAGCAAATATTTTACTATATTATTTAATATGACATATACACTGATATATACATTAAGGTTGGCATATAGATATTCGCCTTCGCGAACGAGCGGGCGTAAAGCTCGCGAACGCTTACGAGCGTTACTCCCTTTTTTTTAATTAAACTTTTTTCAACAATCCCCCACAAAAGTTTAAATAAAAAAATAAAATAAATATAACAAAAATTTTAGGGCATCTTATACTTCGCAATAGGTGAGGTGTCTTATGGACTTGAACGTACTTAGTGTTGATTGTATACACCTGAAGGAACCATAGTGGATTAGATCTTGAACTAGGTCCTTTGACTCAGGCTTCTACTAATCATACACATAGTATGGATTAATTGGGTTTACGTGGTCAGCGCATATTAAAGGCCTTGTGCTTAATACCTTGATTTCTCATGAGAATTCTTTAAGGTTAGCCCAAACCTTTAGTCACGACCTAATATGACGATTCTCATATAGGCGAATCCTCCAAGGGTATTGTGATAATACCCTACATATAACCTACCTCGGATCCATTAAGAGTATGATTCAACCTTACATAAATTTACTTTGTCACTTTATAAGAGCACTCATCATAGGTATGTGATAGAAATTTTTTTCAAAAATTTGTGCTCTAACGTGATCACTCAATCAGCTTTGTTTCTACCATATTAAACCTTATTCGTGGGATCTCTAATCATAGAGGTTGGGTATCCACTGATGGTGACTAAATAATGGGCTTAAGCCACATCCCCCTCGATGAATCTAGGACTCCATTCCTAGATAATCCCTTGGTAATTGATTTATCTATCAAATTCTTCTTAAATCCAAGGAAATAATATTATTTTTGGACTAGACGTCAAATAAGAGAATCAAACAAAGATATATTAGAATTGAATATCCATATACAAGGTAAACAATAAATTGGATATTCCAATGGTCATGAGATTGTTTAGTAAATTATAAAAAACTTTTATTAAATCTCATGGCAATAGATTTCATGAGACTCAAAACAAAGCATTTATATGACATACCTTGTCACAACATCCAAGTTCATCCATTCTTTGCCATTTGGTAACATAAAAGATTCACTATAGTAGGTAAGCAATTAGTATTTGACAATTGCTATCACTTTTGTCTAGAAGATATTAAATATTGACCACTATATCAGGAAACACTTATCTAGAATAGAAAACTTTTGTATTTATGTAAGAATGTAAATATATGCTAGTAGCTGCAGTAGAAAGTTAAATAATAAAATGCTATAAAAGTACATCTACATACAAGTACGCATATATCATGTGTACAAGTGCAAACATGTGTACACACATATAATATATATAATACCTATATATGCATGTGTATATTATAGAAATTTTTGTCTCAAATTTGAAAAGACAAAAAACTATAGATCTGCTTTTCTAAACCGTATTGCATTGAAGCCATCGATGACTAAAACGCTTCATAGCCTAGATGTCTATTTTAATGATACAAACATAAATACCACTGGATATGCTCCATTAGATCTTGCAACAAGGGATCTAATTTTGGCAATAATAAGATTGGTCTCATTTAATGAACAAGATGGCATCTTCAGTGAATTGTTGCAGAAAGCAGCAATGCTATGCCTAAAAAAAAGTCACATGATCGACTTAAATATCTAAACTTTATGTAGTCATAGGTGCATAACATTCAACAAAAGAAGGATTCAAAAAACGTATCTCCTTACCTGTAACGGAATGAAACAAAATGTTCTTCAACCCAGAAGAGATTCCCGATGCTTTGGAGTCATTAGCAACATTTTTGACCCAAAAATTCATGTATAGCAGCTAGTGAGTTGACAGAGCTCATTTGTCATTGCTCGGCAAATAGTACTATTATTATATATATAGCATGCATAAAAAAAATAATTATGCATGTATCTGCCCGTACGTCTCCATATGAATAATATATTCATATATATAATTACATAAGGAATCTTTTGCTTGAATATATCTATGAATATATGCCAATATAGATATATATGTCTATCTAGTACACACACATATATATATATATCTATAAATGTACATATATTCATACAAAATACGCATACTCAAAAGAATAATTTTTTTAATAACTTATAATAAAAATCTAGCAATTTATAGAAAAAAAAATCTGATCCTTAGCTGTTAAAAAATTAGTTTTTAATCTTACAAAAAAGATCCTTTCTAGAAATTACTAGAAATATAATATCAAAATTTAAATATATAAATAAAGTAACAAACAAAAGAATATATGAATTAAACCAGGACCGAAGCATGTTAGACACTGCCCTAAGGATCAGATTTTTGCTCCTTCGTACAGGTTATTGGTGATCTATCCCTAAGGTACAATAATTCAGCTCGACCCGATCCTTTACTACGAGCACGCTTAAGGTACAATGATTCGGCTCGATCTGATCCTCCTACCACGAGCACGATTGCGGAGGTATAACCCAAGGATTACTTTTAGATGCCAAGATAAGATCAATAAAAAATAGAAATAAAATAAGATGAAATAATAATTGATAGGGCTAGCCTATAAAGCTCTAATGGCTCAACTCATAATGATCTTAAATGTTTGATAACCCTCCAAATTATGTTAAAAATAATTTAAAAATTAAATTATTTATGCCATGTTCACAAACATTGGCGAGTAAACGCTCGTCCACGCAATGCCGCGAGGAACACTCGCATAGCGTTACTCTTTTTTTTTAATTAAACTTTTTCCAACATATTATTCACGTTGAGGTTTAAAAGGATTTTCGTGTTTTTAGAATTTATTTTAAGAGTGTGCAGTTGTATTACAATATTTTTAAACTACTGAACTATGGATCGGAGGGCGCGACAGGCCCTTGCATTCCAGCAAAATGGCCACAAGAGGGGAAAAAAAAATGACAGGTCTCCGTTAGGCCAGTTGAGTCATTTGGAGTTAGCTGTTGCAAAGTGATTTGGAACGGCTTTGCGTATACGGTACTGTAGCAGGTGCAAGGCGCTAGCTAGCTAGTTTCACATGGCTTGGTCCAATACCTCTCTGTAGGACTTGTGTGTTGAACTCAAATTCAAGCCTCAAAACGTTCACATTGCTACCCAGGCACTCTTTCACGCCATATATATATATATATATATATATATATATATATATATATATATATATATATATATATATATATATATATATATATATATATATATATATATATATATATATATATATATATATGTAAATATTCTGCTTGTGCTCATCTACTTGCATGCATGCGACGTATTGCTGTCATCTGAATTTTTGTCCGGTATAGACGACCATCGGCCATCCGGAACTACATGATACATGCATTGCATCCTGTGTGTAAATTGATTGTGATGGGTTTTTGATCAGTTGAAGTTTGCGATTTGGGTTGTAGAAAAGAACCACGGCAGTCAGTGCACATTTTAAAATTGTTAACTTAATAATTGTAGCTTTAAGTTTTTTCTATCATGTTGACGACTTAGTAAAGTTCATTTAGTTCCACGATTGAATTAGTTCAGCTCTTTGAGGGCATGATGTGGATATTTTAGCTGCTCCTATGTGGAACTTTTTGAACTACATTAATTAGCAAAGCAATATTAATATAATCAAACACTTAATCAAGTTATCGATCGAGGACTATTGACTGAGGTGTTAAAAATTTTCCACGATGTGACCTAGCAACATCTCCCAATAATAAAAGTCAAAAAGTAGAACACCTCTTTTAACAAGTCCTCCATATATACCAATCACTTCGGAGGTGTTGGTTTAAGCCGTCTAGGTTGAGCCGTTGGCTCTTTTCACCTAAACCGTGACTTACCTCACACTTGGACAGCTGGTTCGAAAGAGAGATGAAAAGCACCATCGCCCGTAGGGCACTATCTCACCTAACCCACCAAACTGGAGTAACGGGCTCACACACCCATGATCAGTACTCCACGTTTGGAATGGGAATTGCGTTTATTTCTTTCACCATCGCCTTAGAGGCATTGGTGTTAGACCCATGGCCCACTTATTCAGTCCATTAAAGTAAAAGAAAGCGCTACTTTTTTTTTATCAGATTTATTCTTTCTCTTTTATAAAAGGAGCAACCATCTTTCTTTTTTTAGTTTTCTCTTTTTCAAGGAGCAGCCGTATGGAAAAAGAGGAGAAGCATGTAGCAGGTATTTTTTTTTTCTAGGAGCATGGATTGCTAGGGGAAGAGAAGGAAGGGCTGCTGCTTGGTGCTTGACTACGTGGGAGGACTTCCACTCCAGGAATCACGTGAAGGTGCTGCAGAAGAAAAACAAGAGAAGAAGAAGAAGAGAAGGGAAGAAAATAAGGAGGTAACGCAGGAGACCGTATTTTTCGGTGACGTAATCCTTATATCCCTATTATTCTCTTGTGATTGTTTCTCAAGTTCTGGCAAGGGACTTTGAGACTTGGATATTTATTATTTTATAGTGGATCTTCTTCTCTGGCTTGCCCGTGGTTTTTTTTCCTTTATCTTGAAGGGATTTTCACGTAAATCTTGGTGTTTCTGTGATTGTGTGGTTTGCGCATTTTTATTTATTATTCCGCTGCGTATTACGGTCTGCTAGTATTTGCTCGTACACGGATTCTTTCCCATCAACTGGTATCAGAGCCTGTGAATTTTTTTTGTGTGCGAGCATGGAGGCCGGTAATGTTTCCCGCATGATCAGTCTGAACGGAAACAATTGGATGATATGGAAACCAAGGATGGAGGACCTCTTATATTGCAAGGATCTATATGGACCTTTAGAAGGGGTCAAAGCAAAGCCCTACAGTGACAGACGATGCTTGGATCATGTTAGATCGGAAGGCAGTCGGTTTTATTCGGCAATGGTTGGATGATAGTGTCTTTCACCATGTTTCCACTGAGACTTCTGCAAACTCTCTTTGGAAAAAGTTAGAAAGTCTATATGAGAGAAAAACAGCTGGCAACAAGGCTTTCTTGATCAGAAAACTAGTGAATCTGAAATATAAAGAGGGTGCTTCTATTGCTGAGCATTTGAATGAAATGCAGAGTATTAATAACCAGTTATCCTCTATGAAAATGTCTCTTGATGATGAGTTGCAGGCATTGTTACTTCTCAGTTCATTGCCAGAAAGTTGGGAGACACTGGTAGTTTCCCTCAGTAATTCTGCACCAGACGGTGTTATCACCATGAGTCAAGTAACAGGCAGTTTGTTGAATGAGGAGTTAAGAAGGAAAAATTCAGCAACTTCTCAGATTGATTCACAGGCACTTGTCTCAGAGAATAGAGGACGGTCAAAGTCTAGAAATAGAGACAATTCATACAAGGGTAGAAGCAAATCAAGGTCAAGAAAAGATATTACTTGCTATAACTGTGGTGAGAAAGGGCACTACAAGAATCAGTGTAAGAAGCCTAAGAAGAGTAAGAAAAAGGGAAAAGAAGTGGAGGATACAGAGTCAAAGGAGAATATCACAGCTACTGTGCAGAGTGATGATTATTTGATTTTGTCTACTTCTGATGGTATCTTCTCATGTGAGTGTCAGAATCATGAGTGGGTGATTGACACAGGTGCTTCTTATCATGCTACACCACGGAGGGAGTTTTTTTCTACATATAAGACTGGAAATTTTGGTGTTGTCAAGATGGGAAATCAAGGCACAGCAGACATCATTGGCATGGGTGACATCCACATGAAGACCAATCTTGGCTGTAAGTTGGTGCTCAAGGATGTAAGGCATGTAGCTGACTTGAGGCTAAATTTAATCTCAGTTGGAAGACTTGATGATGAAGATTTTGATAGCAGATTTCATAAAGGGCAATGGAAGCTCAGTAAAGGTTCACTTGTTGTAGCCAGTGGGAAGAAATGTCACACTTTATACAGGTTGCAGGCTAAAGCTTATGGTGAACAGTTGAATGTTACAGAGAACGACTTCAGCATGGAGTTGTGGCATAAACGACTGGGACACATGAGTGAGAAGGGGCTGCAAGTTCTTTCCAAGGGAGAAGTTCTACCAGACTTCAAAGGTGTACATCTGAACCCATGTGTTGATTGTTTGGTTGGCAAGCAACATAGAGTTTCTTTTGCTAGTCCTGCTTTATCTAGAAAAATGCATGTTTTGGATCGTATCTATACAGATGTTTGTGGTCCTCTGAGGACAAAAACTCCTAGTGGATCAGTTAATGTTCCAGGCATCAGTGGTGCACTTTATTTTGTCACTTTTATAGATGATTTTTCTAGAAAAGTTTGGGTCTATGGTTTGAAGACTAAAGATCAGGTTATTAATGTCTTCAAAGAGTTTCATGCCAGAGTTGAAAGAGAGACAGGAAAGAAACTGAAATGTATAAGGTCAGATAATGGTGGTGAGTACACAGGGTTATTTGATAATTATTGCAGATCACATGGCATTCAACATGAGATGACAGTTCCTGGTACTCCTCAGCATAATGCAATTGCAGAGAGAATGAACCGCACCATCATGGAAAAGATCAGATGTATGCTTTCACAGTCCAAGTTACCTAAAAGATTTTGGGATGAGGCATTGAAGACAGCGGTTGATGTAATAAACTTGTCACCATGTACAGCTCTAGATGGTGATGTTGCAGAGCGTGTATGGTCAGGAAAAGATGTCTCTTATAAGCACTTGAGAGTGTTTGGTTGTCGTGCATTTGCACATGTTCCAGACATTGAGAGGTCCAAGCTGGATGGTAAGACAAAAGAATGTGCTTTGCTTGGTTACTCACATGATGAGTTTGGTTATAGACTTTGGGATCCAGAAAAGCAGAAGGTATTCAGAAGCAGAGATGTGGTATTTTTTGAAGATCAAACCCTTCAAGACTTCAAGAAGGAGGTGTCAGTCAAGTCTTCTGCAGGAGGATTAACAGACTGTGATCCAGTTACTCCTCTAGTAAATCAGGGTGATAGGGGAGATGTGCAAGAAAATAGTGCAGGAGCAGGTATTAACTCACCTGTAGGACATGTTGAGCAGGAAGGAGATCAGGAGCAACCTCCTACAGAGCCTCAGCTGAGAAGATCTATCAGACAACGTCAACCTTCCAAAAGGTATTCTACAGATGAATATATAATGCTTACTGATGCAGGTGAACCAGAATGTTACCAGGAGGCAGTTGAAAGTGAGCAGAAAAAGGAGTGGTTAGTAGGTATGCTGGAAGAAATGGATGCCTTACAGAAGAACCACACATATGATTTAGTGGAACTACCAAGAGGAAGGAAGGCTTTAAAGAACAAGTGGGTTTTCAGGTTAAAGACTCAACAGCATTGTTCTCAACCAAAGTACAAGGCCAGATTGGTTGTGAAAGGCTTTGGTCAAAAGAAAGGTATTGACTTTGAAGAGATTTTTTCTCCTGTTGTTAAAATGTCTTCAATTCGTGTTGCTCTAGGTATTGCTGCTAGTCTAGACTTGGAGGTTGAGCAGTTAGATGTGAAGACAGCTTTTCTTCATGGTGATTTGGAGGAGGAAATCTATATGGAGCAACCAGAAGGCTTCAAAGTCAAAGGTAAAGAAAATCTTGTCTGCAGATTGAAAAAAAGCTTATATGGGCTGAAGCAAGCTCCAAGGCAGTGGTACAAGAAATTTGATTCATTTATGGCTGAAAATGGATACAAAAGAATGGCTTCAGATCATTGTGTGTATATCAAATGGTTTAGTGAGGATTTTGTCATACTCCTACTTTATGTTGATGACATGCTTATTCTTGGGAAAGATATGTCTATGATTGACAGGTTGAAGAAGGAGCTGAGCAATTCATTTGAAATGAAGGATATGGGACCAGCAAAGCAAATACTGGGTATGCAGATTTCCGTGATAGAAGAATCAAGAAAATATGGTTGTCACAGGAAAAGTACATTGAGAAGGTATTGGATAGGTTCAGTATGATCAATGCAAAGCCAGTTGGTTCTCCTCTTGCAGGTCACTTCAGGTTGTGCTCAGAGCAAAGTCCTTCAAGTGATGAGGAGAAGGAGAAAATGAAGAAGGTTCCTTACGCTTCAGCAGTCGGAAGTTTGATGTACGCGATGGTATGTACGAGGCCAGACATCGCATATGCAGTGGGTGTTGCTAGCAGATTTCTTGCAAATCCAGGGAAAGAGCATTGGGCAGCAGTGAAGTGGATCTTCAGATATCTCAGAGGAAGCTCCAAAGTTTGTTTAAGCTTTGGGGGTGGTCCAGCTGTGCTGATTGGTTACACAGATGCAGATATGGAGAGAGATATTGATACAAGGAAGTCCACATCAGGTTTCATACTTACTTTTGCAGGGGGAGCTGTGTCATGGCAATCCAGATTGCAAAGGTGTGTAGCTCTCTCTACCACAGAGGCAGAATATATTGCTGCTACCGAGGTCTGTAAGGAGATGCTGTGGATGAAAGAATTCTTACATGAATTGGGATTGAAACAGAAAAATTATGTGGTACATTGTGACAGCCAGAGCGCCATCCACTTGTGCAAGAACCCAACTTTTCATTTCAAGTCAAAGCATATAGATGTGAGATACCACTGGATTCGAAATGTGTTTGAAGAGAAGCAGTTACAGCTTCAGAAAATTCACACAGATGAAAATGGGGCAGACATGTTGACAAAGACCTTATCAAAAGAAAGGCAAGAGATATGCCGACAGCTGGTCGGCATGATTTCACACTAAGGAAGCATGAGACAGCCTCCCTTATGGGCTGAAGGGGGAGGTTGTTGGGCCCATGGCCCACTTATTCAGCCCATTAGGGCAAAAGGGAGCGCTACTCCTTTTTCTACCAGGTTTGTTCTCTCTCTTTTATAAAAGGAGTAGCCGCCTTCCTTTTTTGGTTTTCTCTTTTTAAGGAGCAGCCGTCTGGAAAAAGAGGAGAAGCATGTAGCAGGTATTTCTTTTTTCTAGGAGCATGGATTGCTAGGGGAAGAGAAGGAAGGGCTGCTGCTTGGTGCTTAACTACGTGGGAGGACTTCCACTCCAGGAATCACGTGAAGGTGCTGCAGAAGAAAAACAAGAGAAGAAGAAGAAGAGAAGGGAAGAAAATAAGGAGGTAACGCAGGAGACCGTATTTTTCGGTGACGTAATCCTTATATCCCTATTATTCTCTTGTGATTGTTTCTCAAGTTCTGGCAAGGGACTTTGAGACTTGGATATTTATTATTTTATAGTGGATCTTCTTCTCTGGCTTGCCCGTGGTTTTTTTTCCCTTTATCTTGAAGGGATTTTTCACGTAAATCTTGGTGTTTCTGTGATTGTGTGGTTTGCGCATTTTTATTTATTATTCCGCTGCGTATTACGGTCTGCTAGTATTTGCTCGTACATGGATTCTTTCCCATCAATTGGATGGTCGTGCCGTGCAGCATCATCTTGCGAAGACTAATTAAATACAAATTAATTAGTGTGGAATCGCGTACGTTCAAAATGATAAAATACATGATTCCTTTTTGAACAAACCTCACGAGGTTAGAGAAGGCATAGAACATTAATGTTCATCACAAATGCAGCACAAGTGTCTTACATTGATTGAGATTCATGCTCTACACCTATTAGAAAATATGTTCTTATTGAGTTTGTTAAATTAAAGAGCAACTCTAATATATATAGCATTTGCATTGCTATACCGGTCATACTCAAGCATTGCCTAGTTGAAATTAGTAGTTTATCGAAGCATTGAATTTTGTACTAATTTAGATAATAAGCTTTATTAGATAATATCCTGTCATATATATTTCTTAACACATACATACATCCATATTTCTATTATTCATTACATGAGTTATGGGGCATAGGGTGAAGGTGAGTTGTTGATGCCATCACCATTGTTAGAAGCCATTGGTAATACCGTGATTCCAATCAACTCTGATGGCAAATTTGAAGAATTTGCCTCAGATTATTTTTTTTAAAAAAAATAATGATCGAGACAACCAGATACCTTCATCAAATGAGGACAATTTGCTTGGTTTACGTTCTTTAATTCTATGTGGCACAGTCCAAACAATGATAGATTTTTCCATGCCACATACACCGGTAGGCGGCTGACTGGCTTACGGGCCAAAGTTCTCTCTGAAGTTGGACGGTCATTCGGTCGTATGTCTTCCGTTATTATACGCATTGCTATGATCTCTATTGTGTTTTGGGCCAATATGCGTCGCCTATCATACAAAAAAAAAAAAAAAAAGATTATCTTTAGAGAAAATATAGGAGTCCAGAAACCTTCTCTCTTTTTTATTTTCGAGAAAATATTGGAGGAAACCTTCTCCCTTTTTTATTTTCCTCATGTGGGAAAAAACCACTCATCGACCAAAGCTTAAACTAACAAGCTTGCAAGTGCTTCTATCATTAGATCAATTTCTCTACTACAAGTGAGAATTTTGATAATAATATTACAAGGTGAATCATAATTGATGACAAATCTGACAATTCCAACGAGACTAACACCACTGATTTGAGCTGAAAAAAAAATTAAAATTGATCTGCTACTTTTTATACTAAAAGTCATACAATTTAGGAGCTCTTGAACGGTTGTTTGAGTGCTTAAGTCTTCAAACTATAAAAAATTTAAAAATTGAACGTCATGTTTAATTTATTAGTCATCAATAGAATTAGGATTAGCTTACTAGTCATTCTTTATAAACTTTGTGTCAAGTCTTGATAATCATTGATATATGTCGTTTGTCTACTGGTGAATTAAGACTTGGCACGCAAATTCTATGACAACGATGCACTTGGCCCTTATACTCTTACCATTCCCTACAACATCAGTTTCCTCCCTCACACCTACCAAGAAAAGAACGAAAGCACGCCCTGTTATCATGCCCACGCAAGCATACATTCATTCGAGCGAGCTACAGGAGAAAACAACCGCCAGTTTAAATAACATGTTGGCCAATTTGAACAATATTTCACCAACCTCAATAGATTAGCGGGTTAGTGCACCTTTTTTTAAGCCCTAATGGTCCCCCAGTGTCACCACCTTGGAGATCACAGCAGAAATCAGCTTCGAAGATCGTTCTCCAAAGAGGTACGGCGCCAAGATTCCTAACCTTGGCCAGCCTTCTATTTGATGCAGCCTGAATTCCAATCAGATCGCCCACCAGGGATCAGCATTCCCAATCCAAGAACACGTCCCAAAGAGGCTTCACCTTGCTGCTCAGCCGGGCTACGTCGACCCACGACCTATCCTTCAAGGATCAGCACTCCACATTCGGCATACACCAGATTAGGAAAGAGGAATGGCAAGCATTCCCAACATCTTTGTTGATTACAGCTGGTTGTCTACAAGACTCCCATCAGCTCACTCAAGAATCTCTCCAAGATTCTTCTTACAAGTGCTTTTCCCTCTCCCCTTTCTGAATGATTAGCCTCCCTCTCTTTACATCCAAGCCGCCCCCCATATATAATGGATTCCTGGACTTCAATTGGACTGCACACATGTACACGGTTCAGCCTTTGACAGCTGTATCATTCCTGCTTCCAGCAGATCGTCCAGCTATCTCCTTAATTCAGCAAGTTCAGATGGTGCCATTTTGTATGGTGCTTTTGCTGGTGGGGTTGCCCCTGGGACTAGCTCAATGTGATGGTCAATAGCTCTCCTAGGTGGCAATGCTCTAGGCAACTCACTAGGTATAATATCCTTGTAACCATCCAGCAAATTCTGCACCTCCTCTAATACCTCTGTCGTAGAAACATCTGGTTGCACTTCTCTCACAGCTGCAACAAATGTTTGCTCCCCACATTTCAGACCTTCCTTCACTTGTTTTGCTGATAACAAAGTTCCATTACCTTTTGGCATACTTGTTTCAGCCTTCACAAAACAAGGTGATGCATCATCACCAATCAGCATTCCTTTCAAATAAGGAATTACACTAACCTTGGCAACATTCAAAAATCTATTCCCAATATCAGATTGAAGTCATCCAGTGGCACCACCATCAGCCTACATCTGCCCTTCCAGCTGCCAACCTCTAAATTCACTTCGATTGACCCATGAACTGGCATTGCTCCAGAATTCACTGCTTTGATCTTGCTGGAATTCTTGGAAATACTGAGTTTCAGCCTCTCTGCTTCCCTGATTGACAAGAAACTATTAGTAGCTCCTGTGTCTATCATGGCACACACAAATGATCCTTCAATTCGGACATTTGTATACATCAAGCCATTGTAAACAGGGACCTCTTTCTCCGCTGAAATTGCATTCACAACTTGCAAAGGATTCACCCGAGAAGGGGCTGCATCCACCGCATCTCCTTCACTTGATTGCTGGGCTAACAATGTATTCAAAGCTTGCTTCTTAGGACAATGCTTTGCATGATGGGGCTCACCACAAATGAAACAGCCCCAAGTCTTCTTCTTGGACTGTTCTTCTTTTGGTTTAGTTTTGCCCTTAGGCACCCATCCGCTTCTTCTTAGTCTCCTTGTTGCCTTTCTTCCACTTCTTAGCCTTAGTTACCTTGGAACCAACTGGTTTAGACTTCTCAACCCCCAGATTTGGTTTCCTATAATCAACCAAAGCTTCAGCTGCTGCCAACGCCGAAGGTACATCCTTAACTCCTTGGCGTCTCAACTCCGTTTGAGCCCATGGATGCAAACCTGAAAGAAAATTGAACAGTCTGTCCTCATCTGACATGTTCACCACATCTAGCATCAAAGATGTGTATTCCTTTACATAATCTCTGATTAAACCAGTGTGTTTCAGATTCTTCAAAGCTTCACGTGCCAACCAACTCCCATTGCTAGGCAAAAACTGATTTCTGAGTTCCTGTTTCAGTAAACTCCATGAATCAATCAGTCTACTTCCAGAATTCAGATCTTCAACACTTCTTGACCTCCACCAAAGCTTGGCATCCTCTCCCAAAAATACAGAAGCAAGGTCAACCTGATCAGATTCTGGTATCTTCATGGCTTTGAAATATTTTTCTACATCCCATATAAAATTCTCAAGATCTTTGGCATCTCTCTTACCATTGAATACTTTTGGCTCAGGAATTCTGAACTTGACTGGCTGCGATGACTATTCCAGCTCCATGGATGACTTGTTAGGTTGATTCACCAAGAGTCTCTTCATTAACACTAACTCATCCTCAAGTCCTTGTATCCTTCCCATCAATCGATTGATCAATTCCTCATGATCATTACGTTGATGCTGATTTCTGGCTTCCAAATCTTGTATCAGTTCAGTCTGCACCGATTGCATTGTCTCCACCTTACCTTGAAGTTCACAATGGGATGAAACCAAGTTGAAGACCTTCTCTCCATCCGGCATGCCCAAGGCTTCCTCCAGTTTAACAACCCTCTCGGTTAGGGTCATGGTGATCAATCAAAACTCAACCCCAAACTTAGCAAAATAGTCCACAAACTGAATTCTAGGTTTCAGCAATTCAGACTTCTATGCCACCGAAATTCTCATGGTTTTAATCCATTCAGGGTCCCAAATCATATGATGATTTGATAGCATACACCGGCATTGATCACACAGACAATACAATTCGAAGTACTTCCCAAAAATTCGGATTTAAATCAATTTCAAATGCCAAGAACTCAAACAATTCAAATCTGCCCAGAAATTTTGAAACTATGCACACTACTGATCAAGAACATAGAAAATTTGGTCTTGGATGGGATACACACCTGATTCCAGCTTTCACCAGCAAATAGTCATTGAAGAACTTGATAAGGAGATGGACTCACCACCAATTCGATCAGAAAATACCTCCAAGGATTCCTAGACGTTCACACAACTCTCAGCTGAAACAGAAACGCCCAGCCGAGTGATTCTTGGCTGGTTTTCAGCTGCACTTAATGTGAACTCATGGAATACTTCCAAGAAACCTTCATCAATCAAGAATTCTGATCAAACTTCTCAAAACAAAGCTCTGATACCTCTGTCACCACCTTGGAGATCACAGCGAAAATCAGCTCCTCTTTTGCTTCGGAGATTGTTCTCCAAGGAGGTGCGGCGCCAAGATTCCCAACCTTGGCCAGCCTTCTATTTGATGCAGCCTGAATTCCAGTCAGACCGCCCACCAGGGATCAGCGTTCCCAGTCCAAGAACACGTCCCAAAGAGGCTTCACCTTGCTGCTCAGCCGGGCTACGTCGACCCACGACCTATCCTCCAAGGATCAGCACTCCACATTCGGCATACACCAGATTAGGAAAGAGGAATGGCAAGCATTCCCAACATCTTTGTTGATTACAGCTGGTTGTCTACAAGACTCCCATCAGCTCACTCAAAAATCTCTCCAAGATTCTTCTTACAAGTGCTTTTCCTCTCTCCCCTTTCTGAATGATTAGCCTCCCTCTCTTTACATCCAAGCTGCCCCCCCATATATAATGGATTCCAGGACTTCAATTGGACTGCACACATGTACACGGTTCAGCCTCACCGGTTCTGTCTACCCCAGTTGAACCCATACGATGGCACTACAGACCCCTTGGATTACCTAGAAAGCTACAAGGTCCTCATGCAGGTCCAGGGGGCAACAGATTCTTTCCTTGCGTTGCCTTTCCAGCTACACTCCGGAAGGCTGCACGTGCGTGGTATTCTCGTTTGCCACATGCAGTATCAACTCTTTCAGGAAGCTTGAGTGATATTTCTTGGCCCACTTTGATGCATGCCGAAAGATCCCTAGGATGGCAGATAGCCTGTTTGCCGTCCAGCAGAGGAGTGGCGAAACCTTGAAGGACTTTGTGGCTTGGTTCAAGGAGGCTGCGCTGAGGTCTACAATCTTGAGGACTCCATGGCCACTCTGGCTTTGAAGCGGGGACTCCGTCCCTCCCGCTTTGCCTATTCCCTGGACAAGAAGACTTCCATCTCTTATGCCGAACTGCTGAGCCGAGCGTAGAAGTATATCCGCACCGACGAAGCAGACTTTCTAGGAGGGATGTCAATAAGGGGTCCGGCAAGAAGCCAACACCTCCAGAACTTGCTGGGGCGTGGTCAAGGAATATGAGCCATCTCATCATCTAGATAATCGACCCCAGGCTCTAGTTTCCAAAGAGCACTTCACCCCACTTCTCGCCCCAATATCCCACATCTTGTTGGAGATTGAGGGCGAGCCCTATCTTCGACGTCGCCTCCCATGAGGCCAGGGGTCCCCTGCAGCAAAGAGCTTTACTGCCGCTATCATCGGGACTACGAACATGATACAGAGGATTGTCGTCTGCTGAAGAAAGCTATTGAAGAACTCGTTCAGTAAGGCCACATGGGTAAGCTCATCTAGAGAGGGAACCCTACTGCCCCGAGCCCATTAGCACCTTCTGCACCCCAGATCGGCATGGACAACGCTCCAACGGAGAAACGATGGCCATGATCTCCTGGGGGGCATGCAGCGCTTCTAAAAGGCCACGCGAAGAGGGGCTAGAGTCTGTAATTCCCTTTTCTAAAGGGATCTAGAGGGGGTGGTTAATAAAAGTGATGACAGCGTCGTTGTATCTACAACGATAGCAAAACACCATGTAAAGAGAATTTTAGTTGACAGTGGGAGCTCAGTTGATGTTTTGAGTTACGATGCATTTGTTCGGATGAACTTGTCTCATAATTCCTTCGGCCTGTCACCATACCCTTGATGGGTTTTACTGAAGATTCTATAAGGGTTGAGGGGGAGATCACTCTCCCCATCATAGCGGGGACATCACCGTGTCAAAGCACGGTTCTCATGAGCTTTTTAGTAGTCCGGATCCCACTGGCCTACAATGCCATCCTCGGGAGACCTAGTCTAAACCTTCTGGATGCAGTCATCTCCACCAAAAGTTTGCTCGTAAGGTTTCCCACTCGTGAAGGAGTTGGAAGATGAGGGGGAGCAAACCCACTATCACTTTGCTATCATATGGCCCCCAGCCCGCAGGGGGTGGTGCCTACACCAGTACCAAAGCCACTCGACCCCCGAGACTTGGAAAGGAGAGGGGAGCTGGCCGAGCACCTGTTGACCTTTCCACTGGAGGAGGACCCAACGAGGACCGTCCAGATTAGAGCCCTGCTTTTGAAGGAGGGCGCGATCGGCTTCTTGCTTTCCTGCACCCCATCTCCGATATTTTTGTATGATCATCATCCGATATGCCAGGTGTCCCCAAAGAGATAATCACCCATCAACTCAATATCAAACCGGAGTGCCAGCCTGTCCGGCAAAAGAAGAGGAGCTTTGCCCCCAACCGACAGTAAGCTATTGACGAGGAGGTCCACAAACTGGTGGCTGCTGGCCACATCCGAGAGGTCCACTACCCGACTGGTTGGCTAATGTCGTGATGATCCGTAAGGCTAACGGAGCTAGAGGATGTGTGTGAATTTCACTGACCTCAACAAAGCATGCCCCAAGGATAGCTTCCCTTTGCTTGGATTGACCAGCTGGTGGAAGCCACGTCCGGTCATGAGACCCTCAGCTTCATGGACGTCTTCTTGGGATACAACCAGATCAAGAGGATTCGGCGAACGAGGAAGCTACCTCGTTTGTGACTAAGAAGGGGATATACTGCTATAAGGTGATGCCATTCGGATTGAAAAATATGGGAGCTACCTATCAGAGGCTGATGAATAAAGTTTTTAAAGACAAGATCAGGCGCAACATGGAAGTGTACATGAATGATATGCTAACTAAGAGTGTCCGTACCACTATCATATTGCCGACCTTACGAAGACCTTCAACAATCTTCGCCGATACCAGATGAGGCTGAACACCCGCAAGTGCGCCTTCGGGGTCACAGTGGGCAAATTCCTGGGCTTCATGGTGAAGCAGCAGGGGATCGAGGCAAACCCTAATAAAATCTGAGCCATCCTGGACATGAGGTCTCCGGTTAACAAGAAGGAGGTGCAACGCTTGACTGAAAGGGTGGCGGCCCTAAACTGTTTCTTGTCCAAGTCCGCAGAGAGGTGTCTGCCTTTCTTTAAGGCACTACGCAAAGTTAATGGCTTCGAGTGGATGAAAAGCCTTCGAGGAGTTGAAGGAGTTCTTATCCACCTCGCCTTTGCTGTCCAAGCCAAGGGGCGAGAAGGAGCTCTTTTTGTACCTTGCGACCTCTTCCGAGGCTGTCAGCTCCATGCTTGTTTGCATGGATGCCGACGGGACGCAGAAGCCAGTTTACTACACTAGTAAGGTCTTATGATGCTGAGACCAGGTATTCCAGAACCGAGAAGATCATCTTTGCCCTGATCGTCTCTGCTCAGCGCTTTAGGCCCTATTTCCAAGCTCACCCAATCGTGGTGGTCATGGATCAGTCACTCAAGGAAATTCTCTCTTATCCTGACACCTCCGGCCGACTGACGAAGTGGGCACTCAAGCTGGAGAATTCGGCCTGTCGTTTCGACCCAGATCGGTCATGAAGTCCCAAGTCTTAGCAGATTTCCTGGTTGAGTGCACCTGGACAGAGGAGCAGCGAAGGAGCCCCATGCAAATCCCTCGGACATCACAATCGAGGGAAGAGGGGGGGACTGGATCCTTCACATGGATGGGGCATCAAATTCTTAAGGAAGCAGGGCAGGCCTCATCTTAGCAAGTTTGGATGGTGTTATGACCAAGTATGCCCTCCATTTTCTCTTCTCGGCTACAAACAATCAGGTTGAATATGAAGCCTTGCTATCGCGGATGAGACTGGCACAGAAGCTCATGGTAAAGTGCCTTAGAGTCTTCACCGACTCCCAGCTCATCTCTGGTTAGTTAAGGGAGAGTATGAGGCTCTAGATTTCACACTGTCTTGTTACTTGAGCAAGGTGCAGTCACAAGCCTCTCCTTTTGTTCACTTCAGTGTCAGTTACATCCTCTGGAAGGAGAACGCTAGAACTGATGCTTTGTCCCAGCTAGCCACCTCGGCCGACGGGACCTTGGGAAGAACCTACGCGGAGCATCTGGAAGCCCCAAGCATTGATGTGGTGGAAGAATCCCTGCCAATTAACCAAGATCCTTCTTGGATGGATGCCTATGTCTAGTGCTTGACCAACGGTGTCCTCCCAGTCGACCCCGCTGAAGCCAAGCTATTCAGATGGCGAGCATCCAAGTTCCTGGTGCTCGACGGACAATTGTACCGAAGATCCTTCTCACACCCTCTCCTCAAATGTGTCGATCTTGCAGACGCTGACTACATTCTCGTGAGATTCATGAGGGTATTTGCGGAAGCCACTTAGGGGGCAGAACGTTGTCACATAAGGCCCTACGTTAAGGTTACTACTGGCCAACCATGCAGAAAGATACGGCCGAGTTGGTCCGAAAGTGCGATAGCTGCTAGTGACATGCTAACATTCAACGGCTGTCAACCTCTCAGTTGAGCCCCTTATCGGCCCCATGGCCTTTGCCCAATGGGGGATGGACATTTTGGAACCATTCCCTCCAGTCTCTGATCAGCGAAAGTTTCTGCTAGTTGCCATCGACCATTTCACTAAGTGGGTAGAGGCCGAAGCACTCGCCAAAATCACCGAAGCCAAGGTGAGGAACTTCTTTTGGAGGTTATTATTTGTCGATTCGGACTGCCCCATACCCTTGTTACCGACAACGTCGACAGTTTGATAATGCTTCCTTCAGAGAGTTCTGTACCGAACTGGCATATGTCAGAGGTTTACCTCTGTGGTCATCCATAATCGAATGGAGCACCCGAAGTAACGAATCGAACAATTCTCCAAGGACTCATAACGTGCCTGAATGACTTTAAAGGAAGATGGGTGGAGGAGCTCCCGAACATGCTGTGGGCGTATCACATGACGCCACGAACCCCCACGGGAGAAACTCCTTTCAGCCTTGTATTGGGTCAGAGGTAGTTATTCCGATGGAGATTGGCATCCCTAGTCCCAGATACAATCGTATGATGAGGGGGACAATCCCAGCCAGTTGAGAGCCAACCTTGACCTCGTTGAAGAAGTCTGTGACCAAGCGCGACTCAAAATGGCTTCCTATCAACAAAGGATCGCAAAGTACTACAATGCCCAAGTTCGCCATAGAATATTCCTCTCCGAAGACCTGATCCTCAAACGAGCCGAAGTCTCCAAACCTATGGAGGGGGGAAAGATGGCGCCTAATTAGGAAGGACTTATCAGGTCACCAATGCACTTCATCGCGGAGCCTACCGGATCGAGGAATTAGATGGGAAGCTGCTTCCTCACACTGAACGCGGACAACCTTCGTCGATATTACCAGTAAAGTGCACAGACACCATAGATTTAAATATTCCTATTTACATTTGAATGGCATTCACCTCTATTTACTAATGAAAACATTCTTGAGCAACCTTGCTTTAACTCAAGCCCGACTCACGACGGCACCCAAGCCCGACTCCGCATCGGCACGCAAGCCTGACTTAGCATCGGCACTCAACCCTGACTCCGCGTTGGCACTCAAGCCCGACTCCGCATCGGCACCCAAGCTCGACTCAGCGTCGGCACTCAACCCCGACTCAGCGTCGGCATTCAACGTCGACACTCAAGTCCGACTAAGCGTCGGTACTCAAGTCAACTCAGCGTTGGCGCTCAAGCTCGATTAAACATCGGCGCTCTAGCCCAGTTTCGTGTTGGTACACAAGCATAAGGTTGGATCAGTGTTTGACATGTTTCGGTCTCAACTTCATCCTCAAGGCTCTGGTTTCAACTTCTTCCATATCTTGACTTTGGCCTCGACACCGATGTTGAGTATCAACTCTCAACTATGGCCATGTCCTAGCTACAACCCGGGTTTCTATCTTGGCTTCTGCCTCACCTAACCCTAGCTACGGCTTCGGTTCCTAAATGGGATCTACGATCTGGCCCCGGCCCTGATTCTAGAATGAGCAAATTACCAACAACAAATTTTGAAGATTTCAAAAGTTGTTTTCATTAATTATAAAAGTTTACAAAATTGCCGACTCTTGTCGGGCCTCATTAAAGAAAAAATAAAAGTGCTCAGGGCTCGGTCGGCACTAGATCATTGTTGGGAGAAGGTTCCTCTTCATCTGGTTTTAGATCGTCGATTCCCTCGAGACCATAGATTCTTCTCACTTTGGCCTTGCAGTCCTGGAATCCCCCATTGTATGCGAAGGCAGTGTGGCCTCGGCCAGCTCCTCGTCGTAAATATTGGACTTCATGAAGTTCTCTACGGCCTCGGCGACCTTTTTCTCGGCCGCTGCAACTTTTTCTTTGGCCGCTGTCGCAGCTGCCTTCAAGTTGATTATTTCGGTGTCGGATCGGCGGGCGATCTCCTCGACGTTTTCTACCCGCTCCTCGGCTTCTTTTGTTTCAATGATGGTGGAGTGTAGTCAATTCTTCAACACGAACACCTCTGACTCTGCCATCTTTTGCTTCTCCTCTGCGCTCGAGCCTTATCCAGCTCACGGGCTGCCTGGCACTGAGCCTCCTCAAACGCCTCTTTAGCCCTTCTTGCCCGGGCCAACCCCTCGGCTCGGGCCGCTTCTAGAGCCTCTTCGACTTTTCTGCTCTGGCCTGGGCTCGACTAACCTCTTCTTGCAAATTGCCAAGGGTGGTCTCAGCCTGGGATTGGATGCCTTTGACGATGGCCAAAGAATTCATCGCCTGCACAAGCAACATTCGGGTTAAGTGAGGGAATTCTTAATAAAAACTATTGATAGAAGGGGAGACACTTACTTAGAGGTGAGCCACGAAGGCTTCCCGGAAGAAGATAGAGGTCCCTTGGTTTTGAAGGACCCTCTGTAGCTCAGGTACATAGACTTGAGCCATAGTACGCTCGGCCCAACGGCCGTGGTGATCCAGGATTGACCAGAAGGAAGGCGCGTCGGCTTCGTCCTCCTCGGTCCTGGTGGGTGTTGGAGATGTTGGTATCGGGTCGGAGGCCGGCACTGCCCCTTCCGTTGGCTTTATCGCTTACGAAGGCTCTTCGGCTGGTGGAGCAGCCTCCTGAGCCGGCCCTGCGGTCGGAGCGGTTGGCTCCACCTTGGGGGCGGCAGTTGGTGAAGATGGCAGAATCCCTGCCCTCGGTTCCTCCGAGGGCGTGCCAGTGAGATCGATGGTGGAGCGGGACAGCACTGAAGGTGATTGAGGCCGCCTCCTTTCTTCAGCCTCTTCATGTCTTCCGAGGCCTCTCCGGCCTCGGCTTTCCTGCTGATTTTAACCTTGGCCCTCTTCTCGGCGGGGGCCCCATCCGCTTGGGCTCTTCTTTCTCTTGCTGCAGCCTCTCACTGCTTGGAGCGACGACGACATATCTGCATAAGTCAAAGGACTTGGTTAAAAAAAAAAGAGGGGGAAAAGGAGGAAAAGGAAGAGAGCAGATGGTGTGTGAGGAGGGAAAAAGTTATGGCCGCTCACCATTACCCAGAATAAGGCATGCCAGCTGAAGGTTCTCCTCGGCCGGCAGTTGGTTGCATCGGGGGATGTCGATAGTTATCAACTGCCCGAATGCCTCTTGGTCCCTTGGGAGTATTGTTGGATCCTTGTTCGGCTCGGTGTTTGGAATCCCCACTTGTCCTTACCCCCCTCAACTGAGCGAAGAAAAACCTATCTTTCCACCCTTGATAGATGTGGGAAGATACAGCTTGAGGGTTCTAGTTGGTCTAGGGGCAAAGGACCACCACCCGACTATTTCCTAAGGGTATAAAAGCATCGGAAAAGTGAGATCCTAGCTTCTATCCCATGGATATGACACAATACCAAGAAACCGACAATCGTCCGAATGGAGTTCGGAACCAACTGTGCCGGAGCTAAGGAATATCTATCTAAGAGGTTAAGTATGAAAGGATGAATGGGAAGACGAAGGCCAGCTTTGAAATAAGTTTCATACAAGGCTACTCTACGGGATAAGACGAAGTTATCCTATCTTCAGGAAGAGGTCAATATAGGCGGAGATTGGTGGGGAGACTATACTTAGCCCTAAGTTTATAATCTCTTGGGTGATCATGCTCGAGGCAATCCCCTGAGGGGACTGCCCCATGGTGGATGATAAGCTGGCGACGGCCAAATGACGCCGGATGGGGGCCCGTCCGATGGCTAGGCGACTCCAAGCGGGAGACTGCCCAGCGGCTCACCGCTGCTCTACTGGGGCACTGTCTGCGGAGGAGGTGGACCAGCTCGGTGCTGGAGAAGAAGAAGGTTGTGAAGGGTTGCGGGAATAAACCCTGGAATCGGAGATTGAAAGGAAAGAGAAGAAGCCATGGGAGCTAAAATGGACTAACATGAGGGATCTGGGAACCTGGGATTGAAGATGAAGAGCTCGGGAAGAAGGAACAGGGGTGGAAGATGAACAGGCACTCGAGCAGGATCGGGAGGAGGAAGAAGCAAGCAAAATGCAGTAAAGTGAAAGACCGAGGTCAGGGATGACTCCCCCCTTTTATAGCCTCGTTTCAAATCATCCCGCCTGTCTCCAATTTGGCCACATGCCCGCTCGCCACTGGAATCGTTTCGGCAACCGCTCGATGCGCAGAACGCGAGGGGCACCACCAATGATGGGATAGCGGTGACCTCACCGCAATGATGGCGCCCGCCTTTTCGCAGTCTCGTACCCGAAAGAATCCCACTTGATCTCAATGGCCAGAACGGACGAGGCGATGGCATTGCAGCACCCGATCCTCATTAAAGAAGCATGGCCTTTGGGGCATGCGTCCTCTTAGTCACCGTTGATGCACGCCACCAGGTGATATAATGCCCCTTTTCGCTGGTGGTTGTACCCACCCATCTCAGGGACGGGGGGCATTTGATATGGCTGATCATGCCCCCAGACGATGGGGTAACAGTTTGCATGGTTCTCGGAGCCAAGTAATAATTTGGCGGCCAGTCCCAGCCTCGGACTTCACCTTGGCTTCGGCCTTGGACTTCGCATCGGCCCCGGTCGCGGACTTCGTTTCAGCTTCAACATTGGCTCGGGTCTCGCCTCGGCCGTGGCCTCGGCCTCGAGCCCCGCCTCGGCCTCGGGTCTTGCTTCGGCCTCAACCTCGAGTCTCGCCGTACATGCTCTTGGCCCATAGTTTTGGTCATAGAACCAATTTCAAATATTATGCCCAGTGATTTAAAGCGCCTAAGACTGCCACGTAGCCCGCCAACCCGCTTTTCGCCAAGATCACGGGCGGTTATCGATATACTATGAGTAGTTGCCGATATTTACGGTGCACGTTCAGCGGCTATGCGCCCACCTACCATTTACGGAGCCGATCTTGACGGAAGACGTGATCCGACAGTTATCCACGAAGGGTAAGAGGAACCTCCTAACAGGTATATAAAAACCCTACTCACAAGGAGGAGGGGGACTCGACTTCTACTATCTCATATCTACTACTGTTCTCCAAGCTACTAACTTGAGCGTTGAAGGGTCCCCGTCGAACCACCAGCCCAAACTTTTGTTGCAGGTTTCGGCTAAAGGAGGCAGTCTTGTCATCCTCCGGAAGACCCATAAAGCTCTCTTGCCTGGTGCTCTTGAGAAGTGATTTGGCAGCAACATCAAGAAATATATCTATACTTCGACTTAGCCTTTATCTAAATGGTTGGGCTGCTACTGTCCGCAGCCACATTNTCCCAACTTCTCATCTGCAATCTTTGTGAAGAATCGAGCTGAGGCCTGATTCAACATCTCAAAGGAGAAGAGAAAAGAAGAAAAGCTCAAATCAACTGCTTCAAACAGGCTTTTCTAACCTTGTTTATTTATATTGAATATTTGCTCATTTGAGGAGCTGTTTGTATTGTAAACTCTATTCTCATTTGTTTTTGCTAGTTCAATCAGGGGGATTGAACTAGTGGAGGTAGTATACCTCGGTCAAGCTAGATTAGCTTGTGTTTGGGTTTTGTGCTGGTGAGCCCGAAAACCAGCTGGGTTCGTTGTGATCCCGGGGAAAACAACAAGTTTGAGTTGTGAGCTTGTAAAACAACTCGGCTGTAATCTAGTAGATTATAGTGTGGACCCAAGTGAACTTGGGAGTGGACGTAGGTGTTGGATACACCGAACCACTATAAAATCTTGTGTTTGCCGTGTTTTATTCTCTCTCTCTATCTCTTTGTTTGTGGTTAATATTTATCTGCATTAATCTTTTATTCCAAAGCCAATATTTTAAAAGGTTAAATTTTTTAAAGAACCCAATTCACCCCCCCTCTTGGGTTGCCATCTGGGCCAACAATTGGTATCAGAGCAAGTGCTCATTAGATTTGATCACACGATCAAGAGCTAAAGATCCAAATGGCAGCTCAAGTTGGTCATCTTATTTGAAGGTCATTCTACGAATAGACCTCCTTTATTTAATGGAACTAATTATTTATTGGAAAGCTAGAATGAGGATATTCATTCAAGCTTTGACTATGAACTTATGGGGTCATAATTAATGGACCTAGTACACCCACACATTAGATGGCACTATTGTTCCTAAGCCCGAAAGGGATGGAATGATAATGATAGAAGTTGGCACAGCTCAATGCTAAAGCCATGAATGTTTTATATTGTTCATTAGATGCAAATGAATTTAATAGAATTTCTACATGTAATTCCGCAAAGAAATTTGGGATAGATTAGAGGTTACCCATGAGGGTACAATCAAGTAAAAGAATCTAAAATTAATATTTTGTTCATAAATATGAATTGTTTAGCATGGAACAAACTGAAACCATTACATGCATGTACACTAGATTCACTGATATTGTAAATGGTTTGAAAAGTCTTGGTAAGACTTATACTAATTCTGAACTTGTTCAAAAATTCTTAGGTCACTTCCAAGATCATGGGAAGCAAGGTGACTGCAATCCAAGAAGCCAAGGACCTAACACTTTTACCTTTGGAGGAGCTTCTTGGATCCTTAATGACCATGAGCTGACTATGAAGCAGCATCAAGAGGAGGAAGTCAAGAAGAAGAAAACTATTGCCCTCAAGCTGCAAAAAGTGAGAAAGCAGCAGTGATGATGATGATGATGATGAGACTGCTCTCTTGCAAAAAATTTAAAAGATTCATGAAAGAAAGAGACCCTTCCACAAGAAAAATTGGAACAAAAATGGAAGGAGAAAAAGAAAAGAGAAGGACAAAGAAAAAGAGAAAGACCCTTGATTGCTATGAGTGTAAGAAACCGGGGCACTTTAGATATGACTGTCCTCAATTGAAGAAAGCCTACAAGAAGAAGAAGGCTTATGTTGCAACTGGAGTGATAGCGAAGAATCCTCTTCCGAGGAAGAACAAAAGGAAGTTGCAAATTTGCTTTATGGCAAACGACGACATGAGGTAAGTTCCGAAACCCTTATGATGATTTGCATTTGATGAATTATTGATGCTTTAATGAACTTAGTAAGATTTTAAGGTTTGAAAAAGAAATAAATCTTTGAAAAATGAAATTAAACTTTCAAAGAAAAAGATAATCTTAATAATGAAGTTAAAAATTAAATCTGAAAATGAAATTTGAGAAAAAGAATCAATTTCCAATGAAAATGATAATTAAAGAAGGAAGTTGATAAATATAAAAATATAGTTGATAAATTTACATAAGTTCAAAAAACTTAATTTATTATTAGTAATCAAAGAGCTATTTTGATAAAGCTGGATTAGGATATAACCTAACATAAAACAAAAATTGTCAAAAATTTTTGAAAAGAACAAATAAAAATAATTTTATGTCATTATTGTAACAAAAAGGACATAAATCCTTTGAATGTAATTTTAAGAAAATAACAAAATTTAAATATTAAAGGAAAGAAAATATGGGTTCCAAAAGGAACAATCTTTATTGCTACTAACCATGAAGGACCCAAGAAGGCTTGGGTACCTAAATATAAGACTTGATCATTTTTGCAGGAGTGTCTTGCGGCCAAAAGATCAAAGCGAAAGTGGTATCTTGATAGTGGCTGCTCAAGACACATGACGGGTGACAAGGATTCATCACCCTTGAAAGCAAAAGAGGGAGGAGTTGTTACATTTGGTGACAATGGCAAAGGCCAAATCATGGGGTTTGGTAAAATTCAAATAACTCCCTCCACATTTATTGAAAATGTCTTATATGTTAATGGTTTAAAGCATAATCTAATTAGTATTAGCCAATTATGTGATAAAGGTTTTAAAGTATCATTTGAATCTTCTATATGCACTGTTTCTAATCCCATTGATAATAGCATTGTTTTATTGGAAATAGAAATGGCAATGTACTTGATTGATTTAGACAATTTGTCTACTAGTAATCATTGCTTAGTTGCTAATAATGCTAATATGAATGAGATTGGTTGGTTGTGGCATCGTAGATTAGGTCATGCAAGCACACACCTAATTTCAAAATTAATTAGAATGGATTTAGTAAAAGGACTTCCTAAACTAGATTTTGAAAATAACAAAATATGTGATGCATGTCAATTTGGAAAACAAACTAGAAGTTCTTTCAAATCTAAAAATATTGTTTCAACTTCTAGGCCACTTAGAGCTACTTCACATGGATCTTTTTGGACCAACTAGAACCACAAGTCTAGGAGGAAAGAAATATGGTCTTGTGATTGTAGATGATTATTCTAGATACACTTGGGTATTGTTTTTAGCTCACAAAGATGAGACTTTCTCGATATTCCTGAAATTCTTCAAGAAAGTCACAAATGAGAAAAACACTACCATAGTGTCTCTAAGAAGTGATCATGGAACTGAATTTGAAAATCACTTATTTGAAAACTTTTGCATTGAAAATGGTATTAATCATAATTTTTCTGCACCTAGAACACCACAACAAAATGGAGTAGTTGAAAGAAAAAATAGAACTTAGAAGACATGGCCCGTACCATGCTATGTGAAAGCAACCTACCAAAGTACTTTTGGGCGGAAGCTATAAACACAGCATGTTACATCTTAAATAGAGCTTTAATAAGACCAATTTAAAGAAAACACCTTATGAATTATGGAAATAGAAAACCAAATATAAATATTTTCATGCATTTGGTAAATGTTTTATTCATAATAATGGTAAAATAATCTAGGAAAATTTGATGCAAAATCTGATGAAGGAATATTCTTAGGATATTCAACAACTAGTAAAGCATATAGAGTGTTTAACAAGAGAAACTTAATTGTTGAAGAATCTATTCATGTAGTTTTTGATGAATCTTTAGCATCAGTTCAAAATTTGATGATGAGGAAGATACAAACATTTGAAAATCTTGAAAAACTTAATATTGATGTATCTTCAGATCATGAACAAGAAGCTAAAGATATGATTCTCCTAATGTTGATGTTGTTATTAATCATAATGATGTAGATCTTCCAGAGATTGGAGATATGCTATAGTCATCCCAAAGGAATTGATTATAGGTGATCCATCTCAAGGAATAAGAACTAGATCATCTATGAGAAATATTAGTAATCATCTTGCATTTGTATCTCAAATTGAACCTAAAACCATTGAAGAAGCTGAAAAAGATAATAATTGGATGTTAGCTATGCAAGAAGAATTAAATCAATTCACTAGAAATAATGTATGGACATTAGTGAAGACCTAAAGATCATTCTGTTATAGGATCAAAATGGGTTTTAGAAATAAACTAGATGAAAATGGCATAGTAATTAGAAACAAAGCTAGATTAGTTGCAAAAGGATATAATCAAGAAGAAGGTATTGATTTTGATGAAACCTTTGCACCTGTAGCTAGATTAGAAGCCATTAGATTACTACTGCATTTGCATGTCATATGATTCAATTTATTTCAAATGGATGTTAAAAGTGCATTTTTAAATGGATTTATAAATGAGAAAGTTTTTGTTGAACAACCACCTGGTTTTGAAGATCATGAATTTCAAATCACGTTTTTAAATTGCACAAAGCTTTATATGGTTTGAAACAAGCACCTAGAGCTTGGTATGATAGATTAAGTAAATTTTTGATTGAAAATGATTTTACAAGAGGAAATGTTGATAAAACATTTTTTGAAAAGAAAAGATAAAGATTTACTTGTAGTACAAATATGTTGATGACATTGTATTTGGTGCTACTAACAATCTCTTATGTCAAGAATTTGCTAAGTTAATGCAGGGAGAATTTGAAATGAGCATGATGGGAGAACTCAATTCTTCCTTGGACTCCAAATCAAACAAAGCAAAGAGGGAATCTTTATCAACCAAACAAAGTACACAAAGGAAATTCTAAAGAAGTTTGGTATGGAATCAATCAAACCCCTCGGAACACCAATGAGTCCTTCATGCAAGCTGGACAAAGATGAAGAAGGTAAGAAGGTTGATCAAAAATATTATCGAGGTATAATCGGATCCCTACTTTACTTAACTGCAAGTAGACCAGATATATGTTTGCTGTTTGTTTATGTGCTAGATTTCAATCTGAACCTAAAGAATCACATTTAATTGCTGTTAAAAGAATCTTAAGATACTTAAGTGGAACAAAAAATGTAGGTTTATGGTATTCTAGAGACTCAACATTAAATCTGATTGCATATTCTGATTCTGATTATGCTGGATGTAAGTTAGATAGAAAAAGCACAAGTGGTGCATGCCAATTCTTAGGAAGTAACTTAATCTCATGGTTTAGCAAAAAGCAAAATTCGGTTGCATTATCTACTGCTGAAGCAGAATATGTTGCAGCTGGAAGTTGCTGTGCTCAAATCCTATGGATTAAGAGACAACTTGAAGACTATGGTATCACACTTGATAAACACCTATAAGATGTGATAATACAAGTGCAATAAATCTAACTAAAAATCCAATTCAACATTCAAGAACAAAGCATATTGAAATTAGATATCACTTTATAAGAGAACATGTAGCCAATAATGAAATTTGTCTTGATTATGTTAATACTGAAGAACAATTAGCTGATATATTTACAAAACCTTTAGTGAAGAGAGATTTTGTTATCTTAGAGGAGAATTAGGGATTTGTGATCCTTTGGAATGATTTTGAAACCCTTAAGGAATGACTATCTAGATTTCATTAATTTCTTGAAAATCTTTCATATTTTAAGGAAATTTATCTAGTCATTGATTCAATTTGATCTTCAAATTCCAAAGATTTTTCAAAATTTATGATTATTTTGACAAGTTTCAGATGTTTGAAACTCATTTATTTTCTCTGAAACTGTCAGTGGAGTCGACACCTCAATTTGAGGAGTCGACACCTCTTCTGTGTCGCTCTCGGTCCTTGACCTTGGAGCCGACACCCGTTAAGTGGAGCCGACTCCAGTTCGAGCGCTAACTGTGTTAGCGACTTGGAGTCGACACCCGACTTTGCGGGAGTCGACACCTGGTGGTCCCAATTGATTTATTAGGGCAGAGTCGACACCTCCGTCATTTCTATCTTTCCAATCCCTTTCCAAACTCTCTCCAAACTCTCTCAAAACCTCCCCAAGCCAAATTCTCTCAAATCAACATTCCAAGGATTTCTAATGGCTAAGCGGAGAGGATCGGTTCTTGGAGCTCCGTAACCACCGGAAGCGTACGGCCGGCGTCCCATCCGTGAGCCATCTCCAAGGATTCTTCCTCAACTCCTTCGATAATCCTGGTCCCTCATCTCCACAGGTAGATACTTTAGCCGGGAGAGTTATTACATGGGTAGAAAGGTTGATTTTGATTTCTTTGAGTCCGAGGGATTTTCATTGGAAGACAAATCAAAGAGCTGGCTGGGAAAGGTCTGTTCTTGGATGTTCCCACTTATCCAGCCCTAGTTAAGGAATTTATTTCAATTTATCAAGGGGAAGTTCTGTTAGAGGGAAGAGAGTTCACCTTACCTTTCAGATTTAGGAATCTTTGAGCATCCCTGTCACTGGATTAGTTGCTGACATTCATAGTGAGAGGTCTGATGCATTATCAAGATGTTAGGAAAGAAGTGTTGAATTTGAAGAAGTTAGGGCTAATCAATTGCCCTTGGAGCTTAGATTACTTCACAACATCTGCAGTAGATTTATTCCCAAGACTGGATTTGAGTATGTCTCGAGCGAGACATTGTTGTTATGGACAGTGTTTGACTGGTCAGCCTATTAACCTTGCTGGGATGATGATTTTTACATGGCTGAGGCTGGGGCAAAAGAGATCTTCACTGCCCTATGGTATGATTTTACTATGGTTTTAGAAGCCAAGGTATTGATTTCTGATAATGAGCCTTCAAAGAACCTTAGACACACTGACTATAGCTTGGCTACTGTGCACCGGATGGGTTTGTGAAGGTTAATGGTCAATGGGAGAGGAAAGGTCATCTGGATGAGAGAGCCCTGACATTAGACTTCTGCACCTCTGAGGTTGGTCCATCAGCGAGGCATCCTTCACCAGAGCCTAGCAGATCTTCACCACCTCCTGCTCCTGCTCCAGTTCCTGTACCGCCACCTATGTCATCTGTCGGATTTTCAGATATTCAGTTAGAGCAACTCAAAAGTTTATTTGCTGCTCAAAAGAAGAAATGAAGACAGAGTTTGATAGCCAATTTATGAATTTGAAAGAAACCCTTTACTCTTTGGATGATCGCATTGAAGATTGAGTCTACCCTTGGTTCCTCTGCTGAATCCTTAAAGAATGATCTCAAGAACATATTTGAAGAGCTTAAAGATATTGTGGAGACTCAGAAACTTATCCAAATGCAATGCTGAGCTTCAAGACAAGATTATGACTGCATGTACATTTGTTGATAGAAGACTAAAAGAATTTGTTAGGACTCAAAGTGAAGGGATGGCAAGGATTGTAGAAGAATTGCAAAGACTTCTTAGAACTCATTTTGATTATCTTGTAATGAAGTGTCTTTGATAATTAGTCTAGTTTGATGTTGATCTTGAAGTTTAATGTAATGAGTATAGTTTGATGTTTGATATAGTAAAGTTTCAATTAACTTTTGATGTAATGAACTTATCTTATACTTAATGAATATCTTTTGATCCTTGAAAAATCTATCAATTTTGTCATTTTACTTAACCCTTCTTGATTTTTTTGTTGATTACAAAAAAGGGGGAGAGTTATGTAAGCATTTAATCGTATATGCATTGAATGTAAAACAAAAAGAGGGAGAAATATTTAGCTTTTGTATATGCATTATCAACAAAAAGCTTAAATTTATTGGTATCTAATTAACTGCACATAAGGAGAGGCAATTAAAATTGGTATCAACATTAAAATTTTCTGTTAAAAGGAAGAACAATTGTTAAATTGAACATCATAGGGGGAGCTACCTCATTCAGGGGGAGCTTACTTGAGGACAAACATTTGAAAAATTTGAAATCCTATTGTTTACTCATGCATATACTCAATGTTTTTATAATCATCAAAAAGGGGGAGATTGTTGACCCAATTATTGATTTTGATGATTAATAAAAGATATGAGTATATTCATTTTATTACTAATAGATTTAACAAGTGTTTCAGGGCTTAAAAAGATTTGATCAATCAAAAGGATAAAGAAATATGTTTTGAATCAATTGCCAGAAGTATTTTCAAAATTCAGAGCCTGGAGTCGACACCTAGAAGGTCTGGAGCCGACCCCATGGCGATCAGAATGCTTTCCTGATTTTTGGCACAGTCAGGAGTCGACACTCAGAGTTTCGGAGCCGACACCTAGATTTTCGGAGCCGACACTTACAGTCTCTGGAGCCGACTCCAATACGGAACAGAAAGCATGTTTTTGGACTACTCTGGAGCCGACACTTACAGTTTTCCGGAGCCGACTCCCGAATGCGACGAGCCGACACTTACCTTTTTCGGAGCCGACTCCTCAACGAACTTTTACTTTCTATTTTTGGATACTCGAGCCGACACCTGAAAAGTTGGAGCCGACTCCAACCTATCAGGAACGGATTTTCAAAATGTCAGAACGGCCTCCAACGGTAACATTTTTCACCTAATCTCTAACGGTACTTTTCTTGTGTGTAGGAGGAATCCAAGGTAAATAACGGCTAGTTTTTCACCTAATCATGGATTAAAGAGAATCTATAAAAGGGGAGTCCACCGTTTGAAAAAAGAGACGAAAAATAGAGAGAAAACAAATTGAAAAATCGAGAAGTCTTGAGCAAGAAATCAAGAGGAAAGAGTCAAAGTTCAAATCCATCAACTCCAGAAAGCTCAAAGAGAAATCCAAGGCATTCAAGTTCAAAATCGGAGGATTTTCCAAAAGAAGAAAAAGAGAGCCAAAAGCCCTGTTTTTCCCAACTTCTCATCTGCAATCTTTGTGAAGAATCCGAGCTGAGGCTGATTCAACATCTCAAAGGAGAAGAGGAAAAGAAGAAAAGCTCAAATCAACTCTGCTTCAAACAGGCTTTTCTAACCTTGTTTATTTATATTGAATATTTGCTCATTTGAGGAGCTGTTTGTTATTGTAAACTCTATTCTCATTTGTTTTTGCTAGTTCAATCAGGGGATTGAATTAGTGGAGGTAGTTTACCTCGGGTCAAGCTAGATTAGCTTGGGTTTGGGTTTGTGCTGGTGAGCCTGAAAACCGCTGGGTTTGTTGTGATCCCGTAGGAAACAATAAGTTTTGTTGGCCCAGATGACAACCCAAGAGGGGGGGGGGTGAATTGGGTTCTTTAAAAAATTAGCCTTTTAATCTATTTAGCTTGAGATGAATGAAGACAAATGCAAAGCAAAGATAAATTGCAGTGAATAAAACAGAGATAGAGATAGAGACATAGATCACGGCAAACACAAGGATTTTATAGTGGTTCGGTGTATCCAACACCTACGTCCACTCCCAAGATTCACTTGGGTCCACACTATAATCTCCCTAGATTACAGCAGAGTTGTTTTACAAGCTCACAACTCAAACTTGTTGTTTTCCCGGGTGCACAACGAACCCAGCTGGTTTTCAAGGGCTTACCAGCACAAAACCCTAACCCAAGCTTAACCAAGCTTGAACTGAGGTAAGACTACCTCCTCTAGTTCAATCCCCCAGATTGAGCTAGACCAAGGAATAGAAATATTGTTTGTTTAGTTACAAGGCTCCTTAATGAGCAGATAAACAATTGTAAGAATAGAGTTTAGATAAGCCTGATTTGCAGTTGTTAGCTTGAGATTTTCTTCTTTTCTTCAACTCCTTTGAAGTCTAGAACCCGGCCTCAGCTTGGATTCTTCACAGAAGATGAGTTGGAGTTGATTTGGGCTTTTCCTCTTTTCTTTGAGCGGTGGAAATCTCTTGAGATACTCTTGAATAGCACTTGGATTTTCTTCAGAAGCTTCCTTGATTTGAGCTTGAACATAGAAGAAACTTCCTTTGATTTCACACTCTTTCTTTCACTCTATTTGAATCTCAGATTTTTTCAACTGAAGCTCTGTTTTTTTCAATTTTTCTCTTCTTTTTCTTTGAAATAAATATCTCTATTCGTCTCTGTTTGATTTGAAAACAGCTTCACTATTTATAGATTCTGCAAGAATATAGCCGTTAGAGACAAAGAAAAATAGCCGTTAATCAAAAAACTTACCGTTGGAGCTGAGTTGGCATCCGTAAAAATTTTGCCCAGATTTGCTGGAGTCGACTCATGCTTTTCCGAGTCGGCTCGAGCTCATGATACTAAAAATAGAAAAGTCAGAAAGTTATGGGGTCGACTCACCAAAAGTAAAGTGTCGACTCCTGAAAGTCGGGGGTCGACTCATGAAAGGTTGGGGTCGACTCGCGAAGTGCTCAGAAAAACACTCTTCTGGTGTCTGAGCGGAGTCGACTCGCACAGTCATGGAGTCGGCTCGACAAAATCGGGGGTCGACTCGTGAAATTACGTGGGTCGACTCGAGACAGATAGACATTTCTGTTCTCTGAGTGGAGTCGACTCTGAAACTCAGAGTCGGCTCCGGAACGTATCAAAAATCAGAAACTTTTCTGATTGACTTTAAAATCGTTCCAGATTCATTTTAATTCATTGTTTTGACTTGAATTCAATAAAATTGACATTAAGAATTAATTCAAGAAGTATTCCAAAAACTCATTGATTAATATGAATTATAAAATTTCTTTTTGAAAGCTTAAACATTGAGCTTAAAGTTACTTTCAAAATGATTAATGTCAAACTTTAACATTCTCATTGATTGTTCAAAATAAATTCATTGCACATGTAAATAAACTCATTGCATCTTTTATCATACTCATGGCTTTTAGTAATCATCAAAATCAAAAGGATTGGGGCATATAATTTTTCAATAATCTTCCAACAATCTCCCCCTTTTTGATGATGACAAAAACATTGAGTTTATGCATGATTGATTTGTGAATTTATTTTGATTTCATAAATAGGCTTAGGCTCCCCCTGAATGAGGTAGCTCCCCCTATGAAACTTAATCATTCAATTAATTATCTCATTGATTAATTTAATTTTCTCATATGCATATCAATCATAAAACTATATAAAACTCTCCCCCTTTTTTGTTATCAACAAAAAGGTAGAGAAGCATAAACATTCATTCATTCATTGATAGAAAGAAATACATTGAGTAATCAAAATGAGAACATTTCATTTCATCAAAGAGTCTAATACATCAAAATGTTTAATACATTGATATCAAAAAGTAAACCATAACAATGATTTCAATACATAGCAAGGATTGAAATCTAATACTTTAGAAATGAGTTCTAACAATCCTAGTTAAATGATCAACTATGTTCTTCATTCCATCTGATTGGATTTTTACATAATCTTTTAGCCTTTCATCTACAAAAGTGCAAGCAGTCAAAATCTTGTCTTGAAGCTCCGCATTGCACTTAGATAGGTCTCGCCATCTCCGCAAATATCTTTAAGTCTTCAAAAATGTTCTTGAGATCTCCACTTAAAGACTTGACGAAGTGCTGAGAGTAGACTCAATCTTAGTGATCCGATCATCAATGAATATAGAGTCTCCTTTAAATTCATAAACTTATTCTCAAATTCTGATTTAAGTTTTTCTGATTGATCATCAAGTAATCCTTTGAGTTGCATTAATTGTAGATCTGAGAAACCAGCAGAAGAGGATGAAGCTTGATCAAATGATGGAGCGGGGGCAGGAGCAGGGCAGAAGTAGGAGGGCTCGGAGGTGCAGGTGAAGGATGTCTAACTGATGGACCTGCAGCCTCAGCATCCTCAGCTCTATCTTCTACAATCCTTTCCTCTCCCATCTTCCATTTTTTCTTAATAAAACCCATCCGATGAATGGTGGCCAAGCTATAAAAGTCTGTATGTCTCAGGTTCCTCATTGGCTCACTGTCAGAAATAACAATTCCTTGGCTCTGAAAGATCTTGGTGAGAATCATTCCATAGGGCAGGCTAGACTTTCCTTTTTCCTCCACAGTCTGCAATGTACCAAAGAATCATACTGGGAAGGTTTATAGGCTTGCCCGTAACAATGGCATCCATCACAAAGATATCTCTTTCAGATACATAATCAAATCTTCCTATTTTGGGAAAAGTATCCTACTGCAAATGTTATGAAGCAATCTCAGTTCTAAAGAAAGTTGGTTGGCAAAACTTCTTCAAATCCGACAACATCCCGGTTTAATAATCTAGCAAGAGCAGGACTTCGGTCTTCAGAAGAAAAGTGGAGTACCAGATAAGGGTAGATCCAAAGTCTAGACAGAAGCTCAACAGTCACAGAGATCCTATTTCCTCTCACATGCTTATAGACCATGATCTCCTCTAGACAAGTTTCTTATAAATCCTTTACAAGAGCGGGATAAGTCGGGCAATCCAGGAACATATCTTTCCCATCCCATCTCTATCAATTGTCTCCCAAAAAAATCCCTCTGCTTCAAAAATTCAAATCCACCTTTCTACCCGTTGTTATGATTCTATCTGCTAACGATCTACCTGGGAAGTAGTAGTGGCTGGAGAAGCATTGGGAGTTGAAGATGAAGTGGAATCCGTGCTTGGAGAAGGCTCACGACCGGACGCCTCACCGTCTTCCTCACGGCTTCTTCCTCTTCACACCGGCCGCAGCAAGATTGGAACCACGAGTTTTGGGTGCCATTGGTCGATTGGAAGGATTAATCAGGATTTTGGGAATTTGGAAGGTTTGGAGATTTTGGAGAGTATTTTGAAAGATTGGAAAGTTTGAAATGAACGGCGAGTCGACTCTGCCCTAGATAAATCAACCTGGGACCACTTCGAGTCGGCTCGCGCAAAGCAAGGGGTCGACTCCGGACAGTCACAGAAAACCATCCCGACTTGGAGTCGACTCGCGCCGAGAAGGGGTCGACCCGAGAGTTTCAGTCGAAACCAGGAGTCGACTCCGATACGCACCGAGTCGGCTCCGAGACCATTTCAGAGCAAAAAAACATGAAATTTCTGAAATGTGTCCGGAATTTGATCATAAAATTGATAAAATAATCATTGAATATGAATGATCAATTAGATATGAATTCTAGATAAGATTTCCTTAAAGATCAAGGATTTGAAAGAATCTTAGATAAAATTTCCTTAGGGGTTTCAAATTCATTCTAATGGATCACAAATCCCTAACTCTCCTCTAAGATAACAGAATCTTTCTTCACTTAAAGGTTTTGTAAATATGTCAGCTAATTGTTCTTCAGTGTTAACATAATCAAGACAATTTCATTATTTGCTACATGTTCTCTTATAAAATGATATCTAATTTCTATGTGTTTAGTTCTTGAATGTTGAATTGGATTTTTGTTAGATTAATTGCACTTGTGTTATCACATCTTATAGGTGTTTATCAAGTGTGATACCATAGTCTTCAAGTTGTCGCTTAATCCATAGGATTTGCGCACAGCAACTTCCAGCTGCTACATATTCAGCTTCAGTAGTTGATAATGCAACTGAATTTTGCTTTTTGCTAAACCATGAGATTAAGTTACTTCCTAAGAATTGGCATGCACCACTTGTGCTTTTTCTATCTAACTTACATCCAGCATAATCAGAATCAGTGTATGCAATTAGATTTAATGTGGAGTCTCTAGAATACCATAAACCTACATTTTTTGTTCCACTTACATATCTTAGTATTCTTTTAACAGCAATTAAATGTGATTCTTTAGGTTCAGACTGAAATCTAGCACATAAGCAAACAGCAAACATTATGTCTGGTCTACTTGCAGTTAAGTAAAGTAGGGATCCGATTATACCTCGATAATATTTTTGATCAACCTTCTTACCTTCTTCATCTTTGTCCGCTTGCATGAAGGACTCATTGGTGTTCCGAGGGGTTTCATTGATTCCATACCAAACTTCTTTAGGATTTCTCTTGTGTATTTTGTTTGGTTGATAAAGATTCCCTCTTTGCTTTGTTTGATTTGGAGTCCAAGGAAGAAGTTGAGTTCTCCCATCATGCTCATTTCAAATTCTCCCTGCATCAACTTGGCAAATTCTTGACATAGAGATTGTTAGTAGCACCAAAAATAATATCATCAACATATATTTGAACTACTAATAAATCTTTACCTTTTCTTTTCAAAAATAAGTTTTATCAACATTTCCTCTTATAAAATCATTTTCAATTAAGAATTTACTTAATCTATCATACCAAGCTCTAGGTGCTTGTTTCAAACCATATAAAGCTTTGTGCAATTTAAAAACGTGATTTGAAAATTCGTGATCTTCAAAACCTGGTGGTTGTTCTACATAACTTCTTCATTTATAAATCCATTTAAAAATGCACTTTTTACATCCATTTGAAATAAGTTAAAATTCATATGACATGCAAATGCAAGTAATAGCCTAATGGCTTCTAATCTAGCTACTGGTGCAAAGGTTTCATCAAAATCAATACCTTCTTCTTGATTATATCCTTTTGCAACTAATCTAGCTTTGTTTCTAATTACTATGCCATTTTCATCTAGTTTATTTCTAAAAACCCATTTTGATCCTATAACAGAATGATTTTTAGGTCTTTCAACTAATGTCCATACATTATTTCTAGTAAATTGATTTAATTCTTCTTGCATTGCTAACATCCAATTATTATCTTTTTCAGCTTCTTCAATAGTTTTAGGTTCAATTTGTGATACAAATGCAAGATGATTACTAATATTTCTCATGGATGATCTAGTTCTTATTCCTTGAGATGGATCACCTATAATCAATTCCTTAGGGATGACTATAAGCATATCTCCAATCTCTAGGAAGATCTACATCATTATGATTAATATTAGTATCATCCTTAGGTGAATCATTATCTTTAGCTTTGCTCATGATCAAAGATACATCAATATTTAATTTTTCAAGATCTTTTTCAATTATGTTTGTATCTTCCTCATCATCAAATTTTTCAGAACGAGTGCTAAAGATTCATCAAAAACTACATGAATGGATTCTTCAACAACTAA
>UESW01001482.1:416323-446347 GCA_900491605.1 Calamus simplicifolius
AGGGCTAATGACTAACTTAGTACTTTTTAACTTATATTTTAAGAAATAGATAAATTAAAATAGGTTTAAGAGGAAAGTGGCATCCTATCAAGGAAAGATTTGACAAGTACAAATGCTAAATATGATTTGTAGCTTGGAATCTCATGTCCTGCTCAATAGGTTTAAGAAGAAAGTGGCATTCCATCAAGAAAAGATTTGGCAAGTACAAATGCACGATATGCTTGGTAGCTTGGAACTCATGTCCTGCTCTCTAACGGTGGCAAATGTTAAGTTACCATTGTAAACAATGCTATATCCACCAACCTATCAGAAACATTAAAAAAAAAACAAAGTGTAAGACGTTTATATAGTTGGTTACTATAAGTTGTATTACTACAAGAATGAATTCCTTAAAAACTCTTGGTGTACTCTTATATTCTTTAAATACTACTTGGATAGTGAAAGAATTCTAAGATTTTCATTGATATTTGTATTATAAGGTCATGCTATTTAACTGAATTATGTGATATTTTTTAAATAAAAGATGGGTGAACAAAATGGTTTCAAAATTTATTAATGACTCGTTTAATTATGTTTTGTAAATAAAGATTGGTAGAGCCAAAATCAATAGAGTTAAGGTTGAAAGAGAAATATAGCAAACAGACAAATGGGATAATACTTTGCTATTGCTTAATAGGCATCTTGTATAGTGGAATGCTTAAAGTACTCTTGAGATATTATAATTATTTTGGTTAATAAAATTAGCAAACATTGGCCTCTTTTCCTACTACATAAATTCATTTCTTTGCTAAATATTTTTTTGTCTAGATCCTTTGAAAATGGTTGTCATCCTAAAATTTAAAATAATCAACAAAGTAGTTGAAAAGAATCTCAATTCTTCAAAGAAAAACTTTCAAAGGATAATTAAGTTTTTTTTATATCTTCATTCGAAAAAGAAGAAAGTTAGATAATCAATCCTAATTACTACTAAAAGATATTAAAAGGATGTGCCGGGCTTCTCTTCAAAATAGTGAAGATAAATATGACAAACAAAATTAAGGTAATTGCATTTTGAAGAGAATTTTTGTAGGAGCCTATTACCTGAAAATATTATTATCAATTACAAAATTTGTGTGATGCATTTTTTTATGTATAACAAATATCACTATTCAAGTTTTGCAAAAAGAATTATGTTATAACATTACATATTGAATATTACCTTAATTACTTACTTTTTTTCTCTATTTAATGCTTTTATGCATGTATGTAAAAGGGGCCAATTAAGGAAACGATTGACTCCATTACTAAAATATTAAGTGAATGGTATACCTCCTTATCGGCTAACCATGGTTGCCATTGATCTTTTTTAGAAATATTTAATTGATTGAGAATATCTTGATGAAGTAACAGGAACCCGTCCATCAACATCTCCGCTGCATTTAAGGTTAAAAAGAAACTTATTACCCATGATATGTAGTTACTATTAATTTAGAAATATCTATAAAATTTTAAAGCAAGATAACTTTATAGAAAATTAATTTATCGTACCTGTATACCAAAACTCGCACATCATTAGCTAAGCATTCCTTGATAAGTGGTAAAACTGTTGAAGAACTATCTGTCCATTGTGTCAATACTTGGCTGCATCATAATATTGTTGGGTTAATTAATAAAAATAAATAGAACTATCAAATTTGAAATGATAGTCAAAATATTGAGTATAATTTTTCAACTCATGTCTATGTCTATATAGTTAAATTGAGTTTGGTGACAATTGACAATTTGTCAAGAAATTTTTAACATGGGTTTCCTCTATAAAGAATAAAGACAGCCCATATGAAATTTATATAATCTTAGGAAAATTCAAAATAGCTTGAAAATTTTAATAAAATGAATTTTATTAAGTTATGGGGCAGCGGTTGATTAGTTTTCTCTGTGTAATTGGAGGATGTATGTCATTTCTAATAAACAAAGCCATGAAAATTTCTCTATGTAATTAAGTTTCTACTAGGACAAGACAAAGCCTACCAATTTCGACACGGCCCATGCTAGTACTTGGGTCCTTAGAAACTTGGCTTTCTTAATGTTCTCATATTGGTGCTTTAGATGCTCCGGAACTTATGAAGACAATATTTCTATTATAATATTAAAACTCTGATGGTCACAATTGTAGGGATATTCATACAAGAGTGCAACTGCCAATATATTCTAACAATGATTATATAGAACTGATGCAAACGATATGATTAGAAAAACTGATTCAATTTAATTTTGGAGACTTAGTTCAATTATCAATTTTTGGCTTAGAAAACAAAAACGCCAATGATCTGACTAGGAATTCAATCAATTAAATGTTTTAAATGAGAAATATTTCACAAATCACGTGATCATTAACCAAGCTCTAAAGCACTACTGGTCCATACTCTAATAACCCGTCTTCCAATCTCTGTGGCTGGAGTATGACTGAAGACCTCTATTTACTATTGATTTTTGTAGGCCAGCCATGATGCAAGATTGGACTTTATTTCAGAAGAAAAGGGAGGCAAAAGAAGGAGAAATGATTGTTGAGCGGTCCTCCGCGTGTCACTGTGAGCTCCACTAGAGATTGCAAGCAAAGTTAGGCCGGCCTTCCTCGATTGGTCTCAATTCTATCCATGCAGGAGAAAATTGAACCGCTCATTTATGTATATCGTTCTCCCATTAGCTACCGTTCATTAGGTTGGGTTAGTGGCATCATCATCAGTCTCTCTTGTGAGTTGTGGCATGGACATTGGACAAAGAAAACTTACACCACATCAGTTGAGGAGCAATTTCAAGGATACCTCTATCCATCATTCGTGGTGAGCATTGAATCAGATATCTTGGTCATTGCTACACACAACATGAGCCATTGAAACATACAAGTTGATTAATTAAGACGGCGACAACGAAAATGTACACCACGTCCGATTTGCCTCACTAAGCATGACATGTCAATTGAACCACCAATAATCTAATGATCCGTTACTTTGACTTACAATAGCAATTTTAGGCACCCAACTAAACTATAAAATTATTATAATCTAATCATTAACTTATTATTTTTGCCAATTAACCCATTTGGACAAGGATGGGTATGGAGGCATACCTGCAGCGAGACCAAGTATGGTTGAGTTTGGTGATATTTGCATGAAGAGCTGCTTGTACTTCAGCAGTGTTGAGATAAGCATCCACGTAGTTATTAGTGCATGGGTCAAAATTGTCGATCTGAATCACCCACAAAGTTCATTTAGAAGGCTTGCTGCTAAATTAAAGAAAGAGGGCTAAATGACAAGAAAAGTTGGCACACCGAATATGTCTTTGGTGTAGGTGTGACGCCAAATGAAGCACAAAGAGGTGCATAGATATTGTAGAGGTTGATCATTTCAATATTCCGAGAGGCATCATTCACTGCTTGTTTGCATTGCTCAGTCTGATTAGTAGCATTGGGCAAGAAATTGCAATGCTTATGGATTGCATTAATGATCTCATCTGAGATTATTGCATGTGTCCATAAATAATCAAATAACCCCTTTTCATCGTTTCATCGTTGAGCACCCCATTACCAATCTAGCATTATCCAATATCAATTTCAATACATCGAATAACGTTAGTAAAATATGAAACTCTTATCATACCAAATTGCTACCAGAAGCTAAAGCCAAAGTTAATTAGATACCATAATGCCTTTAAGGTTGATATCGGTATTATTGTGTTGGAGAATAGTATGGGCAAGCTGGGGCACGTAATGACCAGCATAGCTTTCCCCAGCTATAAAGAAATCTCTTCGTTTATACTCTGGAAATCTCTCCATCCAGTTCATTAGGAATACATAGGCATCTTCTGCAGTTTTATTGTCCCCACTGTTATCATAATCTGTGGTAGTGTTGGAATAGGAGAAGCCAACTCCAGCTGGACTCTCCAAGAATAGCACATTAGCCACTACAACACCCAAAACATGGTCAAATTCAAATCAATCTTGCATGTATGATTCTTAGAAAAAATAATTAGTAGCATCATATCGTATCAAACAATATGAACTATATGAATGACTCTAGAAAAAGATAAGGTAAACAAAATTGAATCTGAATTCTTAATGACACCTCTATTCCATGCATATGGATTTTTAAATAGCGTTTTGCCATCGCTCATAACACGAAAGGGTCCTAGTTCCTCCATTGCTCCATATCCCAAAGACGAACAGCCGGCCCTAATAATAAATAACAAAAGAAAGATGGCAATTAGAGATTCTTTTAATTGTTTATAAATGAAAAAATTGATCATTTGGTTATTTACCTCCATTGAGCCAGAGAACCAGTGGTTTTGTTGTAGGATCAGCCGAGGCAGCCTCAGTGAAGTAGTAGAAGAGAGCTCTGCCCGCTTTCATATCAATTGTGACATAGCCTCCGTATTGATCAAAATCTACACCTTTAGGCTGGCCGGGCAACTTAGTTATTTTGTCACTCTTCTTCAATCCTTGTTGAGGATAAATTTGCAATGATAGATTGGAAATAAGGGTGGTGGAAAAAGAAGTATGACTTGAAGCTGCTACTCTGTTAACTTGAACATCTTGAAGTATAACTGGTTAAGGGCATCTCCTTGCCTTGTTGCAAGGCCTCGACTTTTCAGTGCCTCATTTGTTGGAATGCTGGTTAAGAAACAGAGCCACAGGTAGAAAAAGGTAATCCTCATCTTCCTTCTCTGCTGTTGTCTTCCTTGACTCGCACTCTCTCTCTAGGAATTATGTCACTAAAGGATCCTATTTTTGTCTCAAAGACATGACATTGTAAGTATGCAAGACATCCTTCATAATTTCGATAACAATTTGGTAGTAGAAATAAATAAAATTTAACAATTAACATGTCTAGAATAAAGAATAAATTTTTAATATTTTAAATTATATCGTTAGTCCAAATATGATCTAATGCTATATATTAAATAATAAAAATTATCATAATTCAAATGTAAATTCTTCTCACTCAATTTAACATTCTCCCAATGTCGTGATGATCTACTGTTTAAAATCTAAAAGGAGAAAGGATATAATCATAAGCTTAAAAGCTTTGGAAGCAATAATCATCCACAACTCAATTCAATCCAACTCAACTCGAATAGATAATAATCATCTCTACTAGATAATTCAAATAGATAATTTAAAATATATTTACTTAATATCAGATATATTAATTAATTACAGATCTATTTAAAGAGAGATCAAGCGTAAATCTATGTTCTATCAGTTTTCAGTTTATATTCATATCTTCATATAAGTTTGTCATGATGTATCACAACATCCAATTCAACTATGTCCAAAATCATGATTAATTATCAACCTCTACCAACATACTTTATTTGTAAGGTATTGACTAATGTATATCTTTCATTGGCCATCGGATATAAGCTAATGTTTAACTTCTACCAATAGGGTACTAACCAATACATATCCCTCGTTGATTATGAGTGACCTATACGTACTATTGCAGGGCTTCGACAAATATATATCCTTCATTGTTCATGGATATCTGATACATATTTAGTACTAAAATCTCAATTAAAATAGAATTGCATAAACCATTTTACATCATATATTATTCATAATTCATATATATCAACCATAGAACCATAAGCATGACATCATATATCTATTTGTGAACTAATAACTATAATCAAATACCAAAGTTCATGGTATCTTAGGCAGTGTTAAAATAGGAAATAAGAGAGATATCCCCTCTTATTCTCAAAAGCCATAACTATAAGGCTGTGTTTGATATGGTGGATAAGAGGGGATATCCCCTAAATATCCCCTTTTATCCCCAAATGCTATAGCTACAAGGGATAGTACTAAAAAGTTTAACCAGAGGGGATAACCCATGTTTAACCATGGATTATCCCCTGAACTTATTCCCTAAGAAACCCAGGAATAACTAAAGTTATCCCTTGATGGCAAAGTGGTAATTTTAAAAAGGTGCTTATCCCTTCAGCTATCCCTGGATAAATGCTATCATGCACATTTATCCAGGGATAACTAAAAAGCTATCAAACACAGCCTAAGGGATAGCAGAGAATAAAGTTAATCAAAGGGATAATCCATGGTTAACCATGGGATATCCCCTCAATTTATTCCCTAAAAAATGTAGGAATAGCTGGTTATCCCTCCAAATAAGAGTAAAAAAAGGTTATCCTATGGATTTACCTTTTTGCATTTGATATGATCAATGGGATAGCCAAGGGATATCCCTAGGGATAGCTAGGGGATAAACTATCCCGTACACTTATCCATGGATAATATTTTTCCTATCAAACACTACCTTATAGTATAATAAATTATAATTCATGGGTGGGACCGCACTCCAGCGCTCCTTTGTTGGGACCACGAGTCCTAACCCGACACAGAGAGTAGGTAACAACAGGAATGATAGAGAAAGAAGAAAGAGGAAGGGACTGGAAACATCCCCTTGCCTTCTCATTCCAAAACAGGGGATTTTCTCCGTCTCCCTTATCGCAACCACTTCCCCACTTGAACCAGAACGAGGGGCTGGCGGCCGAAGGATCCTACCAACGGAGAGGGTGGCCGCTAAAAAAAACAAACAGCGCGAAGAAGAGAAACCGGCGAACGACCAACAAACAGTGGTTCCGCGATGTTAGAACCCAATCGGTCAAGCACCGACGCTGGAACCTCTCCTCGTCCTCCCTTACCTATGGCCAGGGTCCGGTTCCTGGTCAAGACTGGCAACGGACTCGCCGGAGGAGACGAAATAGAACCCCTGTTTCAAAGCAGAGGTGGTTGTGAACTGAACAGGCTTATTCCAACCTTTAACGCGGCGGTTTCCAATGAAAACCTGGCCGGCGGTGACTCGCTGCAGGCGCGACAGCGAGGGACCTAACACCTAACTACAGGGAAGTAGAGATGGTGGCTAGCAGTGGCTTAAAAGCATGAAACAGGGAAAACCGATAAAAGAACAGGGTGGTTCGATCACCCTCAAGTTCGGCGGTTCCTCGGTAGGAACCAGCCAGCAATACGAAGGAGATGAGATGAGATGAGATGAGATGAGAGAGAGGGGGGTGGAGGATTGTTACCTTGTTGTCGAGGTTCTGGCAATGGCTCACTCAAGTCTGTTGTTCGCCAGGTGAACTGATCGCGTTCCCACTTCCCAGAAGTGGGCAAGGTTATATAGAGGTGCTTCGAGACCCGGGAGTCTTCGCCCGAGTGCAACCAAACGCGTTAGGGCTTGACGAGACTCCGGAGTCTTCGCCCCACCCGACCCGTTAGGACTGCCAGTAGAAGAGAAATCTGGCGACTCATGAACCCGTCCGAAGTTAACCAAAAAAAAGATTAGGGTTAGAGTTTTATTTTATTTTTATCCAAATACAAAATGATCCAATCCCAAATGATCTAAAAATTTTAAGGATGGGGTCAGATGGGGTCATGGATAACATGAGTGACCCAAAAATAATATTTAGGTAAAATATTTTCAATTTTATCAGTTTTAAATTTTAAAGTCTTCTAAAAATATGATATTATATACTTTCATAAATTATTAATTAGATTGTTTATATTAATGTTTTAAAATATTTTTTGATATATAATATAGTTGATGCTTGTATGATTTAGTAATAACAGGATACTTTTCTAAGTTGAATGTTATTAAATAATAGGCATCAATAGCTTTAAACATCCTTGCGAAGGAGATAAAATAGTAGAATTAAGCATGATTTTACTTTATATATATATATATATATATATATATATATATATATATATATATATATATATATAATTAAGCATATTTTCAATATTTTCTTATTTATTTTGTAATTTTATTGATAATTTGATATTAATATTTATTTAATTTTAAAAGTACTTTTATATACTGTTGAGGGGTAAAATCGTCATTGCATTGTTGACCGCTCACATTGGTGATGGGGTCGCGCCCAATCCAAATGCCCTGCTTGCTAGCTGGGGCGACATTCTAGCAACAAGTGTTTCCTCATAATAAAGAAAGAGAAAAGAGGAAAAAAAGGGCCACGTTATATGCGTGAGTTCTCCCAAAGGCCACTTCATTAATATCTAGTAGCATTTAATAGTGCAGAAACGGTCATAATGACTTGGCAAGGAATAAAAGAAAGAGAAAGCATGCCTCTGCACTCAAGCCCCGCCTCATTCAGGCCGAGCCTGGGCGCTCTCATTAGGCCAGCTTCAGCATAGCTCGGCCAACTTCAGCATAGCTAGGCCATCATACCTCGGCCAACATACCTCGGCCTCCGCAACCACGCTATATGCCAACATACCTCGGCCTCCGCAACCACGCTATATCTCTTGTATCAAGGCATTTATGGCCTCATAAAGGCCACATGAATCAACCTGCTTTAAGGCATTTAATGCCTTTTTTTTCTTCAATGCATTAAGGCATTTACGGCTGTCATGTTGGCCCCTTAGCACCTACATCCGCGAAACCATGGTGACCGAACGATAGCATTCAAAATACCTATGTGGAATTCGACACGTAAGAATTCGAATCAACTATAACTGAATAAGATTTCAGGCGGCAAATCATGCCCTAGGACCCGCAAAAGTGGCCTAGGTCCATGTGATCATTAAACCTCATGGCATCAACTAACTCTCTCAGCCGTTGATCCTCTAACTGACAAGATACGGATCCCGCTGGCATCATAACAAACTCGATTTGGATCTCAACGGCTTTCAGACCAACGATGCCTCCAAGCGGTCAGGTGACCCTCTATAAATACAACTGTCTTCCTGCTTCTAAGGTATGGGCCATCTTTTTACACACTTGCTCACCCTTTCCGCCATTATCGCTCTGCTCAGAGCCCTCGAGAGGCCACCCTAGAGAGACTCTTTAACGAGAGCCTTCTTCCCATTTTTGTTGGTTGCTGATCTCCACTGACTTGAGCATCAGAGGGTCTTCCGTAGAGGGCCACCCCCAATGCCTCTCGCGTGAGGACTGTTTTGCAGGTCCATCTAGGAGGAGCTCGATCGCACCCGAGTCGGAGGACAGATTTCAATAGCAACAAATTGACGCTAAAGGAAGGGCCTCAAGTCCCATAAACTTGTGATTCAGGAGACAAGGGTCTCGATCTTGAAGAGAACCCCTCCAATGGCCAATCGAAGAAAGGCTACTTTCGAAGCCCGGGACCAGGTCATCTCCCAAAGACCTAATCCGGTGAGCAGTGTGGCGCCGCCGCCGCCACCGGTTGAGACTCCATCGCCACCAGCGGCCCCAGTGACCTAGGACCAGTTTGTCACATTGGTCCAGTAGGTCCAAGCTCTAACCCACTTGATTCAGGGATGCCATGAAGCTCCCCGTCCAGCTGCTCCTGCTCTGCATCTTCTTGAGGAGGCCGCGGCCCCCATTTCCCCAGCAATCTCTTCTTTCGGTCCGCACGGAGCCGCGAACCCCCTCATCGTCCTAAGGGAGCTGGGCCAGCCCTGCAAGTGGTCTGCAGCAAGGATCTTCCTAGATCTCGACGGGCCCGATCCCTCTCTCCGGTGTCCTCTTGCCATGACTCGACGCTCCGCCTTCTCCCCGCCTCGGCACTATAGCTCGGCTTCTGTAGCCGCGCAATGCGCACCAAGGCATTTATGGCCTCATAAAGGCCATGTGCATCTATCTGCTTTAAGGCATTTAATGCCTTATCTCCTTTTGTCATTAAGGCATTTATGGCTGCCACGTTGGCCCCCTTGGCACCTTTTGCATGATGGCGTCATAAAGCCAAGACAAGGAGTTCTTGACTCCATGCTTCACAAAAGTCCAACGTCCAGCTTTAGCCTCAGCTAGTGGGTCTACCGCACCACCTAGAGAGTTCCCACGAGCGAGACCCCGTTCTGTATGGCCTTTGGCACAAAAGTTGTCATCCCCGTGGAGATAGGACTCCCCTCTCCACGGGTGGAGAGCTACTCGGAAGAGGCTAACGACGAGCAGCTCCGCACCAACCTCAACTTGGTGGAAGAGATCAGGGAAAAAGCTCGAATCAGAATGGCCGCGTACCAATAAAGAGTGGCCCGCTACCATGCCTCTAGAGTCAAAGGTAAATCCTTCTCGCCCGGCGATCTTATCGTCTGGAAAGCATCCGTTTCCAAACCGCTGGAGCAAGGAAAGCTCTCTCCAAACTAGGAAGGCCCCTATCAAGTAGCGGAAGTCATCGGACATGGCACCTACAAGCTCCAGGACCTGAGCGGGGGATCCATTCCCCGGACGTGGAGTTCGGACAACCTCCGCATATATCATCAATAGAGTACGCTTTCTATAGACTTGCCCCATTTACAGCTTTGGCATCTTGTTTCTATTATCTGCGGCATGACCGCTACGGTCATTTTTTCGAAAAGTCATAATAGAAAACAGATGTCGTTTACGCATCCATTCTCGGCACAACCGAGCTATCTCCTTGAGCCAAATCTTCATACCTTGGCTAGGCCGAGCTCTGAGCCAGAGCTACATATCTCGGCTAGGCCAAATTACATTCCACGAAGGCTCGGTATGGCCGAGCGCTCCCGGCGCAGCTGGGAGCCGTGTGATCTCCAAAGCATCATTCGGATTCGAGCAGCTTACAAGCCCCGGCCGAACCAAACGTCAAAGAAACTTCGTTCAGATTCGGGCAACTTACAAGCCCCAGTCGGACTAGATGACCTCCCAAATTTCATCCGGATTCGGGCAGCTTACAAGCCCCAGTCGGACCGAACAGCAAAGAAATCTCGTTCGGATTCGGGCAGCTTACAAGCCCCGACCGGACCAGGTGACCTCCAAAATTTCATCAAGATTCAGGCAGCTTACAAGCCCCGGCCAAACCGAATGATCTCCAAATAGTCTTCGTACCTTGGCCGCGCCAAGTAAAATATAATCTTTTAAATCCTCGGTCGGGCCGAGTGATCTCTGTACCTTGGCCGCGCCAAGTAAAATATAATCTTTTAAATCCTCGGCCGGGCCGAGTGATCTCCATACCTTGGCAGCACCAAGTAAAATATAATGTTGAAGGCTCGGCAACACCGAGTAATTTATTATTTGAAGGCTCGGCAACACTGAGTAATTTATTATTTGGAAGCCTCGGTTACAACTGAGTAGCATTTTGGGAAGGCTCGGCAACACCGAGTAATTATTTGAAGGCTCAGCAATACCGAGTAATTTATTATTTGAAGCCTCGGTTACAACCGAGTAGCATCTTGGGAAGGCTCGACAACACCGAGTAATTATTTGAAGGCTTGGCAACACCGAGTAATTTATTATTTGAATCCTCGGTTACAACCGAGTAGCATTTTGGGAAGGCTCGGTAACACGAGTAATTTATTATTTGAAAGCCTCGGCTACAACCGAGTGGCATATTTGGAAGGCTCGGCAACACCGAGTAATTTATTATTTGAAGCCTCCACTACAACCGAGTAGCATATTTGGAAGGCTCAGCAACATCGAGTAATTTATTATTTGAAAGCCTCGGTTACAACCAAGTAACATTGGGAAGGCTCGGCAACAACCAAGTAATAAATTTTTTGAAGGCTCGGTAACAATCGAGCAATATATTCATGAAGACTCGGCAACAACCGAGTAATAAATTTCCTAAAAAAAAGTATGCCCTTACTAAACTCATTCTTGTTCATTGAATTAAATTTAGCTTTTGAAGACCTGCAAAATTCTTATAACTCTCCTTGAAAGCTACAATGAGAAGCAGGTCATATAAATCCTCGGCCGGGCCGAGCAATCTCCGTACCTTGGCAGCGCCAAGTAAAATATAATCTTTATAATCCTCGGAAGCGATCTCCGTACCTTAGTAGCGCCAAGTAAAATATAATGTTGAAAGCTCGGCAACACCGAGTAATTTATTATTTGAAGGCTCGGCAACACCGAGTAATTTATTATTTGAAGGCTCGGCAATACCGAGTAATTTATTATTTGGAAGCCTCGGTTACAACCGAGTAGCATCTTGGAAAGGCTCGACAACACCGAGTAATTATTTGAAGGATCGGCAACACCGGGTAATTTATTATTTGAAGCCTCGGTTACAACCGAGTAGCATCTTGGGAAGGCTCGGCAACACCGAGTAATTTATTATTTGAAAGCCTCGGTTACAACCGAGTAGCATCTTGGGAAGGCTCGGCAATACCGAGTAATTTATTATTTGAAGGCTCGGTAATACCGAGTAATTTATTATTTAAAGCCCCGGCCAGAGCCGAAGTGCGTATCAAAAGCCTTGGCCAGAGCCAGAGTGCATCTCTCATTATTGGAAGCTCCGGCCAGAGCCGAAGTGCGTATAAAAAGCCTCAGCCAGAGCCAGACTGCATCTTTAATTATCCAAAGCCCCAGCCAGAGCCGAAGTACGTATCAAAAGCCTAAGCCAGAGCCGGAGTGCATCTCTTATTATCCAAAGCCCCGGCCAGAGCCAAAGTGCGTATCAAAAGCCTCGACCAGAGCCGGAGTGCATCTCTTATTATCCAAAGCCCCAGCCAGAGCCAAAGTGCGTATCAAAAGTCTCAGTCAGAGCCGGAGTGCATATCTTATTATCCAAAGCCCCGATCAGAGCCGAAGTGCGTATCAAAAGCCTCGGCCAGAGCCGGAGTGCATCTCTTACTATCAAAAGCTCGGCCAGAGCCGGAGTGCATCTCTTACTATCAAAAGCCTCGGCCAATCCGAGTGATACAGCACTAAAGCTTCGTCCCAGCCGGATAATTTCTCGGACACTCTAGCGCAACTAAAGCGCCTTATTTTACTTCAGCAAGAGGGCCGCCCAGGCCTTTCTCTAACCTACACAGAGATAAACACTTCCTCTACAGAGGATCGAATGACATGTTCCCCAAATAAGATTGCTCCAGAATTCTACTTCCTATATCCGAAGTTACACTTCGGACTAGGGAGTGGGGGGCATGTGTTGAGGGGTAAAATCGTCATTGCATTGTTGACCGCTCACATTGGCGATGGGGTTGCGCCCAATCCAAATGCCCTGCTTGCCAGCTGGCTAGCTGGTGTGACATTCTAGCAACAAACATCTCCTCATAATGAAGAAAGAGAACAAGAGGGAAAAAAGGGTCACGTTATGTGCATGGGTTCTCCCAAGGGCCACCTCATTAATATCAAGTAGTCAAGTCAATAGGCTGGAGCATTTAATGGTGCATAAACGGTCATAATGACTTGGCAAGGAATAAAAGAAAAGAGAAAGCATGCCTCGGCACTCAAGCCCCGCCTCATTTATGCCGAGCCATGCCTGGGCGCTCTCATTCAAGCCAGCTTCATAACTCGGCCAACCCCGCCTCATTCGAGCCATGCCTGGGCGCTCTCATTCAGGCCAACTTCATAACTCGGCCAACATAGCTCGGCCAGCCTCAACCAGCTTCAGCATAGCTCAGCCAACATAGCTCGGCCAGCTTCAACCTCGGCCAACATACCTCGACCTCCGCAACCATGCTATATCTCTTGTATCAAGGCATTTATGGCCTCATAAAGGCCACGTGCATCCACATGGTTTAAGGCATTTAATGCCTTTTTCCTTCCATATATTAAGGCATTTATCCCTTGGCACCTACCTCTGTGGAACCATGGTGACCGAACCATAGCGTTCAAAATACCTATACGGAATCCGGCGCGTAAGAATTCGAATCAACTATAACTGAATAAGATTCCAGACGGCGAATCATGCCCAGAGGTAGCCTAGGACCCGCAAAAGTGGCCTAGGTCCATGTGATCATTAAACCTCATGGCATCAACTAGCTCTTCCAGCCGTCGATCCTCTAACTGACAAGATACGGATCCCACTAGCATCATAACAAACTCGATTTGGATCTCAATGGCTTTCAGACCCACGATGCCTCCAAGTGGTCAGGTGACCCTCTATAAATACAACCGTCTTCCTGCTTCTAAGGTACGGGCCATCTTTTTACATACTTGCTCATCCCTTTCCGCCATTATCGCTGCATAAAGCCCTCGAGAGGCCACCCTGGAGAGACTCTTCAACGAGAGCCTTCTCCCCATTTTTGTTGGTTGCTGATCTCCACTGACTTGAGCGTCGAAGGGTCTTCCGCAGAGGGCCACCCCCAACGCCTCTTGTGTGAGGACTGTTTTGCAGGTCCGCCTAGGAGGAGCTCGATCGCGCCTGAGTCGGAGGACAGATTTCAGCAGCAACATATACTATTACTTGATTATATTATTTTTATATTTATAAATTTATAATAATTATTTATATCATTATCTAATCATGTTACAATTTTGTGTCTATTTATTCTAGCATTTAAAGTAACAAATAGGTAAAAAAAAGGATTGAATTAATTATTAATAAATTACATAAAAAGAATAAGAAAGAAGTGTATATTAATTCTTTAAAAAAAAGCTAAACCAATATGAAATGACCCATGGGTTGAATTAAACCTAACTATTTAAGGTTAGGGTTTAGCTTCAATGATCAAACCCAAAAGTAACTTGATCCTAAAGATGACCCGAATCCAAATTGGAACCTATTTGAGCTAAAGATTATGCAGACCCTAGTAGAGTTAATTTTTAGGTTATAAATACCTTAAAAGCAAAAGTAATATTAAAAATAATTGCACCTAACTCTATGAACGAGATAATATTGCGTATGTTAATCAATTTTTAAGTAAAACAAATTTGCTATAATATGGATAACAATTTTACATAATAAACAAAAAATCTAGGATAAAATTTAAGGGCCCATCATCTTTTATGGTTTTGGAAGATGATCTTGTCTTAATTAATGGCCAATACTTGCGCCTTTGCTAGACTCAGGCTTGGAGAGTAATAACCCAAGCCATATCGGAAATCTAAGCCCAGACCAATTTGAGTTAGCCTAGACCTATCCCATGTCTCAACCTAAAATTAGATCGTTTTGATGGGCTATAGGCAACCCCAAGCCTACTTCTAGAAATAGCCCGACCATGATAACAAACAACAAAAGAAAGATGACAATTAGAGATTTTTTTTGACTATTTATAAATGAAATAATTGATCATTTGGTCATTTATCTCTGTTGAGCCAGAGAAACAGTGGTTTTATAGTAGGATCAACCAAGGTAGCCTCAGTAAAGTAGTAGAATTGAGCTCTACCCTCTTCCATATTAATTGCAATATAGCTTCCATATTGATCAAAACTACACCTTAAGGCAAGCGAAAACTTGAAAATGTTATCATTTTTATTTCAATCCTTTTCGAGGATAAGTTTTCAAGAATAGGTTAAAGAAAACTGTGGCAACGAAAGAAGTAGCTAGGAGTTGATGCTGCTACTCTCTTCAACTTAAATGTATCAAAGTATAGTTGGTCAAGAGCATCTCCTTGCTTTGTTGTAGGCAGTGTTTTGAAAATCGGACCAGACCGATCAGTCTAATCGGTCCAACCGAAAACCGGACATCAGTCCGGTCCAGTTTTATTATTAAAGTTGACTTTTATATGACCGAGTAAAAATCGAAAAAACCCATTGAACCGGCCAGGTTTCAACCGGTCCAATCCGGTTTTTAAATTTTTTTAATTTTTCATTTGAATTGTATTTATATTTTTTATTTTATATTATTAAATTAAAATTTAATTATAATATTATTTGATCCGACCAAATCGGTTCATCCGGTCGAACCGATTGACCCGCAACCCAAATGTTAAACCGGTCGTTGTCTAGTCCGATTTTTAAAACATTGGTTGTAGGAGTTGATGCTGCTACTCTCTTCAACTTAAATGTATCAAAGTATAGTTGGTCAAGAGCATCTCCTTGCTTTGTTGCAGGACCTCGACTTTCCAAAGCATCATTTGTTGATATGCTAGCTAAAAGCAACAAAATAGAAAAACTCTCTCCATCTTCCCTCTTCTCTCTTGCTCTCTCCCTCGGCTTCTGGTCGCTCTTTAGATCCAGAGAGAAGGAATTTAAGAATGCGTATTGCTTACCTCAGGATTAGGTAATTCGGCTTGAATTATGTCGCCAAAGGGTCCCATTTTTGTGACAGCTTTGGCCTTATTCACCTTTCATACCTGTTGCTAAAGTGACATTCCTAGCATGTGTAGAAGGTTATGTACAATTCATCCAGAAATCATCTGCTTTCAAAACTTATGGGCGGAGCACCAAAAGACTTTATATGGTCCAAGTCGTCGCACGAAATAAATGTTCGACTTTTAGCTGGTAGTGCGGATTTTCCATCCAAACTCTTTTTCTTCCCTTGCAGTCGTTAAAATTTGGATGTTTCGTGGTTCGTCGACCATCACAATGCTAAATAACCCATTAATTAAGCCTGCTTGACAAGGATTTACGCATAGAATTCCACTAGAAAAGCTTATTTTAAATAGATAAAAATAAAACCATCTTTGAAATTGAACTGTCCCTTTTTTTTAGTGGACAGAAAGGTGCTATAAAATAGCTGTTATAATTATGTCAAAAGCCTCGCATGTTCACTGCATTTTCCATATGCTATCACATGCATCTCAGTTTGTATCACCCTTATACAAAACCAGAACATGGAGCCTGCAACACAAGTAATAACATTATATATATTTTTAACTAAAAAATAACTAACTAAATGATGAGGGGTAAAATCGTTATTGCATTATTGACCCACATCGAATTGGGTCATGCCCAATCCAAACACCCTACCAGCCAGTCGGCATAACATCCAAGCAACAAAGCCGAATCATCTTTGACAAAGTCGGGTCGCCCCGACAACCCGAGCTATCCTTATACCTCGGCCATCTGAGCTGAGCCATTCCTCGGTAACCCGAGCTATCCTCATACTTCGGCCATCTGAGCCGAGCCATTCCTCGGTAACCCGAGCTATCTTCATACCTCGGCCATTCGAGCTGACCGTACCTCGGCCATTCGAGCTGATCCATTCTATACCTTGGAAAACAAGATTATTCCTCATTCTGGCCGAACCACGGCATTCAAAATACCTCTGCGGAATCTGGCGCAGGAGAGTTCGAATTCACTATAACTGAATAAGATTTCAAACGGCAAATCATGCCTAGAAGTGGCCTAGGACCCGCAAGAGTGGCCTAGGTCTATGTGATCACTGAATCTCAAGGCATCAACCAGCTCTCCCAGCCGTCGATCCTCTAACTGACAAGATACGGACCCTACTGGCCTCGTAACAAACTTGATTCGAATCCATCTCGAATCCTAACAGTTTTCAGACCCCATCTAGGGCACATCCAAGGAATCAGGTGATCGCCTATAAATACCACCACCCTCAAATCTCTCAGGTATGCCAATTTTGTACGCAGTTCTTACGCATACTTTTATGCAAACTCATGCTCATTCACTAGCTCTACTCCATTGAAGCTCCCCCTGAGCTCAGAGCTCTCGAAAGAGAACACCCGCTAAAAGGGGAACTCCTCTGTGAGAGTCTTCTCCTCACATCTGCTTGCTGTGAATCTCCACTGACTTAGGCGTCGGAGGGTCCTCCGCAGAGGGCAACCCCCATAGCACCCTCTGTGTGCGGACTATCTTGCAGGTTCCACCCGAGCGACGAGATCGGCGTCCGGATCAGGAGCCAGAAGCGCACTCAAGTCGGAGAACAGATTTCCGCGGCAACAGATTGGCGCTAGAGGAAAGGTCTGAAGTCCCATAAACTTGTGATCCAGGAGACAAGACTCAAGAACCAGAGAAAAGCATCCTCTAATGGCCAATCGGAAGAGAGCTACATCTGAAGCTCAAGACCAGGTTGCCTCTCAAAGGCCTGATCTGATTAGTGGTACGATACCTCCACCGCCACCGCTGGCTGAAACCCCTTCGCCACCGGCAACGGTGGTAACGTTGGACCAGTTTGCCACTCTGGTCCAGCAGGTCCAGGCATTGACCCAGTTGGTCCAGGGGCTCCAGGCGACCCCTGGCCCTACCGTTCCCGCTCCTCAGCTTCACGAAGAGGCTGCTGCCCCTGCTCTGCTAGCAATTTCTTCCTCCAATCTGTCAGATGCAGCGGATTATCATTGCCAGCCCACAAATGCAAAACCAGCGCCGCAGCGAGCTGGAGGGAAGAGCCCGCTCAGATCTAGGCGGGTTCGCTCCCCTTCCCCGGTATCTTCCCAGAACTCGACTCCGTTGCCGCCTCCCCATCACCCGATCCCTCCTACACTCTGGATGAGGGGATCAGGCTGCAGATGCAAGAGATGCGGCAAGAATGGTGTCGGGAGTTGGATGCCGCCAGGCAAGCTCCTCCATCCCAGCCGAAAGCGGAACAGTGCATCCCTTTCTCCGAGATAATCATGAGGGAAGTGATTCCCCCTCATGTCAAACTCCCTACCATCGAGCCGTATCATGGATCCACCGATCCCGACGACCATCTCAGCAGCTTCAGATCCATCATGATGTTCCACGGGGCATCAGATGCGATCTGGTGCAGAGCCTTCCCCTCCACTTTAAGGGGATCTACCCGAACCTGGTTCAATAGCTTAAAGCCAGGTTCCATTGATTCTTTTGACGAGCTGAGCTGTCTGCTCATCAGCCAGTTCGTCATCAGCCATCGCTAGCGACGAAGATCCGATTCTATCTCCGAGGTCAAGCAGAGAGAGGGGGAATCGCTGAAGAATTACCTCGGCCGCTTCAACACGGCCCTCTTAGAAGTCGACCATCTCAACCACGAGGTGGCCATGTCCGCCCTGGCTGAAGGTGTGTCCAAGGAGGGAGACTTCTACCTAGCTCTGGAGGTTAACTACCCCAAGAGCCTTTCGGATATGATGTCCCTGGCGGATAAGTACGCTAGGGTTGAGGAATCGAGGAGATCAGCTCGAGCCGAGCAGCTGAAGAAGAAAGAGGCAAAGGGCTCGGACAAGCAGCAGGCCCACCGCCGCGCTAGCCCGCCTCGCCACCACAAAGCTCCTCCGCCGCCGCCTCAAGAACGAACTCGGAGTCCGGCCCGAAGGTTTGACTGCTACACTCCCCTTACTGCGCCAAGAGCGTAGATCCTGATGGAGATTGAGCGGCAAATTCCCCGGCCTCCCCCTCTCCGAGGCAATGTAACTCGGAGGGACCCTGCCAAGTACTGTCGTTTTCATCGGGACTACGGGCATGATACTGAAGACTGCTGGCAGCTAAAAAATGAGATCGAGCGATTGATCTGGCGGGGCAGACTGGACTAGTTCAGGGTCCCCCTGAGCTGAACAATGAGGAGAATCGCCAACCCAAGCCTCGTCAACTTTCTCCGCCAAATCCCCCGGTCCTCGGCAATGTCAATGTGATAACGGCGGCCGGATCCCCATCTTTTTAGCCGGACGAGGAGGAAAGCTGCCAAAGAAAGCTCGAGTTGATGAGCTCACTTTCTCTAATGAAGACCTTGGGGAGGTACAGTACCCCCACGATGATGCTCTGGTTGTATCTTTAAATATGAACAATTATGATGTACACCGAATTTTGGTTGATAGTGGAAGCTCTGTTAACGTTCTGTATTTCGATGCCTTTGCGAGATTAAAATTCCGGGTAGAAAGCCTCCGACCGATGGAGTCCACCTTAGTGGGCTTCACAGGTGACTCCATAATCCCTGAAGGAATCATCACTCTGTCAGTCCGAGCTGGCACCTGGCCCCGCGTGGCTACCGTGCTCATGGATTTCTTCGTGACCAAGCTCAGATCTCCCTACAACGCCATCCTCGGTAGACCGGAGCAAATCTCTCTCAAAGCCATCATTTCCATTCCCCATCTCGCTATGAAGTTTCCCACCGAATGGGGAGTGGGGGTTGTTCGAGGAAGTCAGATCGTGGCTCGGTATTGCTTTGTTGCCGACCTTCAGTCCAGAAAGCCCGAGGTGGACGGGCTGGATGCTCGGGAAGATCTCGCCAAGCAACGAGGAGAGCCGGCCGAAGAACTAGAGGAGGTACCACTTGACGAGGCTCGGCCCGACCAAACTATAAAGGTCGGATCTCAACTAGAAGGAAAGCTTCGACAAGAATTAATTGAGTTCCTTCGGAGGAATGCCGACGTCTTCACCTGGTCTGCATCGGATATGCCCGGAATCAGCCCAGACATCCTGGTCCACCGCCTCAGCATGGACGAAACATTCAGACCCATTAAGCAGAAGAAAAGGAGCTTCGCCCCAGAGCGCCAAAAGGCCATCGAAGAAAAGGTGAATAAGCTCATCAAAGCCAAGTTTATCCGAGAGGTTAGTTACCCCGACTGGCTGGCGAGCGTGGTCATGGTGAAGAAGTCGAATGGCAAATGAAGGATCTGCATTAACTTCACTGACCTCAATAAGGCCTGCCCAAAAGATAGCTTCTCTCTTCCGCCGATCGACCAGCTCGTGGATTCAACTTCAGGCCATCAAATGCTAACTTTTATGGATGCCTATTCGGGTTACAACCAGATCCGAATGGTGCCCGAAGACAAGGAGAAAACCGCCTTCATCACCGACCGAGGTATCTATTGCTACCGAGTAATGCCCTTTGGTTTGAAGAATGCAGGTGCCACCTACCAAAGGCTGGTCAACAAAGTCTTCAAGGAGCAAATCGGAACATGAAGGTGTATGTTGATGATATGCTTGTAAAAAGTAAGTAGGCTTCCTAGCACATCAAGGACCTTGCGGAGAGCTTCGCTACACTTCAAAAGTATCAGATGAAGCTCAATCCCACCAAGTGCGCCTTTGGGGTCAATTCTAGAAAATTCCTCGGCTTCATGGTTTCATAGCGAGGCATCGAGGCGAACCCTCAAAAAATCTAAGCCCTGCAACAAATGGCCCTGCCTAGGTCAGTCAAGGACGTGCAGCGCCTCACCGGAAGGATAGCGGCCCTCAGCCGCTTCATTGCTCGATCGGCTGAGAAATGCCTTCCCTTCTTCAATGTGCTTCATTGGCCAAAAACTTTTAGTGGACCCCAGATTGCCAGAAGTCCTTCGAAGACTTCAAGAAATACCTCGGCTCGCCACCTCTCCTCAGTAGCCCGAAGCCAGAGGAAGTGCTGAATCTATACCTGGCGGTCTATGAAGACGTTGTTGGCTTGGTGCTAGTCAGATAGGAGAACAGAGTCCAAAGACCTATCTATTATGTCAGCAAACTACTCAAAGACGCTGAAACGAGGTACACTCGAGTTGAGAAGATGATCCTAGCTCTAGTAACATCGGTCTGAAAGTTGCGGTCATACTTCCAAGCGCATACTATCATCGTCCTGACCGACCAACCCCTCAAGGCAATTATCCATCGTCCAGAAGCATCGGAGAGAATGACCAAATGGGCTGTCAAGCTAAGTGAGCATGACATTCAGTATCAGCCTCGTCCAGCCATTAAAGCCCAAGTTCTGGCGGACTTCCTCCTCGAATGCACCATACCCAAAGATGGCTCTATTTTGGATACCCCCGGACAACCAAAGCCCAGTGCCCCATGATTGCTTCATGCCGATGGATCCTCCAGCGAGTGGCTCTGGCACCGGCCTGGTCCTCACCAGTCCGGAAGGCGCAACCTTTGAATATGGCATTCGCTTCTCCTTCCCGGCTTCAAATAATGAAGCAGAGTATGAAGCCCTGCTCTCCGGACTCGAATCGCCCGTGAGCTTAAAGTCAAGAAACTGATTGCCTACACCGACTCCAATTGGTGGTTGGCCAGGTGCAGGAGAATTTGAGGCTCGAGAGCCGAGTATGATTCGGTATCTCCAAAAGGTGTGCGATTTATCCTCCTATTTCGATGAATTTAAAATTATCCAGATCCGAGGACTGAAAACAAGTGCGCCGACCTTCTGTCTCACCTGGCAACTACGGAGTCAATGGATCTCGAGTGGAAATTCCACCTGGAGGTCCTGGAGAAGCCCAGCATTGCCGAAGTTGATCAGATGATGCAGGTTGACACCGAACCATCCTGGATGACCCCTGCACCAATATCTCAAAGAAGGGTTGCTGCCCCCTGATAGAAAGGGAGCAAGGAAATTGAAATTGCAATCATTCATTATGTTCTGATCGACGATCGGCTGTACAAGCGTCCTTCTCAATGCCGCTGCTCAAATGCCTCCGGCCAACAGAGGCCGACTATGCTCTTTGGGAGGTCCACGAAGGCATTGCGGCAATCACCTCGTGGTGAGCCCTATGCCACAAGGTGCTGCGTCAAGGGTATTATTGGCCAACAATGCAAAAAGACGTCGATGACCTCGTTCGAACTTGCGATTCATGCCAGAGGCATTGAATGTACAAAGGATCCCTTCGGCTTACCTGACCTCCATATCGTCCCCCTGGCCCTTCGCCAAATGGGGGATGGATATTCTTGGCCCTTTCCCCCTCGCAACAGGGCAAAGGAAGTTCTTATTTGTTGCAATTGATTATTTTACTAAATGGGTTGAAGCCGAAGCAGTTGCCCAGATAACCGAAGCCCATGCTAAAGACTTCATGTGGAGATCCATCATCTGCCGCTTCGGTCTTCCCACACTATCATCACCGACAATGGAAAGCAGTTCGACAACCCTAAGTTCCGAGAGTTCTGCGAGGATCATGGCATTCTCCATCGCCTGACATCAGTCAGACATCCTCAAGCTAATGGAAAAGCCGAGGTAACCAACCGAACTCTTTGCAGGGAATTAAAGCTCGGCTCAACCGGGCACGAGGCCGATGGGCCGAGGAGCTCCATCATGTATTATGGGCATATCGGACTATCGAGAGAGTACCCACAGGGCAGACCCCATTCAAGATGGCTTTTGGCACAGAAGCCGTAATCCCTATGGAGATCGGACTCCCCTCCCCTCGTGTGGAGGCTATTCAGAAGAATCCAATGACGAGCAGCTCCGAACTAATCTTGACATGATAGAAGAAGTCAGGGAGAAGGCCCAAATCCGGATGGCCGCCTACCAACAAAGAGTAGCTCGTTATCACTACACCAGAGTCCGAGGGAAGTTTTTTCTCCCGACGATCTGGTGCTTCGGAAGGCATCCGTCTCGAAGCCACTAGATCAAGAAAATTGTCTCCAAATTGGGAAGGTCCCTACCAAGTGACCGAAGTAATCAGACCTGGCACCTACAAACTCCAAGATTTGGATGAAAAATCTATTCCTCGGACGTGGAACTCGGATAATCTTTGCGCATACCATCAGTGAAAGTATGCTCTTACTAAACTCATTTTTGTTCATTGAAGTAAATTTAATTCTCAAAGGCTTGCAAAATTCTTATAACTCTCCTTGAAAGCTGCAATGAGAAGCAGGTCATAAAATCCTCGATCGGGCCAAGCGATCTTCGTACCTTGCCGCGCCAAGTAAAATATATCGACCTAGCCAAGCGATCTTCATACCTTGGCCGCGCCAAGTAAAATATATCGGCCTAGCCAAGCGATCTTCGTACCTTGGCAGTGCCAAGTAAAATAAAATCTTGAAGCCTCGGCCAAGCCGAATGATGGTCTCCGTACCTTGACAGCGCCAAGTAAAATATAATCTTGAAGCCTCGGCCAAGCTGAATGACGGTCTCCGTACCTTGGTAGCGCCAAGTAAAATATAATCTTGAAGCCTCGGCCAAGCCGAGTGATATATTTCTGAAGCCTCGGCCAAGCCGAGTGACGGTCTCTACCTTGGCAGCGCCAAGTAAAATATATTTCTGGAAGCCTCGACAAACCGAGTAATATATTTCTGAAGCCTCGGCCAAGCCGAGTGACGGTCTCCGTACCTTGGCAGTGCCAAGTAAAATATATTCTTGAAGCCTTGGCCAAGCCGAGTGATATATTTTGAAGCCTCGGCCAAACCGAGTGATATATTTTTGAAGCCTCGGCTAAACCGAGTAATATATTTCTGGAAGCCTCGAACAAACCGGGTAATATATTTCTGGAAGCCTCGCCAATCTGAGTAATATATTTCTGAAGCCTCGGCCTAGTCGAGTAATTTCTCAAACACTCTGACGTGACTAAGACATCCTATTATGCTTCGGCAGAGGTAAGTAACCTTTCTCCGCTTACCAGCAAGATTATGCAAGTTATTTCTTTTCAAAGAAATGCATACTTCATCCCTTAAATAAGATCATGCTTACCGCATGAATTCACAGGGCCACCCAGGCCTCCCTCTAGCCTTAACAAAGAGGAACACTTCCTCCCCAGAGGACTGAACGCCATGTTAACAAAAAACAAAGTAGAAAAAACACTGCTGGACTTATAAATTATGCTACGGACCGAAAAGCATAAAATGATAGTAGCAACTCTCGACACAATCACATTAGAAAAAGAAACAGATGTAAAAGAAGAAAGAGTAGAAACTTTCTTTATTGATGAAAAAATTACAACCTCTTAAGAGGCATTACAAGTGCACCATAGCATAGGAAATACAAATAAGATAAAAGCTCAGCTGAGCAGCTTCAGTCGATAACGATGTCTTTATATCTGACCCCAGAAATCAGAGAAACCAGACAAGCTTTGTTGAGCCACTGGCTAATGCGAAAGAACAAAGTAGGCCATCCACGGATCCCTCGGATGAACACGTTGAGGGATCATAACCAGGTCAAGGACCCATGGATGCTTATGCCAATGAAGCATCCCCCCAAGTGGGATGCTGGTTTGCTAGCCACTGAACAACAACATAGGCAGGGAACTAGCAGACCCACACATCCCTCCTCCCTCTTCACATGAAAAAAGATTCCTCAGGCGGATGAGCTGAGGAATCCAAATTGAGGGAGGAGGCGAAGTCCATGTTAGCCATGGGGAATACGTATGCTCTGCATTTCCTGCGATCCCCATGGCAAGTGGCAAAGGACACACAAGAAGCGCATACGTGCGCTCCCCATATGACCTCTGCGGGCCTTCGTGCGCTCTCCATATGACCTTCGAGAATTCCTCCTTGAGGACTGCCTGCTCTTCAGTAGCTTCCCCATCACCCCAGTTATCCGGGGCGAACCAGCTCTCAAAAGGGTAGCTCGATCTCCCCATCCTCGATGAAACAAATGCATGAAAGCCCTTACGACTCACAAAAAGAGAAGGTCTTGGGCTATAGCCTAACACGACCCGTTCTCCCCATTTTATAGACAAGCATGCCGAGGGCAGTCATTAAAGAAGGGAGCCTCGGAATTTGAAATGCCCTAGCCACGCTGCCACGTGGTAGATCAAAAGAAGAGGGCACTTTCCAAAGCGCACTGGACGCGCCTCCTAGGCCGTGACAAAAGGCAGAAGATTTTTCTCTGATCTCGAATCAAGAGCCTTAAATGCAGAAAATCGATCGCAGGTCCTTGAGATATGGGCAGACTGGGAAATCCCCTTTCAAAATGATGCCGTCCAATGGCAATCGAATGCTTATCGCGTACGTTAAAAAGACCTGCATCGGAATAGGCCAATGGGATAAATGCCTTGAGTAGAAACAGAGCGCCCTTTAGAAAAGCCGTTTCGTATGCCTCAGCAGAAAATGTACCAACTCTTTTACTTCGGACAAACCGAACTATCTAACCTCGGCCCCAGCCGAGGTATTTGAGCCGTTCTCGGCCCCTTTGTGCCGAACCATTTCATGCCTTAACAAAACGAGTAAGTGTGCGCGCATCTAACCTCGGCCCCAATAGAGGCAAAGTCGGAATTGCGTTCCGCAGAAAAACCGAACAATCTCATGCGTCAGCAAAACCGGCTAATCTGGCCCCAATTAAGAAGAATCTTCGACTCGGAACCCCCAAGGGCTATCTGACCTTAAAACGCATTTCGCGTACGATCTGTTTACCGCCAAGGGAACTCCCGACAAAAAGGTCGTTTAGAAAAGTAATGACCAAAGCGATAAGGCAAAGAGAAATCAGAAGACTCATTCATTAAGTTTCAATCAAATTACAGGTTGAAAAAGCGAAAATACATGAGTGACCCTTAAGAATCAGGGTCCGGGTCCATCCCGAGAACCTCTTTGATAACGTCCGAAGGGCTTGACTCGCTTCACCCACTTCAGATATTGAAGGAATAGCCTCGGGTTCCTCGGCAGCAGGCTGAGGGCATTCTTTGGAAGCCACGGCCTCATTAGGGCCCAGGATAGCATCAAGATAGACGTCCGAAATATCCTCATACTCGGCTTCTTCGGCCCTCGGGGTACAAGAATCAAAACGTTCGGCATCCAAAAAGGATAAGTCCCACTCGGGATGCATCCGAGAGATCTTCACTCGAGTTTCTTCCTCGCCGAACCGAAATGCATCGGCACAAGCCTCTCTACGCTCCTCGGAAAATTGGGCGGAACTCTTGTACTCCTTCACAGTCGAAGCAATTCGGTTGTTGGCTTCAGTTAACTAGCCCCCAAGATCGAAATTCATCTAGCGACTCACAAACAACTCCGCCCTTAGAGCCTTAAACTGCTCATGCACCTCGAGCCCAATTCTGCCCATCTGCAAAACATCGGGGCGTTTGAGCCCACGAACAAAAAAAAAGCACCAAAAGCAAATAAATAGGAAGACACTATACCTCTTCCTCCGCGAACCATTTTATTGCTCAGCTCCTGAACCTTTTCTAAGGCCTTTAGCTTGGCCGGTTTATTTTGTTGAAGACCCTCCTTGAGGTCATTAATTCGGGACTGCTTGTCCCTGACTTCCCGCCAAGATTGATCAAGATCATTGGTGAGCCTAGCAATCTGCTCATGTTGCCACTTCAGCCGATTCTCCATATCGGCGAATTCCTTATTCAGATCGACAAGCTGATCCCGCTGCCGCCGGCACTTGCGCTCCTCCTCCTCGAGCCTCCTGCCCCAATTGTTTTTCTCCTCAGCATGACTAGCCTTCAGCTGGTCCCATCTTTTTTCAAAATACTGCTGCATGGCCTTAGCCTCATCAGCATGCTTAGCCCTAATCTGGGATAACTCCAGGCAAGCCTTGTCCGATTGTTCGGAAACCCTGGAGCTCTCTGACTTGAGCCTCGAGCCGAGAGGCCCTCTCGGCTGCAAGTCGGTAAGACTCACTCACCCTCTCAAAGTCTGCCTTAGTGGATGCCAAGGCCCTGGAGAGCCGGCTAGTTGAATCCACCCTCGCTTGAAGGTCAGCCGCCTCCTTCCTGGCCTGTGTGCAAGCCCCAGTGGCCAAATTCATGCGCCAATTCGGCGCCCTCGTAACCAAGGCATTCTGAAAGAAAAATACAAGTAAGAAACAATGGCCAAACCGACTATCAGGAGTTATAGCCTCGGTACAATAGCTTACCCGGGAGGTGTAGCTCGAGGCGATCCTCATAAGAGTAGCATTACTAATTTCAGGGAGAAGAAAAATATCCTTCGGTGCCCAAGCCGATCAAAAGCCGCATCGATGATATCCTCGGCCGCAGGATCGTCCGTCGAAGAACTCCCCCCCGAGCACAAAATAGACCTCATCAAGGTGGAAAGCATGTCATCCACCTCCGAGCTGTGGACGAGAGAACTCATGGCCGAAGAGCCGGCCTGAGGGACTTGGCCCGAGGAACCACCATTCGCTCGGCTTCCTCTATCAAGACTCTGGCCTGCAGGGCCTCGGATGCTTCAGCCCCGGCTGAGGGAGCCTCAGCCCGAGCACCCCCTTCGTCCAGTGATTCTTCTTCTTCTTCTTCCTCTCCGACTGCCGCTCCATCTCCGGCAGACTCCATTTGAATTTCAATTTTTTTCACGGCATCCCCTGATGCCGCAACAGAAAGACCCTCAACAGGAGGCACCTCGACCTCCACCAACCTCTCAACAGGTGGCTCCACTTGAGCCTCGGCAGCCGCCGCTGCCTCTTCTGACCCCTCCACCTAAGCAGGGGCCTCTTCCCTATGCAGTGGGCTCTCCACCGCTGGTAACTGAAGAATATCTAATGGGATGATCCCCGGACGGACCGGCGACATCTCCTCGGCGTCGTCTGACATGACCACTATTTGGAGGGGGGAAACCTCGGCAGCTCTTTCCGAGCTCCCCCAATGGCTTTCTCTGCTATCTCGCCCCCCTCCGGTAGGGAGGGCTTATCGGTTACGGCTGGCGTTTCCGCTTCCTCCCTATTTGAAGCAGAGGAGTGGCGGCCGACATCGTCCCTCCTAAGCTCTCTTGAGCGAGACCCGGAAGGATGGACCTTCTTCTCGGACCTATGCTTGTCCCCGGAGCTGGAGCCCCTGTGGCGCTTGCCCGGCTCCCTCCTTATTTGGCCCATAAATGCAGACCTTTTGGCTGAAAACACAACAAATGTTCAGTTAAACAGTAGCAGAATTACATAAACACGCGACCATTAGAGCAAAGACTTACCTTGAGGGTCGATAGAGCTAAGCCCGGCGGCGAAAAGAGCATCCTCTGCTAACAGAGTGCTAGCTGAAACCTCTGACCACTGCGAAGAGTCACTAGATCTCTCTTCTCTGCTCGCTCAACTCCAGACGCGCCTTCGGATCCTTCACATAGATTGCCCATCCCCTTGGGAAATCCGACCCAATATTTCCCTCGGCAATAAAAAATTGAGACTTCCATCCCTTTATCGAAGATGGGTTATCAGAAATCATCTTGAACGACTTCCGGGGACCAATGTAGGGCCACTCTGAGCTCCTTCCGGAAACCAGGTTGTAGCAGGTTCGGAATATGGGAAGGGTCACAGTCACCCCAACACGACTGCACATCAAGATGAACCCTACAAGATTGCGCCAGCTATTTGGGGCCACCATCATTGGACATACATTGTAAAACATCATCACCTCCTGTATCAGTGGGTGAAGAGGGAATCGGAGACCTGCCCTCAAGCTCTCCTCGTAGAAGAAGACTCTCCGGCTTAACTCGGTTGAAACCCGATGCTCGGTCCTCGGCACCCACAAGGCCACATCTAGAGGAACTCTATAATGGCAACAGATCCTATCCAGATCGTCAAAGGTTACCTCAAAAGCAACATCACCTGGACCCTTCATATTGGCTGAATGGGAGGTAGGATACGAACAAGCAAGCAAGAACTCAGAGAAAGAGTGGAAAATCTCCATGACAGGGACAAAGGAGCGTTGCAGAAGGAGCACTGCCCTAGCCTTCTTTAAATAAATGCTTCAGAGAGAAAGCCCTAGATGCCAAAACCCCCGATACGGGCGCCAGAAATAAAGGAGTCCCGCCACGTGTAACTTCCGCTATCACGGCTTGTTAGAAATGAGGCGTTTCCTCCTCGAGCTACGATGAAAAATGATGACGAAACAGCGGCCCGTCATTTACAAGATTATCATTGCCCGCCTTTTTGAATCCCCCAAATGAGATTGCTCCGAATTCTACTCCCTATATCCGAACTTACACTTCGGACTAGGAAGTGGGGGCATGTGATGAGGGGTAAAATCGTCATTGCATTATTGACCACTCACATCGACAATTGGGTCATGCCCAATCCAAACACCCTACCAGCCAGTCGGCATAACATCCAAGCGACAAAGCCGAATCATCTTTGACAAAGTCGGGTCACCCCGACAACCCGAGCTATCCTCATACCTCGGCCATCTGAGCTGAGCCATTCCTCGCAACCCGAGCTATCCTCATACCTCGGCCATCTGAGCTGAGCCATTCCTCGGTAACCCGAGCTATCCTCATACTTCGCCATCTGAGCCGAGCCATTCCTCGATAACCCGAGCTATCTTCATACCTCGGCCATCCGAGCCGATCGTACCTCGGCCATTCGAGCCGATCCATTCTATACCTCGAAAACCAGGTTATTCCTCATTCTGGCCAAACCACGGCATTCAAAATACCTCTGTGGAATCTAGCGCAGGAGAGTTCAAATTCACTATAACTGAATAAGATTCCAGGTGGCGAATCATGCCCAGAAGTGGCCTAGGACCCGCAAGAGTGGCCTAGGTCTATGTGATCACTGAATCTCAAGGCATCAATCAGCTCTCCCAGCCGTCGATCCTCTAACTGACAAGATACGGACCCTATTGGTCTCGTAACAAACTTGATTCGAATCCGTCTCGAATCCTAACAGTTTTCAGACCCCATCCAGGGCACATCCAAGGAATCAGGTGATCGCCTATAAATACCACCGCCCTCAAATCTCTCAAGTATGCCAATTTTGTACGCAGTTCTTACGCATACTTTTATGCAATTACTCATGCTCATTCATAGCTCTAATACTCCATTGAAGCTCCTCCTGAGCTCAGAGCTCTCGAGAGAGAACACCGTCAAAAGGGGAACTCCTCTGTGAGAGTCTTTTCCTCACATATGCTTGCTGTGAATCTCCACTGACTTGGACGTCGAAGTGTCCTCCGCAGAGGGCAACCCC
>UESW01001483.1:0-97709 GCA_900491605.1 Calamus simplicifolius
CAACCTATCCCATATTTCTTTAGCGGAATTACAAGTAGAGATGCGGTTGAATTCATTTGAATCTAAGGAACAATATAAGATATTAATGGCTTTGGCATTAAGTTGAGCCATTCTCCTATCATTATCATTCCAATCCCTTTCGGGCTTTGGAACAATAGTGCCATCAATAAGGTGTGTGGGTGTACTAGGTCCATTTAATATAACACCCCAAAGCTCATAATCAGAAGCTTGAATGAATATCCTCATTCTAGCTTTCCAATAAGAATAGTTTGAGCCATTAAAAAGTGGAGGTCTATTCGTAGAATGACCTTCAGCAAAACTAGAACCACTTTGTGTTGCCATAATGACCTTTAGCTCTTGATCGTGAGATCAAACTCTAAATGAGCACTATGCTCTGATACCAATTGTTGGCCCAGATGGCAACCCAAGAGGGGGGGGTGAATTGGGTTCTTAAAAAATTTAAGACTTTTAAGCTTTAAAATGAGATGTGCAAGTGAAAGGATTAACTAATAAGCAAAGCACAAACACAAGTATGAGAGATAGAGAAGAGACAATTAGGCACGGCAAACACAATATTTTTATAGTGGTTCGGTGCAACCAACACCTACGTCCACTCCCAAGACTCACTTGGGTCCACACTATAATCTCTCTAGATTACAGCCGAGTTGTTTTCCAAGTTCACAACTCAAACTTGTTGTTTTTCCGGGATCACAACGAACCCAGCCGATTTTACACGGGCTCACCGGCACCAAACCCAAACACAAGCTATACCTAGCTTGTACCGAGGTTTAACAACCTCCTCTAGTTTAATCCCTCAGATTAAACTAGATACAAACAAATAAAATGAGTTTAATTACAAGCAGCTCCTTTTTGAGCAGATATTTCAAAATAAAAATTGAGTTTAGAAAAGCCTGAATATTTAAGCTTGAGAGCTGGCTTGGCTTCTTTGGATTCCTTCCTTCAACTCCTCTTGATGTTGAATCAGGCCTCGCACCGATTCTCCACAGATTTGAGCTTTGGAGTTGGGTTGAAGCTTTTTCTCCCTTTTCTTGAATGTGGAAGATCTTTGATTTGCTCTTGAAAGTGTTGGGATCTCCTCTTGAATCTTTGTAGAAGGTAGCTCTGGAGTGCACGAATCTCACTCTTGGATTTCACTCCTTTTGAATCTTTCTTCTTAGCAAACGATTTTTCTAATAACACTCTGTTTTTCCCTCTTTTCAAATGATTTCTTTTCTCTTTTTGATCTTCTCTCTTCTTTCTTTGTTGAATGGCTCCTCTATTTATAGATCTGCAAAAATACCGTTAGATAAAAATAGCCGTTATTCAAAAATATCCGTTGGAGCTGATGTGTCAACTCAAAAAATTTCCGCCCAGATTCGGGGAGTCGGCTCGGGACTGTGCGAGTCGGCTCGAGCAATCGAATCCAGAACGCACCAAAAAATGAGTTTTCAGGGGTCGACTCGTGAAAATCTGGGAGTCGACTCTTGACTTTCAGGAGTCGACTCGCGAAAAGCTGGGAGTCGACTCGAGAAGCACTCAAAAATGAGTCTTTCTGCCGTCTGAGTCGAGTCGGCTCGCACAGTCACGAGTCGGCTCGAGAAAGTTCAGGAGTCGACTCGGAAACTCTCGAGTCGGCTCGGGACTGATACAAAAATCAGAAAACATTCTGATTTGCTTTGAAAATCATCCCAACCAACTTTGAAATATAAATATGACTTAGATAATGTTGTTTTAACAGTAATGCTCAATTTCAAAGCATTTTCATTAAGTCATTGATCTTTAAAAGATTGATATATAAAATCATTTTTGAATTCATAAGTATAGCTCACTGAAACATATATTCAATTGATTCAAGAAACTCATTATATTTTAATAGTTCATAGTTTCCAATTTGAAATTGCTCATAGCAAGAATTTTCATTGATTGACTTATCATGTTCATAGCCTTTTAGAAAGTAAAGCAATGTCTTTTGGAAATCATCAAAATCAATAAGTTGGGGCAATTATGTTTCAATAATTTCTCAACAGACTTGACTCAGGTTTGATCTAAGTTTGATACAATCCGAACTTTTAGAGCAACATTCCGAATTCAAATTGATTTAACCTTCCTTGATTTGGCCCGATCTTGTGGCAACGCTCCAGATTGAACTTCATTTAGCTTGATGTAGGTTAGATCTAGTCCAATCATGGAGTAATGCTTCGATTGAACTTGATTTCAGTTTGATTTAAAGCAATGCTCTAGATCGAACTTGATTCGGGTTTGATTTAAGTTTTATTAACCCAATCCTGAAGCAACATTCATGATTGGGGTTGATTGAAAAGAGATCAAAGTTTGATCTAGGCTGATCATATTATAATGTTTTAGATTGAAATTGATTCGGGTTTGATCTTATTTGATCTAAACTAATCATGGAGTGACACTCTAAATTGAACTCGATTCGGGTTTGATCTAACTTGATCTTGGAACAATGCTCCTAATTTAACTTGATTCAGGTTCGATCATAGTTTGATCTAACTTGATCTCGAAGCAATGCTTCATATTATACTTAATTTGGGCTCCATCTTGGTTTAAACTAACCCGATCTTGAAGCAACACTCTAAAATAGACTTGATTTAGGTTTGTTGTTTTATCAAACCCGATTTTAGGGCAACGCTTTAGATTTGATCTGATTCGGTTTTAATCTAAGTTTGATCGAACCCAATCTTAGTGCAATGCTCTCGATTAAACTTGATTTGGGTATTATCTTTATTTCATCGGGCCTACCTAATCTTGGAGCAACACTCAAAATTGGACTTGATTAATGTTTGATCTAACCTGATCATGCAGCATCACACTCTCCATATTGAACTTGATTCATCCTAGAGCAATCCAACCCGACCTTAGAGAAAATGCTCCATATCGAACTTTATTTGGGTTTGACCTAAGTTTGATCCGACCTTATCTTGGAACAATGCATTGCATTCATATTTGATTTGAGTCTGAACCAAATCAATCTTGGAGGAATGCAGCATATTTCACTTAATTCGAGATTGATATAAGTTTGATCCAATACGATCTTTGAGGAATGCTCTACATTGGACTTGATTTGGGTTTTGATCTTGCTTTGATCAAGCTCACATCTAAGATCAAGGCTCGATATTGAACTTAATTCCGATTTGATCAAAGTTTAGTCGAATCCGATCTTAGAGCAATGTTACATTATTCGATTTGTTCCGGGTTTGATTTGAGTTTAATCCACCCTTATCTTAGAGCAATGCTTTAAATTGAACTTGATTGGGGTTTGATCGAAGTTTGATTGAATTCGATCTAACAATAGAATCCAGATTGGACTTGATTCGGGTTTGATATAAGTTTGATCCAACTCGATCCTCGAGCAGCGCTCTCGATTTGACTTGATTCGGGTTTGATCTATATATTAATCCAACCTTTTCTTAGAGCAATGCTGCGAATTAGACTTGATTCATGTGGATCTAATTTGATCTAACCTGGTCTTGTTGCAATGCTTTGGATTGGACTTATTTTGGAATTTGATCTAAGTTTGGCTCGACCCGATCTTGGAGCATCACTTCCAATTGGACTTGACTCAGGTTTGATCTAAGTTTGATCCAATCCGAACTTAGAGCAACATTCCGAATTCAAATTGATTTAGCCTTGATTTGGCCCGATCTTGTAGCAACGCTCCAGATTGAACTTCATTTAGCTTGATGTAGGTTAGATCTAGTCCAATCATGGAGTAATGCTTCGATTGAACTTGATTTTAGTTTGATTTAAAGCAATGCTCTAGATCGAACTTGATTCGGGTTTGATTTAAGTTTCATTAACCCAATCCTGAAGCAACATTCATGATTGGAGTTGATTGAAAAGAGATCAAAGTTTGATCTAGGCTGATCATATTATAATGTTTTAGATTGAAATTGATTCGGGTTTGATCTTATTTGATCTAAACTAATCATGGAGTGACACTCTAAATTGAACTCGATTCGGGTTTGATCTAACTTGATCTTGGAACAATGCTCCTAATTTAACTTGATTCAGGTTCGATCATAGTTTGATCTAACTTGATCTCGAAGCAATGCTTCATATTATACTTAATTTGGGCTCCATCTTGGTTTAAACTAACCCGATCTTGAAGCAACACTCTAAAATAGACTTGATTTAGGTTTGTTGTTTTATCAAACCCGATTTTAGGGCAACGCTTTAGATTTGATCTGATTCGGTTTTAATCTAAGTTTGATCGAACCCAATCTTAGTGCAATGCTCTCGATTAAACTTGATTTGGGTATTATCTTTATTTCATCGGGCCTACCTAATCTTGGAGCAACACTCAAAATTGGACTTGATTAATGTTTGATCTAACCTGATCATGCAGCATCACACTCTCCATATTGAACTTGATTCATCCTAGAGCAATCCAACCCGACCTTAGAGAAAATGCTCCATATCGAACTTTATTTGGGTTTGACCTAAGTTTGATCCGACCTTATCTTGGAACAATGCATTAAATTGCATTTGATTCATATTTGATTTGAGTCTGAACCAAATCAATCTTGGAGGAATGCAGCATATTTCACTTAATTCGAGATTGATATAAGTTTGATCCAATACGATCTTTTGAGGAATGCTCTACATTGGACTTGATTTGGGTTTTGATCTTGCTTTGATCAAGCTCACAATCTAAGATCAAGGCTCGATATTGAACTTAATTCCGATTTGATCAAAGTTTAGTCGAATCCGATCTTAGAGCAATGTTACATATTCGATTTGTTCCAGGTTTGATTTGAGTTTAATCCACCCTTATCTTAGAGCAATGCTTTAAATTGAACTTGATTGGGGTTTGATCGAAGTTTGATTGAATTCGATCTAACAATAGAATCCAGATTGGACTTGATTCGGGTTTGATATAAGTTTGATCCAACTCGATCCTCGAGCACGCTCTCGATTTGACTTGATTTTGATCTATATTAATCCAACCTTTTCTTAGAGCACTTAGACTTGATTCATGTGGATCTAATTTGATCTAACAATGCTTTGGATTGGACTTAGAGTTTGAATCTTGCATCACTTCCCAACTTGAAGATTTCTCCTAGATTGGTCAATGCTTTGGATTGGACTTATTTTGGAATTTGATCTAAGTTTGGCTCGACCCGATCTTGGAGCATCACTTCCAATTGGACTTGACTCAGGTTTGATCTAAGTTTGATCCAATCCGAACTTAGAGCAACATTCCAATTCAAATTGATTTAGCCTTGATTTGGCCCGATCTTGTAGCAACGCTCCAGATTGAACTTCATTTAGCTTGATGTAGGTTAGATCTAGTCCAATCATGAGTAATGCTTCGATTGAACTTGATTTTAGTTTGATTTAAAGCAATGCTCTAGATCGAACTTGATTCGGGTTTGATTTAAGTTTCATTAACCCAATTCATGATTGGAGTTGATTGAAAAGAGATCAAAGTTTGATAGGCTGATCATATTATAATGTTTTAGATTGAAATTGATTCGGTTTGATCTTATTTGATCTAAACTAATCATGGAGTGACACTCTAAATTGAACTCGATTCGGGTTTGATCTAACTTGATCTTGGAACAATGCTCCTAATTTAACTTGATTCAGGTTCGATCATAGTTTGATCTAACTTGATCTCGAAGCAATGCTTCAGATTATACTTAATTTGGGCTCCATCTTGGTTTAAACTAACCCGATCTTGAAGCAACACTCTAAAATAGACTTGATTTAGGTTTGTTGTTTTATCAAACCCGATTTTAGGGCAACGCTTTAGATTTGATCTGATTCGGTTTTAATCTAGGTTTGATCGAACCCAATCTTAGTGCAATGCTCTCGATTAAACTTGATTTGGGTATTATCTTTATTTCATCGGGCCTACCTAATCTTGGAGCAACACTCAAAATTGGACTTGATTAATGTTTGATCTAACCTGATCATGCAGCATCACACTCCATATTGAACTTGATTCATCCTAGAGCAATCCAACCCAACCTTAGAGAAAATGCTCCATATCGAACTTTATTTGGGTTTGACCTAAGTTTGATCCGACCTTATCTTGGAACAATGCATTAAATTGCATTTGATTCATATTCTTTCCGATTCATGATCCTGATCCATGCAGAACTCGATATCTAACTTGATCTCATGCTCATAATTTAACTTGATTCAGGTTCGATCATAGTTTGATCTAACTTGATCTCGAAGCAATGCTTATTATACTTAATTTGGGCTCCATCTTGGTTTAAACTAACCCGATCTTAAAGCAACTCTCTAAAATAGACTTGATTTAGGTTTGTTGTTTTATCAAACCCGATTTTAGGGCAACGCTTTAGATTTGATCTGATTCGGTTTTAATCTAAGTTTGATCAAACCCAATCTTAGTGCAATGCTCTCGATTAAACTTGATTTGGGTATTATCTTTATTTCATCGAGCCTACCTAATCTTGAGCAACACTCAAAATTGGACTTGATTAATGTTTGATCTAACCTGATCATGCAGCATCACACTCATATTGAACTTGATTCATCCTAGAGAAATCCAACCCAACCTTAGAGAAAATGCTCCATATCAAACTTTATTTGGGTTTGACCTAAGTTTGATCCGACCTTATCTTGGAACAATGCATTAAATTGCATTTGATTCATATTTGATTTGAGTCTGAACCAAATCAATCTTGGAGGAATGCAGCATATTTCACTTAATTCAAAATTGATATAAGTTTGATCCAATACGATCTTTGAGGAATGCTCTACATTGGACTTGATTTGGGTTTTGATCTTGCTTTGATCAAGCTCAATCTAAGATCAAGGCTCGATATTGAACTTAATTCCGATTTGATCAAAGTTTAGTCGAATCCGATCTTAGAGCAATGTTACATATTTGATTTGTTCCAGGTTTGATTTGAGTTTAATCCACCCTTATCTTAGAGCAATGCTTTAAATTGAACTTGATTGGGGTTTGATCGAAGTTTGATTGAATTCGATCTAACAATAGAATCCAGATTGGACTTGATTCGGGTTTGATATAAGTTTGATCCAACTCGATCCAACTCGCTCTCGATTTGACTTGATTCGGGTTTGATCTATATATTAATCCAACCTTTTCTTAGAGCAATGCTGCGAATTAGACTTGATTCATGTGGATCTAATTTGATCTAACCTGGTCTTGTTGCAATGCTTTGGATTGGACTTATTTTGGAATTTGATCTAAGTTTGGCTCGACCCGATCTTGGAGCATCACTTCCAATTGGACTTGACTCAGGTTTGATCTAAGTTTGATCCAATCCGAACTTAGAGCAACATTCCGAATTCAAATTGATTTAGCCTTGATTTGGCCCGATCTTGTAGCAACGCTCCAGATTGAACTTCATTTAGCTTGATGTAGGTTAGATCTAGTCCAATCATGGAGTAATGCTTCGATTGAACTTGATTTTAGTTTGATTTAAAGCAATGCTCTAGATCGAACTTGATTTGGGTTTGATTTAAGTTTCATTAACCCAATCCTGATTCATGATTGGAGTTGATTGAAAAGAGATCAAAGTTTTCTAGGCTGATCATATTATAATGTTTTAGATTGAAATTGATTCAGGTTTGATCTTATTTGATCTAAACTAATCATGGAGTGACACTCAAAATTGAACTCGATTCGGGTTTGATCTAACTTGATCTTGGAACAATGCTCCAAATTTAACTTGATTCAGGTTCGATCATAGTTTGATCTAACTTGATCTCGAAGCAATGCTTCAGATTATACTTAATTTGGGCTCCATCTTGGTTTAAACTAACCCGATCTTGAAGCAACACTCTAAAATAGACTTGATTTAGGTTTGTTGTTTTATCAAACCCGATTTTAGGGCAACGCTTTAGATTTGATCTGATTCGGTTTTAATCTAGGTTTGATCGAACCCAATCTTAGTGCAATGCTCTCGATTAAACTTGATTTGGGTATTATCTTTATTTCATCGGGCCTACCTAATCTTGGAGCAACACTCAAAATTGGACTTGATTAATGTTTGATCTAACCTGATCATGCAGCATCACACTCTCCATATTGAACTTGATTCATCCTAGAGCAATCCAACCCGACCTTAGAGAAAATGCTCCATATCGAACTTTATTTGGGTTTGACCTAAGTTTGATCCGACCTTATCTTGGAACAATGCATTAAATTGCATTTGATTCATATTTAATTTGAGTCTGAACCAAATCAATCTTGGAGGAATGCAGCATATTTCACTTAATTCGAGATTGATATAAGTTTGATCCAATACGATCTTTGAGGAATGCTCTACATTGGACTTGATTTGGGTTTTGATCTTGATCAAGCTTCTAAGATCAAGGCTCGATATTGAACTTAATTCCGATTTGATCAAAGTTTAGTCGAATCCGATCTTAGAGCAATGTTACACATTCGATTTGTTCCAGGTTTGATTTGAGTTTAATCCACCCTTATCTTAGAGCAATGCTTTAAATTGAACTTGATTGGGGTTTGATCGAAGTTTGATTGAATTCGATCTAACAATAGAATCCAGATTGGACTTGATTCGGGTTTGATATAAGTTTGATCCAACTCGATCCTCGAGCAACGCTCTCGATTTGACTTGATTCGGGTTTGATCTATATATTAACCCAACCTTTTCTTAGAGCAATGCTGCGAATTAGACTTGATTCATGTGGATCTAATTTGATCTAACCTGGTCTTGTTGCAATGCTTTGGATTGGACTTATTTTGGAATTTGATCTAAGTTTGGCTCGACCCGATCTTGGAGCATCACTTCCAATTGGACTTGACTCAGGTTTGATCTAAGTTTGATCCAATCCGAACTTAGAGCAACATTCCAAATTCAAATTGATTTAGCCTTGATTTGGCCCGAGCAACGCTCCAGATTGAACTTCATTTAGCTTGATGTAGGTTAGATCTAGTCCAATCATGGAGTAATGCTTCGATTGAACTTGATTTTAGTTTGATTTAAAGCAATGCTCTAGATCGAACTTGATTCGGTTTGATTTAAGTTTCATTAACCCAATCCTGAAGCAACATTCATGATTGGAGTTGATTGAAAAGAGATCAAAGTTTGATCTAGGCTGATCATATTATAATGTTTTAGATTGAAATTGATTCGGGTTTGATCTTATTTGATCTAAACTAATCATGGAGTGACACTCTAAATTGAACTCGATTCGGGTTTGATCTAACTTGATCTTGGAACAATGCTCCTAATTTAACTTGATTCAGGTTCGATCATAGTTTGATCTAACTTGATCTCGAAGCAATGCTTCATATTATACTTAATTTGGGCTCCATCTTGGTTTAAACTAACCCGATCTTGAAGCAACACTCTAAAATACTTGATTTAGGTTTGTTGTTTTATCAAACCCGATTTTAGGGCAACGCTTTAGATTTGATCTGATTCGGTTTTAATCTAAGTTTGATCAAACCCAATCTTAGTGCAATGCTCTCGATTAAACTTGATTTGGGTATTATCTTTATTTCATCGAGCCTACCTAATCTTGGAGCAACACTCAAAATTGGACTTGATTAATGTTTGATCTAACCTGATCATGCAGCATCACACTCCATATTGAACTTGATTCATCCTAGAGCAATCCAACCCAACCTTAGAGAAAATGCTCCATATCGAACTTTATTTGGGTTTGACCTAAGTTTGATCCGACCTTATCTTGGAACAATGCATTAAATTGCATTTGATTCATATTTGATTTGAGTCTGAACCAAATCAATCTTGGAGGAATGCAGCATATTTCACTTAATTCAAATTGATATAAGTTTGATCCAATACGATCTTTGAGGAATGCTCTACATTGGACTTGATTTGGGTTTTGATCTTGCTTTGATCAAGCTCAATCTAAGATCAAGGCTCGATATTGAACTTAATTCCGATTTGATCAAAGTTTAGTCGAATCCGATCTTAGAGCAATGTTACATATTTGATTTGTTCCAGGTTTGATTTGAGTTTAATCCACCCTTATCTTAGAGCAATGCTTTAAATTGAACTTGATTGGGGTTTGATCGAAGTTTGATTGAATTCGATCTAACAATAGAATCCAGATTGGACTTGATTCGGGTTTGATATAAGTTTGATCCAACTCGATCCAACTCGCTCTCGATTTGACTTGATTCGGGTTTGATCTATATATTAATCCAACCTTTTCTTAGAGCAATGCTGCGAATTAGACTTGATTCATGTGGATCTAATTTGATCTAACCTGGTCTTGTTGCAATGCTTTGGATTGGACTTATTTTGGAATTTGATCTAAGTTTGGCTCGACCCGATCTTGGAGCATCACTTCCAATTGGACTTGACTCAGGTTTGATCTAAGTTTGATCCAATCCGAACTTAGAGCAACATTCCGAATTCAAATTGATTTAGCCTTGATTTGGCCCGATCTTGTAGCAACGCTCCAGATTGAACTTCATTTAGCTTGATGTAGGTTAGATCTAGTCCAATCATGGAGTAATGCTTCGATTGAACTTGATTTTAGTTTGATTTAAAGCAATGCTCTAGATCGAACTTGATTTGGGTTTGATTTAAGTTTCATTAACCCAATCCTGATTCATGATTGGAGTTGATTGAAAAGAGATCAAAGTTTTCTAGGCTGATCATATTATAATGTTTTAGATTGAAATTGATTCAGGTTTGATCTTATTTGATCTAAACTAATCATGGAGTGACACTCTAAATTGAACTCGATTCGGGTTTGATCTAACTTGATCTTGGAACAATGCTCCTAATTTAACTTGATTCAGGTTCGATCATAGTTTGATCTAACTTGATCTCGAAGCAATGCTTCATATTATACTTAATTTGGGCTCCATCTTGGTTTAAACTAACCCGATCTTGAAGCAACACTCTAAAATAGACTTGATTTAGGTTTGTTGTTTTATCAAACCCGATTTTAGGGCAACGCTTTAGATTTGATCTGATTCGGTTTTAATCTAGGTTTGATCGAACCCAATCTTAGTGCAATGCTCTCGATTAAACTTGATTTGGGTATTATCTTTATTTCATCGGGCCTACCTAATCTTGGAGCAACACTCAAAATTGGACTTGATTAATGTTTGATCTAACCTGATCATGCAGCATCACACTCTCCATATTGAACTTGATTCATCCTAGAGCAATCCAACCCGACCTTAGAGAAAATGCTCCATATCGAACTTTATTTGGGTTTGACCTAAGTTTGATCCGACCTTATCTTGGAACAATGCATTAAATTGCATTTGATTCATATTTGATTTGAGTCTGAACCAAATCAATCTTGGAGGAATGCAGCAACATCACTCTAATTCGATCGATATTGATATAATTTGATCTTGATCTTTGATCGATCTTTGAGGAATGCTCTACATTGGACTTGATTTGGGTTTTGATCTTGCTTTGATCAAGCTCAATCTAAGATCAAGGCTTGATATTGAACTTAATTCCGATTCGATCAAAGTTTAGTCGAATCCGATCTTAGAGCAATGTTACATATTTGATTTGTTCCAGGTTTGATTTGAGTTTAATCCACCCTTATCTTAGAGCAATGCTTTAAATTGAACTTGATTGGGGTTTGATCGAAGTTTGATTGAATTCGATCTAACAATAGAATCCAGATTGGACTTGATTCGGGTTTGATATAAGTTTGATCCAACTCGATCCAACTCGCTCTCGATTTGACTTGATTCGGGTTTGATCTATATATTAATCCAACCTTTTCTTAGAGCAATGCTGCGAATTAGACTTGATTCATGTGGATCTAATTTGATCTAACCTGGTCTTGTTGCAATGCTTTGGATTGGACTTATTTTGGAATTTGATCTAAGTTTGGCTCGACCCGATCATGGAGCATCACTTCCAATTGGACTGACTCAGGTTTGATCTAAGTTTGATCCAATCCGAACTTAGAGCAACATTCCGAATTCAAATTGATTTAGCCTTGATTTGGCCAGATCTTGTAGCAACGCTCCAGATTGAACTTTATTTAGCTTGATGTAGGTTATTAGATCTAGTCCAATCATTGAGTAATGCTTCGATTGAACTTGATTTTAGTTTTATTTAAAGCAATGCTCTAGATCGAACTTGATTTGGGTTTGATTTAAGTTTCATTAACCCAACATTCATGATTGGAGTTGGGTGACAATTTGGGATTCGGACAGATTCATGCTCTCTCTCTACGATGGGAGCTTCTCTCTCTACGATTTCGCTGCCTTGTTCCTTCACTGCTGCTTGTTAATCTGGTTTTTGCCTCTCTTCTGATCTGGTAATGGCGGATCTTCCCGGCTTGCCATCTTCGGGTGGAGATGGGTCTGCTCCGGTTCAGGTTATTATGGGAGCCTCTGTTGGTATAGCCCTGGATGAGGTTTCCTTGGATTCCTCATCCATCTCTATTCCAGTCAAAGCTTCTTGTGGGACGAGTAGGAAGGCTGAGTTCCTGTGCAAAGATCCCTTTCCTCTGTTTTCCTCTATTATTGGTGATGGAGTTTCTTCTTCCCGACTACTTGATGATCCCATCTGGGTTATCAATTGGTAGATGATTATGCTGCTGAGTCTTTCCGATTTGGTCTGTTTGCTGCTGATTTGGAGTGTAGAGCGCTTCCTGAGCTCGGTGCTGCTTCCTCCTTGCCCGGTCTCGTTTCTCCTCCTAGGTCGCGGCCGTACCAGCATCCCTCTCTTTACCCGGTCCGTCCTTCCCAGCTTTCAAATCCGGTACGTTTGCTGTCACCTTCTGTCCCTACTTCTGGGCCCAATTCAAATCCACGGTAGGCTCCTTCAGCTTTGGATTTTCGAGGTCAATGCTTCCCGCCTCTATCAAACGCTGCCGAAATTTCAAATTCTCAACTATTGGCTTAGCTGACGTCACTGCGGATTCCCCTGTTCCTCTCCCGAAGGCTTCTTCCTCTCCTGTTCTTGGGCTGCAGCGGGTCCGGATTGTGCTAAATCTTCCTGGGCTTCGCTTGTCAAGGATTGTTCTGCTTCTATGGAGCTTGCTTACATTAAGCCGGTGATTTCGGACATTGAGGGCAATGTTAGGATTAAGCTCCCTGCCTCTGTGGCTCGTAAGGGAGCTTCTATCTGGCAAAATACCATTGTTGGATTCTTCCTTGATAAGCTGCCTTTCTCCTTGGTTCAAGCGTGTGCTCAGAGGCATTGGGGGAAGTCTGGGCTTACAGATGTTCTGTGTAATGGAAATGGATTCTTCTTTTTCAAATTCTCTGATCCAGTTAGAGTATCCGATGCTTTGGAAGGGGGTCCTTGGTATTTTGGAGGCAGGCCAATATTCCTAAAGCGCTGGTCTCCGTGTATGAATCTCTCCAAGGAGGGCTGTAAGAAAGTTCCTATTTGGGCTCACTTCTATAATGTTCCGTTGGAGTATTGGACGGAGGAAGGCCTCAGTTATATTGCTAGCATGGTTGGGAAACCTCTACATGCAGATAAGATGACATCCTCACTAAGGCGTTTAAGCTACGCCCGTATATGCATTGAGATTGACATAGATGCTCCCCCCCAAGGTGTTTGACTTAGAATTGGATGACGGTAGTATTTCAGGGATCCAAATTGAGTATAATTGGGTTCCAAAGAGGTGCTCTGTGTGTAAGGAATTTGGCCACCTTCCATCTAACTGCATAAGGTTAGTCATCAAGTATGGATTCCCAAATCTTCTCATCTTAACTCAAAGTCTGTATCAGATGGAGATTGTCAGCTTGTGGATAACCATCGTAGGGATGTACCGATTTTGCATTCCTCTCCTCCCATGGCTCAGATTGCTCCTCCTTCAAAGGCTCAGGCTGGCTCTAGTTCAATGGCTTCTCCAAGGAATCTTTCCCCTGCGCGTGAGTTGCACAGCTCCGTCAACAGCTTTGCAGCCCTTCGTTGCTTGATGATCGGGCCGCTTTAATCGCTGAGGATCCGATTGCAGCTGTTGACGATCCGAATGTTTCTGGAGTCGGGGATCCGTTTGCAGTTGACGATCCGATTGGTGAAGGAGTTGGTGATCCGATAGCTGTTGACGATCCGATTGGTACAGGAGCTGGTGATCCGATTGTATTTGATGATCCGAATGCTTTGATTGTCCCAATGGCCAGTTCCTCTGTTTCTCCTGTTGAGGACTCCTCCCTCTCTGCATTGCCCCCCCCCATTATTGGTAGTGAGGTCTCTTCTCCCTCCTCGTCTTCATCTAGCACTCCTCTTCTGGCTAGGAGGCTCATTATGATTGATGAAGTTGAGGGAAAGCTGGGTAGGAAGAAGAAGGACAAGAAGAAGAACGATAGCTCTGGTAACTCCAGAGGGAAGCTCTCTGTGAATTCCAAATGATTAAGCTTGCTTCATGGAATATTCGGGGTCTAAATGATCCTACAAAGCAATCGGAGGTACGTCACTTGGTACATTCTCAAAGGCTCTCTTGTATAGCTCTCCTAGAAACTAAGATTAATGCATTCAATAAAGAAAAGATCCAAATGAGCTTGCTTCACGGCTGGCACTGTGTAAACTTTTATGATGGTTCTGGATCCGGTAGGATCTGGATTTGGTGGGATCCAATCATTCTTCAGGCTGATGCTGTTTCCAAGCATGACCAGGTTATCCACCTTTCTCTCACTCTTCTAAACTCTGGAGTTAAATTTGCTGCCTCCTTTGTCTATGGAGTTAATGATGTCATTGCTAGAAGACAGCTTTGGACTAATTTGAAGAAGCAAGCAGTCTCCTTTTCCCAACTGCCGTGGATTGTTATGGGGGACTTCAATGCCATTAGATTTCGTCATGAAAGGAAAGGAGGTAGTCTTGAGTGGCCTTGCTACATGGATGAGTTAAACGATACTTTGTTTGAAGCCGGGCTGGAGGATCTACGGTTCAGTGGGTGCCTTTTCACCTGGCACAACTCTAGATCGACTGGGCTTATCCTTAGGAAACTGGATAGAGCTATTGTAAATTCTCTGTGGCATCAATCTTTTGCTCAATCTTATGCAGAATTTCTTCCTTTCGGGCTATCTGACCACTCTCCTGTGGTGGTGAACCTTGGGATTAATCATCCCCTTTACAAATGTCCTTTCAAATTCTTTAATTTCTGGACTGAATTTGATGAATTCAATCCGTTAATTGACAAGATCTGGAGCACCCCTGTTGTTGGCCACTCTATGTTCAGAGTTTACAAAAAGCTGAAGCTTGTTAAAACTGCATTGAAAGAACTGAGTAGGAGCAAGAATGCGATCATCAATGGTGATCTTACCTCCCTTCGTTCTGAGCTAGATGGCATCCAATCTTCTATTGCTGCTGGGCATCACGGCATGGACGCCCTTGAGAAGGAAAAGGACTGTGCTAAGAGGCTGTATATGGCATTAAATGGAAGAGAGAGCTACGCTAGGCAGAGGAGCAGAATCCAATGGCTGAAAGATGGAGATCAGTGTACCTCCTTCTTCTTCAACTCTATTAAAGGGCGAAACAATCTTAATAAGATTCTTTGTATCCAGAATGAAAATGGAGAATGGATTCGAGAGAAGGATCAGATTGCTCAGGAGGTGGTTGGATTCTACTCTCATCTTCTCGGTAAGAGATGTGGTACTAAATATGATGGAGGAGATGTTCTTGCTAAGTATGTGGATTGTGCTCTCTCTAATGATCAAAGAAGGTTTTTAACCTGTGCTTTCACTGATGAAGAAATCAAGGGTGCTATGTTTGACTTACACCCTAACAAAGCTCCAGGCCCTGATGGATTCAATGCTTTCTTCTTCCAAAAGACCTGGCCCATTGTTGGAGCTGAAATCACTGCCGCTATAAAGGATTTCTTCTCCAATGGTCTGCTTCTCAAGGAGGTTAACTGAACAACTATTGCTCTCATTCCTAAGGTCCCTAATGCTTCAAAATTGAAGGACTTCCGACCGATATCATGCTGCAACACTGTGTACAAATGTATCACCAAACTTCTTGCCAGCCGATTGAAGCAAATCCTCCCTACATTTATAAATGATGCACAATCTGCTTTTGTGCATGGAAGGCTTATTGGGGATAACATCCTATTGGCTCAGGAGCTGGTCCGTGGTTATCATCTTCCTTCTTCCAACCCTAAATGTGCTCTAAAAATTGATATTATGAAGGCTTTTGATTCGGTCCGATGGGATTTCCTTTGGGATACTCTGCAGCTTCTTGGCTTTCCTCCTTTATTTATTGGCTGGATTCGGTCATGTGTTTCCACTGCAAGGTATTCAGTGGCTATTAATGGTGAACTCAATGGTTTCTTTGATGGGAAGAAAGGTCTTCGTCAAGGGGACCCAATTTCTCCTTATCTTTTTGTTATATGCATGGATGTCTTCTCTAGGATTCTTGATCAGAAAATCCATGCCTCCCCTCTTTCAAATTCCATTGGAGATGCCGGAAATCCAAGATTTCACATCTATGTTTTGCTGATGATCTGATGGTTTTTTGTCATGGAGATTTGAACTCTATAAATGTGGTGAAGGATGCCCTTGACACGTTCTCCTCTCTCCCGGTCTTACTCCTAATCACTCCAAAAGCTCCACCTTCCTCTCGGGTGTCTCGGTTCATCTCCAGCAGGATATTACTGACTTGCTGGGTTTCTCTCTTGGCTCTTTTCCAATTAGATATCTGGGTGTCCCTCTAATTACCACAAAACTCAAAGCTTCTGATTGTCTTTCTTTGGTTGATCGTATTTTAAGGAGGATCAAAGTTTGGACTAATCGTTTCCTCTCCTATGCTGGCAGACTGCAACTCATCCAATCGGTAATTTTTAGTATTCAGTCCTTTTGGAGTGCTCACTTCATTCTTCCAGTTAAAATCACTAAAGATATTGAAAGCATTCTTTCGGCCTTCTTATGGAACGGTGTTTCCTTGAACCGGCATGGAGCTAAAGTATCTTGGTCTACCATCACTACTCCCAAGGAGGAAGGGGGTTTGGGTATAAAGAAGATCCGGGATTGGAATGCAGCATCAATGGTTCGGCACATTTGGTCACTATGCAATCCTTGCTCTAAATCCTTATGGGCTGCCTGGGTTAAGCTAAATCTTCTACATAAAGAACACTTTTGGGTGGTAAAAGTCCCTTGGGATTGCTCTTGGACTTGGAGGAAAATTCTTAAGATTCGGGATAGAGTGAGGAATTTCATTTCTTTTAAGGTGGGGAATGGCGATAGCACCTCCCTTTGGTTTGATTCATGGAGACCTCAAGGACCTATTTGCTCTTCTTCTCATGCTAGAGTTATCACCGACTCGGGCCTTTCCAAAGATGCTAAGGTTAGTGCCATCATTTATGCTGGTAATTGGAGGTGGCCGGCCGCGAATTCCCTTGAGCTTATCACCTTGAAATCTGAAACCGGTTCTCTTCCTTTACCTGATTGCAGCTGTTCGGATAAGGTATTATGGGAAGGTTCTACTGCGTTCTCTATTAAGAGAGCCTGGAATATCCTCCGGTTACCTTCCCAACGTGTAGATTGGGCTCATTTAGTCTGGTTTAAGCATCATGTACCAAGGCATTCTTTCATTTTATGGCTTGCTATTAGAGGTAGACTTGCTACCCAGGATCGTCTTATCTCTTATGGTATTCATTGTCAGAAGGCTTGCTATTTATGTCGTCACAGATTGGAGGATCACGATCATCTATTTTTCAGCTGTCCTTTCTCTTCACGGGTTTGGTCTATCATTGCTAGAAAATGTGGATTAGCGCACTTCCCATCTTCTTGGGTGAGTCTGAGGCCGTGGCTTTGCAGAAATATCAAAGGAGCCTCTTTTCATTCTATTGTTTGTAGGCTTGCCTTGGGTGCTGCTTTGTACTTCATATGGTTAGAAAGAAACTCCCGCAAGCATGGGCGCTTGCTTCTAAAGGAACAAAGTATTGTCTCTAAGATTATGGACTCGATCAGGCTGAAGTTGGAGGGTGCTTCTTTTCCCAGAAATGCGGCAAATCTCCAGTTGATTGATAGATGGCAACTACCCTCCTCTCTTTTGAGTTAATCCAGCTCGGTCTTTTGTAACCTTTTTGTTTGACTTGGTTGGTCTGGTTTATTTTGGCCTTAGGTTACTACAACCTTTGATGGATGTTTTCCCTTGCTTGTATGCTTGCGGGCTCTGTCCTGCTCTCTTGTACTTATAACTCTTTTTTTTGAATACAAATCACCTTTAACTTTCAAAAAAAAAAAAATAAGATTGGAGTTGATAGAAAAGAGATCAAAGTTTTCTAGGCTGATCATATTATAATGTTTTAGATTGAAATTGATTCAGGTTTGATCTTATTTGATCATGGAGTGACACTCAAAATTGAACTCGATTCGGGTTTGATCTAACTTGATCTTGGAACAATGCTCCAAATTTAACTTGATTCAGGTTCGATCATAGTTTGATCTAACTTGATCTCGAAGCAATGCTTCAGATTATACTTAATTTGGGCTCCATCTTGGTTTATACTAACCCGATCTTGAAGCAACACTCTAAAATAGACTTGATTTAGGTTTGTTGTTTTATCAAACCCGATTTTAGGGCAACGCTTTAGATTTGATCTGATTCGGTTTTAATCTAGGTTTGATCGAACCCAATCTTAGTGCATTTCTCTCGATTAAACTTGATTTGGGTGTTATCTTTATTTCATCGGGCCTACCTAATCTTGGAGCAACACTCAAAATTGGACTTGATTAATGTTTGATCTAACCTGATCATGCAGCATCACACTCTCCATATTGAACTTGATTCATCCTAGAGCAATCCAACCCAACCTTAGAGAAAATGCTCCATATCGAACTTTATTTGGGTTTGACCTAAGTTTGATCCGACCTTATCTTGGAACAATGCATTAAATTGCATTTGATTCATATTTAATTTGAGTCTGAACCAAATCAATCTTGAGGAATGCAGCATATTTTCACTTAATTCGAATTGATAAAGTTTGATTCAATACGATCTTTGAGGAATGCTCTACATGGACTTGATTTGGGTTTTGATCTTGCTTTGATCTTGCTTCTAAGATCAAGGCTTGATATTGAACTTAATTCCGATTCGATCAAAGTTTAGTCAAATCCGATCTTAGCTCAATGTTACACATTCGATTTGTTCCAGGTTTGATTTGAGTTTAATCCACCCTTATCTTAGAGCAATGCTTTAAATTGAACTTGATTGGGGTTTGATCGAAGTTTGATTGAATTCGATCTAACAACAGAATCCAGATTGGACTTGATTCGGGTTTGATATAAGTTTGATCCAACTCGATCATCGAGTAACGCTCTCGATTTGACTTGATTCGGGTTTGATCTATATATTAACCCAACCTTTTCTTAGAGCAATGCTGCGAATTAGACTTGATTCATGTGGATCTAATTTGATCTAACCTGGTCTTGTTGCAATGCTTTGGATTGGACTTATTTTGGAATTTGATCTAAGTTTGGCTCGACCCGATCTTGGAGCATCACTTCCAATTGGACTTGACTCAGGTTTGATCTAAGTTTGATCCAATCCGAACTTAGAGCAACATTCCAAATTCAAATTGATTTAGCCTTGATTTGGCCCGATCTTGTAGCAACGCTCCAGATTGAACTTCATTTAGCTTGATGTAGGTTAGATCTAGTCCAATCATGAGTAATGCTTCGATTGAACTTGATTTTAGTTTGATTTAAAGCAATGCTCTAGATCGAACTTGATTCGGTTTGATTTAGGTTTCAACCCAATCCTGAAGCAACATTCATGATTGGAGTTGATTGAAAAGAGATCAAGGTTTGATCTAGCTGATCTTATTATAATGTTTTAGATTGAAATTGATTCGGGTTAGATCTTATTTGATCTAAACTAATCATGAGTGACATTCTAAATTGAACTCGATTCGGGTTTGATCTAACTTGATCTTGGAACATGCTCATAATTTAACTTGATTCAGGTTCGATCATAGTTTGATCTAACTTGATCTCGAAGCAATGCTGAAATATTATACTTAATTTGGGCTCCATCTTGGTTTAAACTAACCCGATCTTAAAGCAACACTCTAAAATAGACTTGATTTAGGTTTGTTGTTTTATCAAACCCGATTTTAGGGCAACGCTTTAGATTTGATCTGATTCGGTTTTAATCTAAGTTTGATCAAACCCAATCTTAGTGCAATGCTCTCGATTAAACTTGATTTGGGTATTATCTTTATTTCATCGAGCCTACCTAATCTTGGAGCAACACTCAAAATTGGACTTGATTAATGTTTGATCTAACCTGATCATGCAGCATCACACTCCATATTGAACTTGATTCATCTAGAGAAATCCAACCCAACCTTAGAGAAATGCTCCATATCAAACTTTATTTGGGTTTGACCTAAGTTTGATCCGACCTTATCTTGGAACAATGCATTAAATTGCATTTGATTCATATCTGAACCAAATCAATCTTGGAGGAATGCAGCATATTTCACTTAATTCAAAATTGATATAAGTTTGATCCAATACGATCTTTGAGGAATGCTCTACATTGGACTTGATTTGGGTTTTGATCTTGCTTTGATCAAGCTCAATCTAAGATCAAGGCTCGATATTGAACTTAATTCCGATTTGATCAAAGTTTAGTCGAATCCGATCTTAGAGCAATGCTTTAAATTGAACTTGATTGGGGGTTTGATCGAAGTTTGATTGAATTCGATCTAACAATAGAATCCAGATTGGACTTGATTCGGGTTTGATATAAGTTTGATCCAACTCGATCCAACTCGCTCTCGATTTGACTTGATTCGGGTTTGATCTATATATTAATCCAACCTTTTCTTAGAGCAATGCTGCGAATTAGACTTGATTCATGTGGATCTAATTTGATCTAACCTGGTCTTGTTGCAATGCTTTGGATTGGACTTATTTTGGAATTTGATCTAAGTTTGGCTCGACCCGATCATGGAGCATCACTTCCAATTGGACTTGACTCAGGTTTGATCTAAGTTTGATCCAATCCGAACTTAGAGCAACATTCCGAATTCAAATTGATTTAGCCTTGATTTGGCCAGATCTTGTAGCAACGCTCCAGATTGAACTTCATTTAGCTTGATGTAGGTTAGATCTAGTCCAATCATGGAGTAATGCTTCGATTGAACTTGATTTTAGTTTGATTTAAAGCAATGCTCTAGATCGAACTTGATTTGGGTTTGATTTAAGTTTCATTAACCCAATCCTGATTCATGATTGGAGTTGATTGAAAAGAGATCAAAGTTTTCTAGGCTGATCATATTATAATGTTTTAGATTGAAATTGATTCAGGTTTGATCTTATTTGATCATGGAGTGACACTCTAAATTGAACTCGATTCGGGTTTGATCTAACTTGATCTTGGAACAATGCTCCTAATTTAACTTGATTCAGGTTCGATCATAGTTTGATCTAACTTGATCTCGAAGCAATGCTTCATATTATACTTAATTTGGGCTCCATCTTGGTTTAAACTAACCCGATCTTGAAGCAACACTCTAAAATAGACTTGATTTAGGTTTGTTGTTTTATCAAACCCGATTTTAGGGCAACGCTTTAGATTTGATCTGATTCGGTTTTAATCTAGGTTTGATCGAACCCAATCTTAGTGCAATGCTCTCGATTAAACTTGATTTGGGTATTATCTTTATTTCATCGGGCCTACCTAATCTTGGAGCAACACTCAAAATTGGACTTGATTAATGTTTGATCTAACCTGATCATGCAGCATCACACTCTCCATATTGAACTTGATTCATCCTAGAGCAATCCAACCCGACCTTAGAGAAAATGCTCCATATCGAACTTTATTTGGGTTTGACCTAAGTTTGATCCGACCTTATCTTGGAACAATGCATTAAATTGCATTTGATTCATATTTGATTTGAGTCTGAACCAAATCAATCTTGGAGGAATGCAGCATATTTCACTTAATTCGAGATTGATATAAGTTTGATCCAATACGATCTTTGAGGAATGCTCTACATTGGACTTGATTTGGGTTTTGATCTTGCTTTGCTTCTAAGATCAAGGCTCGATATTGAACTTAATTCCGATTTGATCAAAGTTTAGTCGAATCCGATCTTAGAGCAATGTTACACATTCGATTTGTTCCAGGTTTGATTTGAGTTTAATCCACCCTTATCTTAGAGCAATGCTTTAAATTGAACTTGATTGGGGTTTGATCGAAGTTTGATTGAATTCGATCTAACAATAGAATCCAGATTGGACTTGATTCGGGTTTGATATAAGTTTGATCCAACTCGATCCTCGAGCAACGCTCTCGATTTGACTTGATTCGGGTTTGATCTATATATTAACCCAACCTTTTCTTAGAGCAATGCTGCGAATTAGACTTGATTCATGTGGATCTAATTTGATCTAACCTGGTCTTGTTGCAATGCTTTGGATTGGACTTATTTTGGAATTTGATCTAAGTTTGGCTCGACCCGATCTTGGAGCATCACTTCCAATTGGACTTGACTCAGGTTTGATCTAAGTTTGATCCAATCCGAACTTAGAGCAACATTCCAAATTCAAATTGATTTAGCCTTGATTTGGCCCGATCTTGTAGCAACGCTCCAGATTGAACTTCATTTAGCTTGATGTAGGTTAGATCTAGTCCAATCATGGAGTAATGCTTCGATTGAACTTGATTTTAGTTTGATTTAAAGCAATGCTCTAGATCGAACTTGATTCGGGTTTGATTTAAGTTTCATTAACCCAATCCTGAAGCAACATTCATGATTGGAGTTGATTGAAAAGAGATCAAAGTTTGATCTAGGCTGATCATATTATAATGTTTTAGATTGAAATTGATTCGGTTTGATCTTATTTGATCTAAACTAATCATGAGTGACACTCTAAATTGAACTCGATTCGGGTTTGATCTAACTTGATCTTGGAACAATGCTCCTAATTTAACTTGATTCAGGTTCGATCATAGTTTGATCTAACTTGATCTCGAAGCAATGCTTCATATTATACTTAATTTGGGCTCCATCTTGGTTTAAACTAACCCGATCTTGAAGCAACACTCTAAAATAGACTTGATTTAGGTTTGTTGTTTTATCAAACCCGATTTTAGGGCAACGCTTTAGATTTGATCTGATTCGGTTTTAATCTAAGTTTGATCAAACCCAATCTTAGTGCAATGCTCTCGATTAAACTTGATTTGGGTATTATCTTTATTTCATCGAGCCTACCTAACCTGATCATGCAGCATCACACTCCATATTGAACTTGATTCATCCTAGAGCAATCCAACCCAACCTTAGAGAAAATGCTCCATATCGAACTTTATTTGGGTTTGACCTAAGTTTGATCCGACCTTATCTTGGAACAATGCATTAAATTGCATTTGATTCATATTTGATTTGAGTCTGAACCAAATCAATCTTGGAGGAATGCAGCATATTTCACTTAATTCGAGATTGATATAAGTTTGATCCAATACGATCTTTGAGGAATGCTCTACATTGGACTTGATTTGGGTTTTGATCTTGCTTTGATCAAGCTCATCTAAGATCAAGGCTCGATATTGAACTTAATTCCGATTTGATCAAAGTTTAGTCGAATCCGATCTTAGAGCAATGTTACATATTTGATTTGTTCCAGGTTTGATTTGAGTTTAATCCACCCTTATCTTAGAGCAATGCTTTAAATTGAACTTGATTGGGGTTTGATCGAAGTTTGATTGAATTCGATCTAACAATAGAATCCAGATTGGACTTGATTCGGGTTTGATATAAGTTTGATCCAACTCGATCCAACTCGCTCTCGATTTGACTTGATTCGGGTTTGATCTATATATTAATCCAACCTTTTCTTAGAGCAATGCTGCGAATTAGACTTGATTCATGTGGATCTAATTTGATCTAACCTGGTCTTGTTGCAATGCTTTGGATTGGACTTATTTTGGAATTTGATCTAAGTTTGGCTCGACCCGATCTTGGAGCATCACTTCCAATTGGACTTGACTCAGGTTTGATCTAAGTTTGATCCAATCCGAACTTAGAGCAACATTCCGAATTCAAATTGATTTAGCCTTGATTTGGCCCGATCTTGTAGCAACGCTCCAGATTGAACTTCATTTAGCTTGATGTAGGTTAGATCTAGTCCAATCATGGAGTAATGCTTCGATTGAACTTGATTTAGTTTGATTTAAAGCAATGCTCTAGATCGAACTTGATTCGGGTTTGATTTAAGTTTCATTACCCAATCCTGAAGCAACATTCATGATTGGAGTTGATTGAAAAGAGATCAAAGTTTGATCTAGGCTGATCATATTATAATGTTTTAGATTGAAATTGATTCGGTTTGATCTTATTTGATCTAAACTAATCATGGAGTGACACTCTAAATTGAACTCGATTCGGGTTTGATCTAACTTGATCTTGGAACAATGCTCCTAATTTAACTTGATTCAGGTTCGATCATAGTTTGATCTAACTTGATCTCGAAGCAATGCTTCATATTATACTTAATTTGGGCTCCATCTTGGTTTAAACTAACCCGATCTTGAAGCAACACTCTAAAATAGACTTGATTTAGGTTTGTTGTTTTATCAAACCCGATTTTAGGGCAACGCTTTAGATTTGATCTGATTCGGTTTTAATCTAGGTTTGATCGAACCCAATCTTAGTGCAATGCTCTCGATTAAACTTGATTTGGGTATTATCTTTATTTCATCGGGCCTACCTAATCTTGGAGCAACACTCAAAATTGGACTTGATTAATGTTTGATCTAACCTGATCATGCAGCATCACACTCTCCATATTGAACTTGATTCATCCTAGAGCAATCCAACCCGACCTTAGAGAAAATGCTCCATATCGAACTTTATTTGGGTTTGACCTAAGTTTGATCCGACCTTATCTTGGAACAATGCATTAAATTGCATTTGATTCATATTTAATTTGAGTCTGAACCAAATCAATCTTGGAGGAATGCAGCATATTTCACTTAATTCGAGATTGATATAAGTTTGATCCAATACGATCTTTGAGGAATGCTCTACATTGGACTTGATTTGGGTTTTGATCTTGCTTTGATCAAGCTCACAATCTAAGATCAAGGCTCGATATTGAACTTAATTCCGATTCGATCAAAGTTTAGTCAAATCCGATCTTAGAGCAATGTTACACATTCGATTTGTTCCAGGTTTGATTTGAGTTTAATCCACCCTTATCTTAGAGCAATGCTTTAAATTGAACTTGATTGGGGGTTTGATCGAAGTTTGATTGAATTCGATCTAACAACAGAATCCAGATTGGACTTGATTCGGGTTTGATATAAGTTTGATCCAACTCGATCATCGAGTAACGCTCTCAATTTGACTTGATTTGGGTTTGATCTATATATTAACCCAACCTTTTCTTAGAGCAATGCTGCGAATTAGACTTGATTCATGTGGATCTAATTTGATCAAACCTGGTCTTGTTGTAATGCTTTTTTTTTTGAAAGGTAAATGTATGAGTTGTATTAACAAGGAAGAAAAGGAGTTAAAAGTACAAGAACACGGGGCATTCCCCGGAAGATTTTTTTTTTTTTTTTTTTTGAAAGTTAAAGGTGATTTGTATTAAAAAAAAGAATTATAAGTACAAGAGAGCGGGACAGAGCCCGCAAGCATACAAGCAAGGGAAAACAACCACCAATAGGTTGAAATAACCTAAGGCCAAAATAAAACCAGACCGACCAAGTCAAACAATAAGGTTACAAAAGACCGAACTGGATTAACTCAAAAGAGAGGAGGGTAGTTGCCATCTATCAATCAACTGGAGATTTGCCGCATTTCTGGGAAAAGCAGCACCCTCCAACTTCAGCCTGATCGAATCCATAATCTTAGAGACAATACTTTGTTCCTTTAGAAGCAAGCGCCCATGCTTGCGGGAGTTTCTTTCTAACCATATGAAGTACAAAGCAGCACCCAAGGCAAGCCTACAAACAATAGAATGAAAAGAGGCTCCTTTGATATTTCTGCAAAGCCACAGCCTCAGACTCTCCCAAGAAGATGGGAAGTGCGCTAAGCCACATTTTCTAGCAATGGTAGACCAAACCCGTGAAGAGAAAGGACAGCTGAAAAACAGATGATCGTGATCCTCCAATCTGTGACGACATAAATAGCAAGCCGTCTGACAATGAATACCATAAGAGATAAGACGATCCTGGGTAGCAAGTCTACCTCTAATGGCAAGCCATAAAATGAAAGAATGCCTTGGTACATGATGCTTAAACCAAACTAAATGAGCCCAATCAACACGTTGGGAAGGTAACCGGAGGATATTCCAAGCTCTCTTAATAGAGAACGCAGTAGAACCTTCCCATAATACCTTATCCGAACAGCTGCAATCAGGTAAAGGAAGAGAACCGGTTTCAGATTTCAAGGTGATAAGCTCAAGGGAATTCGCGGCCGGCCACCTCCAATTTCCAGCATAAATGATGGCACTAACCTTAGCATCTTTGGAAAGGCCCGAGTCGGTGATAACTCTAGCATGAGAAGAAGAGCAAATAGGTCCTTGAGGTCTCCATGAATCAAACCAAAGGGAGGTGCTATCGCCATTCCCACCTTAAAAGAAATGAAATTCCTCACTCTATCCCGAATCTTAAGAATTTTCCTCCAAGTCCAAGAGCAATCCCAAGGGACTTTAACCACCCAAAAGTGTTCTTTATGTAGAAGATTTAGCATAACCCAGGCAGCCCATAAGGATTTAGAGCAAGGATTGCATAGTGACCAAATGTGCTGAGCCATTGATGCTGCATTCCAATCCCGGATCTTCTTTATACCCAAACCCCCTTCCTCCTTGGGAGTAGTGATGGTAGACCAAGATACTTTAGCTCCATTCCCCGGAAGATACATAAATCAAGCAAAGGGAAATACATCCCTCAAAAAGGAAATACATCCTCCTCAGACAAAGGAAATACAAACCTCAAGAGAAAATCATCCATAAATCTAACTAAGTGCTTTCAAACTATGATCGCTGTCAGATTAGCTTCTCAAAAGGGAAGAGGGAAGATGCCAACTTCCTAACACATGGAGATTTGCAGCATTTCTAGGAAATTTAGCACCATCCAACTTCATCCTAACCGAATCCATAATCTTAGATTCCTCTTTCATTATGGGGCTTGCGCCCGTGCTTGCGTGAGTTCATTTCAAACCATATGAAGTACATTGTAGCTCCCAATGCAAGTCTGCTAATAATGGAGAGAAGAGAGGACCCATTGAGTTTGCTGCAAAGCCACGGCCTCAAACTCTCCCATGAGAATGGAAAGTGCGTTAAATCACATTTACTAGCAATTGTAGACCAAACTAGAAAAGAGAAGGGCAATTAAAGAACAGGTGACTATGATCCTCCCTTGGATCTTGACATAAGTAGCATGTCATGTGTTGGATAATTCCAAAAGAGAGTAGACGATCTTGAGTGGAAAGCCTACCTCTTAATGCTAACCATAAGATGAAAGAATGCCTTGGAACATGATGTTTAAACCATACCAAATGTGCCCAATCAACACGCTGGGAAGATGACCGAAGTTTGTTCCATGCTCTTTTGATTGTGAAATCCCTTGATCCATCCCAAACCACCATATCATGTTGGGAGCAGTCGGGCAATGGAAGGGAACAGGATTCATCTTTCAAGCTGATCAACTCATTTGAATTTGCTACAGGCCATCTCCATTGGCCGGATGAAATAATGGCACTAACCTTTGCTTCTTTTGTAAGACCCGAGTCAGAAATGACTCTAGCTTGAGAAGATGAGCATATGGGGCCTTGAGGTCTCCATGAATCAAACCAAAGGGAGGTGTTTTCTCCATTCCCCACTTTCACTGAAATGAAATCCTTCACTCTATCCCGAATCTTGAAGATCTTCCTCCAAGTCCAAGAACAATTCCAAGGGACTTTCGCCACCCAAAAGTGTTCCTTGTGAAGCAAATTCTTCTTTACCCAGGCAGCCCATAAGGAATTAGCACATGGTTGACATAATAACCATATATAACGAGTCATTGAGGCAACATTCCAATCCCTAACCTTCTTAACTCCCAGACCTCCTTCTTCTTTAGGTGTAGAAATGTCAGCCCATGCAACTTTTGCGCCATGCCTTTTCAGAGAAACACCATTCCAGAGAAAAGCCGAGAGAATACCTTCTATTGCTTTGGTGACTTTTGCTGGCAGGATGAAATGGGTACTTCAAATGATTGAATACTAAAAATAACCAACTGGATGAGTTGCAATCTTCCTGCATATGAGAGAAAACGGTTTGTCCAAATCTTGATCCTCCCCAAGATACGATCAACCAGAGCATGGCAATCAAGAGCTTTGAGCTTTGTGGGTATAAGTGGGACTCCCAAATATCTGATGGGGAAAGAACCAAGAGGAAATCCCAAGTAATTAACAGTTTCTTGCTGCATATGATCCGTAACACCCGAGAGGAAAATGGAGCTTTTTGTTTCATTTGGTTTAAGACCTGAGAGAGAGGAGAAAGTATCTTTATAGAATTCGAATCTCCTCGGAAAAAAATCATCAAATCATCAGCAAAACATAAGTGTATCAATCTTGGATTTCCGGCATCTCCAGTGGTACTTAAAAAAGGAGGAGGCTTGAATTTTCTGGTCTAAATTCGTGAGAAGATTTCCATGCATATGACAAATAAGTAGGGAGAAATTGGATCACCTTGACGTAGACCTTTTCTTCCATCGAAGAAGCCATTGAGTTCCCCATTTATAGCCACAGAATATTTTGCTGAGGAGACACACGTTTTGATCCATCCAATGAATTTGTGAGGAAATCCAAGGAGGTGCAAAGAATCCCAAAGGAACTCCCATCTTACTGAGTCGAAGGCTTTCATTAAATCAATCTTGAGTGCACATTTAGGGGAGGAGGAAGAGAGGTGATAACCTCTAACAAGCTCTTGTGCCATCAAAATGTTATCCCCAATATGCCTTCCTTGCACAAAAGCAGCTTGAGCTTCATTAATAAAAGCCGGGAGCACATCTTTCAGTCGATTGGCAAGCAGCTTTGTTATACATTTGTACAGAGTGTTGCAACAAGAAATAGGTCTGAAATCCTTCAATTTTGAAGCATTTGGGACTTTGGGGATGAGAGCAATGATTGTACAATTAACCTCCTTGAGAAGCACACCTTTAGAGAAAAACTCCTTGATTGCTGTAGTGACATCAGCTCCCACAATGGACCAGGTCTTTTGGAAGAAAAAAGCATTAAATCCATCAGGGCCCGATGCTTTGTTAGGATGGAGGCTGAAAATGGAAGCTTTGATCTCTTCTTCAGTGAAATCATAACTTAATTGCCTAATTTGTTCAGGAGTGAGGGCATGATCCACAAATTCTTTAAGAACTTCTATACCTTCATAATTGGTGCTGCATTTCGAACCAAGAAGTTGATTGTAGAAGCTAACCACCTCTTGAGCAATTTGATTCTTCTCCCGAAGCCATTCATCATTTTCATCTTGGATACATAAGATCTTGTTGACATTGTTTCTTCCTTTGATGGAATTGAAAAAAAAAAAAGAGGGTCCCCTTCTTTCAACCATTGTATTCTGCTCCTCTGCCTAGCATAACTCTCCTTCCCATTGTAGACAAGAGTAAGCCTCTTAGCACAATCTTTCTCCTTCTCCAGGAGTTCTTCCTCAATATTACCTGCAGCAATTGATGATTGTAAACAACAAGTTCAGAGCGAAGAGGTTCAAGTTCCCCATAAATAAGCTCATTCTTGCTCTTACTCAGATCTTTCAAAGCAGTTTTAACCAATTTCAACTTTTTGTAAACTCTAAACATGGCATGTCCCTTCCACATGTGTACTCCAAATCTTCTCAATTAAAGGATAGAATTCTTCAAAATCAGCCCAGTAATTAAAGAATTTGAAAGGGCTTTTGTAAAGAGGAAGATTAAATCCAAGATTCACCACAACCGCGGAGTGATATGAGAGTCCATAAGGAAGGAATTCAGCAGAAGATTGGGCATAGATATTGAACCACAATGAGTTAGCTAGAGCTCTGTCCAGCTTCCTTAGGATTTGCCCATTCGCTCTTGAATTGTGCCAAGTGAAAAGGAAGCCTCCAAATCTTAGATCATCCAACCCAGCTTCAAAAAGAGTGTCATTTAATTCATCCATGTAACTAGGCCACTCAATACTTCCTCCTCTCCTTTCATGTCTAAATTGGATGGCATTGAAATCCCCCATAATAATCCATGGTAGATGGGAGAAAGAGTTAGCTTGATCCTTCAAATTACTCCAAAGGTGTCTTCTAGCTGTAACACCATTTGAACCATAAACAAAAGATGCTGCAAACTTGTCACCAGAGTTAAGAATAGTGAAAGATAGATGAATAATCTGGTCATGCAAGGAAACACTATCAGCAAGAAGTTTGTTTGGGTCCCACCAGATCCAAATCCTACCAGTGCCATCCCCTTCATAATAGTTAGTGCAATGCCAACCCTTGAATAAGCTCATTTCAAGCTTCTCTTTATTACAAGCTTTAATCTTAGTCTCAAGAAGAGCTATGCAAGAGAGTTTGTGAGAATGAACAAGATTACGAACCTCCGAGTGCTTAGAGGGATCATTAAGACCCCGAATATTCTAGGAAGCTAACTTGATCATGTGAATTTCTTTGAGAATTTCCCTCTGGAGTTTCCAGAACTCCCATTCTTCTTCTTTTCCTTTTTCTTCTTTCCTAGCTTTTTCTCAACTTCATCTATCATATTCAGCTTCCTTGCTAGAAGAGGAGTGCTTGAAGTAGACGATGGAGGAGAAGAATCCTCATTATCATTATTGGGCGCAGCCTCCTCAGTGCTGCAGATAACAGCAGCTTGTGTTGTATTCATTTCATTCATCAGGCCCTCTATTTCATCTTTGTCTTCAGCTATTGACTCTACCCGAGATGGGTAAAATTGAGCTAAATTATCATCTCTATCTGCATTTAGATCTTTATCCAATTGGAGGATCTCATAGGAGTTAGTGGTTCTGCATAATCCACTTGCAGAGGATACTCTGTTTGTTTGAACAATTGAAGGAGAAGCTTGATCAACCACCACTTCCTTTCCATGACTCTTCACATGCTTCCAATCACCATCTAAATGTGGTTTAGAGGCAGTTTGGGATGCTTTCGGAGCCCATACTTGATGGCTGGCCTTCTTGCAATTTTTGGATAGATGTCCAAACTCCTTGCATACCGAGCATTATATTCAATATGGATTTCCATTAAACTTCCATCCTCCATTTCGATATCAAAAGCATTAGGGAGAGAGTCTTCAATACTGATCTCAATGCAAATTCTGGCATAATTTAAACGCTTTAAGGAGGTAGTCATCTTATCAGCATGTAGCAGTTTCCCAACAATGCTAGCTATATATAGCTTAACCCTTCATCCGTCCAATACTCTAATGGGACATTATAGAAATGAGCCCATATTGGAACTTTTTTACAGCCATCCTTAGATAAGTTCATACAAGGACTCCAAACCTTTAAGAAAATAGGTCTGCCTCCAAAGTACTAAGGTCCTCCTTCCAGAGCTTCCAATAATCTGCTCGAATCAGAAAATTTGAAGAAAAAGAATCCATTTCCATTGCTTAAGACTTCTATCAGGCCATTATTTCCCCAATGCCTCTTAGCACAAGCTTGAACAAGAGAAAAAGGCAGCTTGTCAAGGAAGAAACCAACCAAGGTATTTTTCCAGATGGTGGCACCCTTTTGAGCAACTGAGGGAGGAAGTTTAATTCTGACTTTACCCTCATTAGTAAAGGAGATAGGCTTAATGTAAGTAAGCTGCAACATAGAGGGGGCATCTTTGACTAAAGAAGCCCAGCTAGTTTGCGCCTTGTTGTAATGCTTTGGATTGGACTTATTTTGGAATTTGATCTAAGTTTGGCTTGACCCGGTCTTGGAGCATCACTTCCAATTGGACTTGACTCAGGTTTGATATAAGTTTGATCCAATCCGAACTTAGAGCAACATTCCAAATTCAAATTGATTTAGCCTTGATTTGGCCCGATCTTGCAGCAATGCTCCAGATTGAACTTCATTTAGCTTGATGGTAGTGTAGATCTAGTCCAATCATAGAGTAATGCTTCGATTGAACTTGATTTTAGTTTGATTTAAAGCAATGCTCTAGATCGAACTTGATTCGAGTTTGATTTAGGTTTCAACCCAATCCTGAAGCAACATTCATGATTGGAGTTGATTGAAAAGAGATCAAGGTTTGATATATGCTGATCTTATTATAATGTTTTAGATTGAAATTGATTCGGATCTTATTTCAACATAAACTAATCATAGAGTGACATTCTAAATTGAACTCGATTCGGGTTTGATCTAACTTGATCTTTGGAACAATGCTCATAATTTAACTTGATTCAGGTTCGATCATAGTTTGATCTAACTTGATCTCGAAGCAATGCTGAAATATTATACTTAATCTGGGCTCCATCATGGTTTAAACTAACCCGATCTTGAAGCAACTCTCTAAAATAGACTTGATTTAGGTTTGTTGTTTTATCAAACCCGATTTTAGGGCAACGCTTTAGATTTGATCTGATTCGGTTTTAATCTAAGTTTGATCAAACCCAATCTTAGTGCAATGCTCTCGATTAAACTTGATTTGGGTATTATCTTTATTTCATCGAGCCTACCTAATCTTGGAGCAACCCTCAAAGTTGGACTTGATTAATGTTTGATCTAACCTGATCATGCAGCATCACACTCCATATTGAACTTGATTCATCCTAGAGAAATCCAACCCAACCTTAGAGAAAATGCTCCATATCAACTTTATTTGGGTTTGACCTAAGTTTTTGATCCGACCTTATCTTGGAACAATGCATTAAATTGCATTTGATTCATATTTGATTTGAGTCTGAACCAAATCAATCTTGGAGGAATGCAGCATATTTCACTTAATTCAAAATTGATATAAGTTTGATCCAATACCATCTTTGAGGAATGCTCTACATTGGACTTGATTTGGGTTTTGATCTTGCTTTGATCAAGCTCAATCTAAGATCAAGGCTTGATATTGAACTTAATTCCGATTTGATCAAAGTTTAGTCGAATCCGATCTTAGAGCAATGTTACATATTTGATTTGTTCCAGGTTTGATTTGAGTTTAATCCACCCTTATCTTAGAGCAATGCTTTAAATTGAACTTGATTGGGGGTTTGATCGAAGTTTGATTGAATTCGATCTAACAATAGAATCCAGATTGGACTTGATTCGGGTTTGATATAAGTTTGATCCAACTCGATCCAACTCTCTCTCGATTTGACTTGATTTGGGTTTGATCTATATATTAATCCAACCTTTTCTTAGAGCAATGCTGCGAATTGAACTTGATTCATGTGGATCTAATTTGATCTAACCTGGTCTTGTTGCAATGCTTTGGATTGGACTTATTTTGGAATTTGATCTAAGTTTGGCTCGACCCGATCTGGAGCATCACTTCCAATTGGACCTGACTCAGGTTTGATCTAAGTTTGATCCAATCGAACTTAGAGCAACATTCCGAATTCAAATTGATTTAGCCTTGATTTGGCCAGATCTTGCAACAACGCTCCAGATTGAACTTCATTTAGCTTGATGTAGGTTATTAGATCTAGTCCAATCATTGAGTAATGCTTCGATTGAACTTGATTTTAGTTTTATTTAAAGCAATGCTCTAGATCGAACTTGATTTGGGTTTGATTTAAGTTTCATTAACCCAATCCTGAAGCAACATTCATGATTGGAGTTGATTGAAAAGAGATCAAAGTTTTCTAGGCTGATCATATTATAATGTTTTAGATTGAAATTGATTCAGGTTTGATCTTATTTGATCTAAACTAATCATGGAGTGACACTCAAAATTGAACTCGATTCGGGTTTGATCAACTTGATCTTGGAACAATGCTCCAATTTAACTTGATTCAGGTTCGATCATAGTTTGATCTAACTTGATCTCGAAGCAATGCTTCAGATTATACTTAATTTGGGCTCCATCTTGGTTTATACTAACCCGATCTTGAAGCAACACTCTAAAATAGACTTGATTTAGGTTTGTTGTTTTATCAAACCCGATTTTAGGGCAACGCTTTAGATTTGATCTGATTCGGTTTTAATCTAGGTTTGATCGAACCCAATCTTAGTGCAATGCTCTCGATTAAACTTGATTTGGGTGTTATCTTTATTTCATCGGGCCTACCTAATCTTGGAGCAACACTCAAAATTGGACTTGATTAATGTTTGATCTAACCTGATCATGCAGCATCACACTCTCCATATTGAACTTGATTCATCCTAGAGCAATCCAACCCGACGACCTTAGAGAAAATGTTCCATATCGAACTTTATTTGGGTTTGACCTAAGTTTGATCCGACCTTATCTTGCAACAATGCATTAAATTGCATTTGATTCATATTTAATTTCACTTAATTCGATATTGATATAAGTTTGATTCAATACGATCTTTGAAAAATGCTCTACATTGGACTTGATTTGGGTTTTGATCTTGCTTTGATCAAGCTCACAATCTAAGATCAAGGCTTGATATTTAACTTAATTCCGATTCGATCAAAGTTTAGTAAAATCCGATCTTAGCTCAATGTTACACATTCGATTTGTTCCATGTTTGATTTGAGTTTAATCCACCCTTATCTTAGAGCAATGCTTTAAATTGAACTTGATTGGGGGTTTGATCGAAGTTTGATTGAATTTGATCTAACAACAGAATCCAGATTGGACTTGATTCGGGTTTGATATAAGTTTGATCCAACTCGATCATCGAGTATCGCTCTCGATTTGACTTGATTCGGGTTTGATCTATATATTAACCCAACCTTTTCTTAGAGCAATGCTGCGAATTAGACTTGATTCATGTGGATCTAATTTGATCAAACCTGGTCTTGTTGTAATGCTTTGGATTGGACTTATTTTGGAATTTGATCTAAGTTTGGCTCGACCTGGTCTTGGAGCATCACTTCCAATTGGACTTGACTCAGGTTTGATCTAAGTTTGATCCAATCCGAACTTAGAGCAACAATCCAAATTCAAATTGATTTAGCCTTGATTTGGCCCGATCTTGCAGCAATGCTCCAGATTGAACTTCATTTAGCTTGATGTAGGTTAGATCTAGTCCAATCATAGAGTAATGCTTCGATTGAACTTGATTTTAGTTTGATTTAAAGCAATGCTCTAGATCGAACTTGATTCGAGTTTGATTTAGGTTTCAACCCAATCCTGAAGCAACATTCATGATTGGAGTTGATTGAAAAGAGATCGAGGTTTGATATATGCTGATCTTATTATAATGTTTTAGATTGAAATTGATTCGGGTTTGATCTTATTTAATCTAAACTAATCATAGAGTGACATTCTAAATTGAACTTGATTCGGGTTTGATCTAACTTGATCTTGGAACAATGCTCATAATTTAACTTGATTCAGGTTCAATCATAGTTTGATCTAACTTGATTTTTTTTTGAAGGTAAATGTGTGAGTTGTATTAACAAGGAAGAAAAGGAGTTAAAAGTACAAGAACACGGGGCATTCCCCGGAAGATACATAAATCAAGCAAAGGGAAATACATCCCTCAAAAAGGAAATACATCTTCAGACAAAGGAAATACAAACCTCAAGAGAAAATCATCCATAAATCTAACTAAGTGCTTTCAAACTATGATCGCTGTCAGATTAGCTTCTCAAAAGGGAAGAGGGAAGATGCCAACTTCCTAACACATGGAGATTTGCAGCATTTCTAGGAAATTTAGCACCATCCAACTTCATCCTAACCGAATCCATAATCTTAGTAATAATCCCTCTTTCATTATGGGGCTTACTGCTTGTGTGAGTTCCTTTCATACCATATGAAGTACACTGTAGCTCCCAATGCAAGTCTGCTAACAATGGAGAGAAGAGAGGACCCATTGAGTTTGCTGCAAAGCCACGGCCTCAAACTCTCCCAAGAGAATGGAAAGTGCGTTAAATCACATTTACTAGCAATTGTAGACCAAGCCCGAAAAGAGAAGGGGCAATTAAAGAACAGGTGACTATGATCCTCCCTTGGATCTTGACATAAGTAGCATGTCATGTGTTGGATAATTCCAAAAGAGAGTAGACGATCTTGAGTGGAAAGCCTACCTCTTAATGCTAACCATAAGATGAAAGAATGCCTTGGAACATGATGTTTAAACCAAACCAAATGTGCCCAATCAACACGCTGGGAAGATGACCGAAGTTTGTTCCATGCTCTTTTGATTGTGAAATCCCTTGATCCATCCCAAACCACCATATCATGTTGGGAGCAGTCGGGCAATGGAAGGGAACAGGATTCATCTTTCAAGCTGATCAACTCATTTGAATTTGCTACAGGCCATCTCCATTTGCCGGATGAAATAATGGCACTAACCTTTGCTTCTTTTGTAAGACCCGAGTCAGAAATGACTCTAGCTTGAGAAGATGAGCATATGGGGCCTTGAGGTCTCCATGAATCAAACCAAAGGGAGGTGTTTTCTCCATTCCCCACTTTCACTGAAATGAAATCCTTCACTCTATCCCGAATCTTGAGATCTTCCTCCAAGTCCAAGAACAATTCCAAGGGACTTTCGCCACCCAAAAGTGTTCCTTGTGAAGAAAATTCTTCTTTACCCAGGCAGCCCATAAGGAATTAGCGCATGATTGACATAATAACCATATATAACGAGTCATTGAGGCAACATTCCAATCCCTAACCTTCTTAACTCCCAGACCTCCTTCTTCTTTAGGTGTAGAAATGTCAGCCCATGCAACTTTTGCGCCATGCCTTTTCATAGAAACACCATTCCAGAGAAAAGCCGAGAGAATACCTTTTTTTTTGAAAGTTAAAGGTGATTTGTATTAAAAGAAATTATAAGTACAAGAGAGCGGGACAGAGCCCGCAAGCATACAAGCAAGGGAAACATCCACCAAAAGGTTGAAATAACCTAAGGCCAAATAAAACCAGACCGACCAAGTCAAACAATAAGGTTACAAAAGACCGAACTGGATTAACTCAAACGAGAGGAGGGTAGTTGCCATCTATCAGTAGGAAATGAGACAAGTTATCTCAAAAGCGAAGGAGAGAGCTGCCAGCAGATGATCAAATGAAGATTAGCATCGTTACTAGGAAAAGTTGCGCCATCCAAACTCATTCTAACCGAATCCATAATCTTAGAGATAATACCAACTTCATTAAGAGGTCGATTCCCATGACTGCGAGAGTTCCTTTCATGCCAAATGAAGTACAAAGAAGCTCCCAGAGCAAGTCTGCAGATGGTGGAGTGGAGAGAGGAACCTTTGATGCTTCTGCAAAGCCACTGCCTTAACGGCCCTAAAGAAGAAGAATTATACCTCAAGGCGCACTTACCGGCAATGGAAGTCCAGATCCGATAGGAGAATGAGCAATTAAAAAATGGTTATGGTCCTCAGTAGTGCCATGGCATAGAATACATGAAGAGAGACAGTGAATACCAAAAGATTGAAGGCGGTCCTGGGTAGAGAGCCTTCCTCTAAATGCTAACCATGAAATGAAGAATGACGAGGAACATGATGCTTAAACCAAAGAAGATGAGCCCAGTCAACCGGTTGAGAAGAGGAGCGAAGGCAATTCCAAACCCTTTTAATAGAAAAATCACAAGATCCATTCCAAAGAACCTTATCTAGGTGGCTGCAATCAGGCAGAGGGAGAGATCGGGCTTCATCCTTCAAAGTAATCAGATCGAAGGAATTAGCAACTGGCCATCTCCAGATGCCATCAGAGAGGATGGCGCTGACTTTTGCATCCTTGGATAGACCCGAATCCAAAATAACTCTAGCATTGGGGGAAGAACAAATAGGACCAAGAGGTCTCCAAGAGTCAAACCAAAGAGAGGTGTTCTCACCATTCCCCACTTTGATAGAGATGAAGCCCTTCACTCTTTCCCTAAGCTTGAGAATTTTCCTCCAAGTCCAAGAACAATGCCAAGGAACTTTAGCCACCCAGAATTGATCTTTATGCAGAAGGTTCATCTTAACCCAAGTGACCCATAGAGACTTGGAGCAAGGCTGGCAGAGTAACCAAATATAGCGGGTCATAGAAGCGTTGTTCCAATCACGAATCCTTTTGATTCCCAAACCACCTTCAACCTTCGGACAGGAGATATCAGACCAAGCCACTTTAGCACCTTTGCGAGACAAGGAACAACCCTTCCATAAGAAAGCAGAAAGAATACCTTCAATCTCTTTGGTGACTTTTACAGGAAGGATGAAATGAGCACTCCAGAAAGACTGAATACTGAAAATAACTGATTGGATAAGCTGTAACCTTCCAGCATAAGAGAGGAAACGGTTAGTCCAAAGCTTAATCCTCTTCAAAATACGGTCGACCAAAGCATGACAATCCAGAGCACGGAGCTTCGAGGAGATGAGAGGGACCCCCAGATAATGAATAGGAAAGGTACCCAGGCTGAAACCGAAGAAGTTAGCAAAGTCATTCTAAGCATCAGCCGAGCTCCCGGAGACAAAGATTGAACTTTTAGATCTATTAGGAATTAACCCAGAAAGAGAGAAGGTATCAAGAGCATCCTTCACAACTCTAATGGAATTAAGATCTCCACGGCAAAAGATAAGTAAGTCATCCGCAAAGCAAAGATGAGATAAACCAGATTTCCGGCATCTCCAATGATATTTAAAAGACTTGGAAGCTTGGATTTTCTGGTCAAGGATCCGGGAGAAGACATCCATGCAAATAACAAATAAATAGGGTGAAATGGGATCACCTTGACGGAGCCCTCTCTTCCCATCGAAGAACCCTTTGAGCTCTCCATTAATAGAGACAGAAAACCTAGCAGAGGAGACACAGGCCTTGATCCAACCTATGAAGATGAGAGGGAAACCAAGAAGCCGAAGGGAGTCCCAGAGAAAGTCCCACCGAACAGAGTCGAACGCCTTCATTAGGTCGACTTTAAGAGCACAATTCGAAGAGGGAGTGGAAAGGTGATAACCACGAATCAGCTCCTGAGCCAACAAAATATTATCGCCAATGCTTCTACCATGCACGAAGGCGGATTGAGATTCATTGATAAAGGAAGGAAGAACTTCTTTCAGCCGATTGGCAAGCAACTTAGAAATGCATTTATAAATAGTGTTGCAGCAGGAAATAGGCCTGAAATCCTTTAATTTGGATGCATTGGGGACCTTGGGGATAAGAGCAATGATCGTGCAATTAGCTTCCTTGAGAAGAACACCCTTGGAGAAGAAGTCCCTGACAGCCGCAGTGATATCATTTCCCACAATGGGCCACGTCTTATGGAAGAAGAAAGCATTGAAACCATCCGGACCAGGAGATTTGTTGGGATGAAGTCCAAAGAATGTAGCTTTGATTTCCTCATCACTAAATCCACAGCTCAATTTTCTGATTTGATCCTGAGAGAGAACCCGGCCCACAAAGCTCTGAAGCATAACAGAACCCGGATAGCTTGAACCACCGCTAGTGCCAAGAAGATTTTTGAAGAAAGAGACAACTTCATGAGCAATCTGATCCTTATCCCGAATCCAGTCACCAAGGTCATTCTGGATACTTAGGATCTTGTTGGTGTTGATCCTTCCTTTAACCGAATTGAAGAAGAAAGCAGAATTATGATCGCCTTCCTTCAACCATTGGATTCTACTCTTCTGCCTTACATAGCTCTCCTTCCCTTTGTAAACAAGTGACAGCCTCATAGCACAGTCCGTCTCCCTCTCTAGAAGATCTTTATCATTAGAGCCAGCAGCTATTGAAGATTGCAATCCAGCAAGCTCGGCACGGAGAGAAGCCAGGTCGTCGTAAATGAGATCATTCTTGGACCTACACAGAGCCTTCAAAGCCAATTTAACAAGCTTCAACTTTCTATAAACTATATACATTGCATGACCAGCCACAGGAGTACACCAAACCTTCTCAATTAATGGCAGGAACTCATCGAAATCGGCCCAGAAATTGAAGAACTTGAAGGGCGGTCTAAAGGCCTGGAAACTCAGACCGAGATTAACAACTGCCGCAGAGTGATCAGAAAGGCCGAAGGGAAGGAATTCAGCAGAAGAGTTGGAGAAGAAATTAATCCATAAGGGATTGACAAGAGCACGGTCCAGCTTGCGCAGGATGTGCCCATTGAGTCTGGAATTGTGCCAGGTAAAAAGACATCCACCAAAACGAAGATCATCCAAGCCGGCAGCAAACAGAGCATCATTAAAATCGTTCATGAAGCTTGGCCATTCAATACTCCCACCTTTCCTTTCATGCCGAAACCTGATAGCATTGAAGTCCCCCATGATGATCCAAGGCAGATGGGAAAAAGATGAGGCACGATCTATCAAGATATCCCAAAGCTGTCTTCTCGCCGCAGCGTCATTCGAACCATAAGCAAAGGAGGCAGCGAACTTGGCACCGGAACTAATGATAGTGACAGATAGATGAATGATCTGTTCGTGTTTGGAAACAACATCCGCCAGAAGTTTGGAAGGATCCCACCAAATCCAAATCCTACCCGAACCATCTCCTTCATAAAAGTTAAAGCAGTGCCAGTTCTTAAACAGAGTCATTTGAAGTTTCTCTTTGTTGTGGGGTTTAATTCTAGTCTCAAGAAGGGCTATACAAGAGATATTTTGAGAATGAACAAGGTGACGGACCTCCGAGTGCTTTGAGGGATCGTTGAGGCCCCGGATGTTCCAAGAAGCTAGCTTAATCATTTGGAGGACGTTGAAGACTTCCCTCTGGAATTGCCCGAACTTCCAATCTTCTTCTTGTCCTTCTTCTTTCTTCCCAGTTTCATCTCCACTTCATCAATCATATTAAGCTTCCGAGCAAGGAGAGGGGTACTGGATGGGGACGAGGAAGGGGAAGAGATCACACTGACAGCAACGGGGGAAGAGTACCCAGGAACGGAGGAGTCCCCAACCAGAGGAGCAGACGAACAACCCACTGGGCCATCCAAGACCGCAGGATCATCAGGAAGAGGAGCACTAGACTGAGGGTTGGCAACCAGAACAACTTCTGAAGGAGGGCCAGCAGCAGTAGAAGACGGATCATCCACCTGAATCAGGGGATCAAAAGAATTCGAAGTGCTGCTAAAAACACTGCCCGAAGAAGCACCACGAGTGACGGCCGGGGAAGATGCTGAACGATGCTGAACGGTGGGAGGAGGCCCAAACTTATCCTGGACTCCTAGGCCGGGGGTAAACCCAGACTTAAAAACGCCAGCAGCAGAAGAATTAGTAGAGTGATGGGAAGCTTTCGGAATCCAAACCCGGTGGGTCACCTTCTTACAGTTGTTGGGCAAGTGACCAAATTCCTTGCACACTGAACATTTCTTAGGGACCCAGTTGTACTCAATTCTGATTTCCATGCATCCTCCATCTTCCAGTTCGATGTCAACAGCATTGGGGAGAGAGTCGTCCATATTTATCTCAATGCAAATTCTAGCATAGTTCAGTCGCTTTAAGGAAGAAGTCATAAAGTCAGCATGAAGCGGCTTCCCTACCGTGCTGGCGATGTGGCTGAGGCCTTCGTCAGTCCAGAACTCCAGAGGAACATTGTGGAAATGAACCCATATAGGAACTAGCTTACAGCCATCCTTAGATAGGTTCATCCCAGGACTCCAGCGCTTTAAAAATATAGGTCTGCCTCCGAAATACCATGGACCTCCATCCAATGCTTCATTTAATCTAGCTGAATCAGTGAATTTGAAGAAGAAGAAACCATTTCCATTACTAAGGACATCGGACAGCCCTAACTTCCCCCAGTGCCGCAGCGCACAGGCGTGAACAAGAGAAAACGGAAGTTTGTCAAGGAAGAATCCGACCAGAGTATTTCTCCAAGCAGCAGCACCCTTAAGCGCCACATCAGGCGGAAGTTTTATTTTGAGCTTGCCCTCATCAGCAATGGGAATAGGCTTTATGTATCTCAGATGCATATTGGCCTGATCTTCTTTAACTATAGACGCCCAGGAAGAAGGAGGCTTGCTCGCAGCAACGGAAGCAACACCCGGGATGCAAGTGGAGGAGATCGGGAGAGATGAGCAAGAAGGAGCAGAAGCAACCGTCTGAGAGTTGACGACCAGGGGAGGGAAACTAACATCCGAAAATTTGAAATTTGAAGGAGTCGGCAACAAAGCGGAAACGGATACAGGAGTCGGCAACAGGGCGGACTCGGAAACAGGAAGTACCACGGAAGCAGCAGCAGTTGAAGTTGACGACCCAGCGGGTAATCCGAAGCCAGAGTTATGGACCGGATAAACGATAGAAGGGATCATCTGAGAACGCAATGGCGGAGGAAAGCAATCCTTCGGCTGGACAGAGGCATACAAAGACGGGGAAACAGAGGAGTCACCAATGTCAGGGGAGAAGAGAACAGCCGCTGAGCTCTCCGCGCCAACACCGGAAGCAGGGAGCAATCGGTCGAAGAAGGCAAGGAAGGAGCATTAGGGAAGCAAGGAGCAGGGCAAAACACCGACGATGGACAATCAGCAAGTCCCTGAGGAACCACCATAGACGCACGCGGACAAGAGACATCCCTCGTGGGCTGCAAGCAAGAGCTACAGGAGGAAAGAATAGGAAGAGATGGAGACACCGTAGAATCCTCATCCCGACATATACCATCCTTTGAGCTCGGAGGAACAGAACACCACGGAACAAGAGAGCAATGATCGAAACTGGAAGCCATGCGATCCAGAAAACTACCAACCAAGGCCCGAGAACAGAATCGTAGAGAGAGAAGCTCTCACATCATAGAGAGAGAAAGCTCCGTTCGCTCTTCAATTATGCCAGAATTTGCATTGAGATCAGTATTGAAGACTCTCTCCTAATAAGCCGAGAGAATACCTGTTGGGGAGCGCGGAATACCCCCAAGATCACGGCTATAGCGTATATGAGTAATGCAAAAATCTTTTACCGTTCTAATCTATGAGTATAAGATTATACCTTCAGACTTGAACACTGGAACACTTGATTTGATTGCTCGACCTCAACCTTTTGGCCTTCCGCCGTATTCCCGAAATACCTGCTTCTCTCACAAGATGGTGGGATCTCTCTCGGCCGACCTAGGGTTTCTTGCTTTTCTTTTTTTCAAAAGCGTTAACCCTAGCAACCAATTGAGAGGGTATTTATAGGGCTACAACAGGGACCTAATAGGCAAATATGAAAAGGACTTCCCACGTAATTAAATCTCCTAATCCTATCCCGGGTTAGGATTTAATTACGTAAATTATAATTCATTCCACTAAAGAATTATAATTGTACTCCTAATCATATTCGAATTTATATTTTCGAGCCTTAATATTAAATACTTATTATCTCCCCACGTTAAGATTACAGATATCCACCAATTAAATTTAAATACTGACAATATAATTTAATTGGCTGTTATTATCCTTGAGACTTATCCACTTAACTTATTTGACGTATCGGATTCAAAATCCACTTGCAAGATTTGATACGATCAAAACTTATAAGCTTTCTCAAGGGGATATCATCAGTCCAAATTAATCGGACGTGGATTCCTTCAACTATTAATATTCACCATATACATAATGTTATTGCCCAACCCACTGAGTTTATTGACTCATATAGAATCTCACTCTATGTGTAATCAAAGCAATAAACACTACATACACGTGTCTAGAAATAGAATTCAGATTAAGAGCATAAGTAATCATAATATTCATGAGTTCTAAATTATTTTATAAAGTCAGTATAAAATAATCAACTCAACTGGGTCCTGTTCAATACACACAAAGTGTACTAGCACAAATAGTTAGAATAAACCATTCCCCGTAGTCAAGACAGACCTACTTAAATTTGTGCTACAGCTCTACTGATGGTGTGTCCAATTCCATCTAAAACTGTGAACAATAAACTTGTATTCCAAAAGAACCGATGATCTAGTCTTCTGTGTGTAAGCCGTACTCTACACACTAGATCAAATACTCTTTGGAAATACTAGACACATGCACATATATGTAGTAAATGGCACACATTGCTCAAAATGAATTCTCATTAAAAATGTAAAGACATAAAGCATATCTTTTAGTCTATATCTCTATCAATACCTTCTATTGCTTTGGTGATTTTTGCTGGCAGGATGAAATGGGCACTCCAAAATGATTGAATACTTAAAAATAACCGACTGGATGAGTTGCAATCTTGTTCTTCCACTCTTGTTTTTATTTTCTGGTAACTATGAAGGATTCTCAAGAAGTCCCTGTCTCTCTTGCAATCCGGGGAAATGCTCCGGAGATCTTAGAGGGAGGTATAGCTTTGGATAAGGACTCTTCGGTATCCTCATCTATTCCTATTCCCCCCACTGTTTCAAGTAAGCCGAATGGGAAGGAAGCAGCTCAGAGCTTATCCCATTCACCTGCCTCATCTCCGAGCATTGGTGCTGCAACCTCAGATGTTCCGTCCAGTACAAGGAAATTGGAAGGAAATCTACTGCTCAAGATCTGGTCCAAGCTTCGAAGGAGGAGAAAGACCTTTTTTTCAGCTCCAACGGGATTGCTGCTACAATGAAGGAAAGCCATGGGATCTCCAATCAAGACGAAGAAGTTCAGATAAATGCCTTGGAAGTAAGGAACAAGCCCCAAGGTGATGTCTTAACCTCTGCTTCTCAATCTCCATTTGCTGTGAATTTGGTGTCTCCTTGCTCCATGCCCGATCAGTTGTGGATGAAATGCCACAATTCTTCTCAAGCTTCCTTTTACCCGGTCCATTCCATTCCACATAATAGAATGACCGATGGGCAGCAATTTCACTTGGATGTTGTTCCAACTTTTGGACAAATCTCTTTTCCCGAGGTGCCAAAAGCTGCAGCTACTTTTCTTGAAACCAACCATATAACCTGGCAAGTTCAAATTTTGAAACAATTGACCCAAATTTCCCGCCTCTTTCATACTCATCAAAACCTGCGGCTAAGCCGCATCTTCCAGCTCACTAGAATGAGATTTCTGGCCTTGCTCATGAAGCTGTTGATGATAAGAGCAAGGCGCAAACTAGCTGGGCTTCTTTAGTCAAAGATGCCCCCTCTATTTTGCAGCTTACTTACATTAAGCCTATCTCCCTTACTAATGAGGGTAAAGTCAGAATTAAACTTCCTCCCTCAGTTGCTCAAAAGGGTGCCTCCATCTGGAAAAATACCTTGGTTGGTTTCTTCCTTGACAAGCTGCCTTTTTCTCTTGTTCAAGCTAGTGATCAGAGGCATTGGGGAAATAATGGCCTGATAGAAGTCTTAAGCAATGGAAATGGATTCTTTTTCTTCAAATTTTCTGATTCGAGCAGATTATTGGAAGCTCTGGAAGGAGGACCTTGGTACTTTGGAGGCAGACCTATTTTCTTAAAGGTTTGGAGTCCTTGTATGAACTTATCAAAGGATGGCTGTAAAAAAGTTCCAATATGGGCTCATTTCTATAATGTCCCATTAGAGTATTGGACGGATGAAGGGTTAAGCTATATAGCTAGCATTGTTGGGAAACCGCTACATGCTGATAAGATGACTACCTCCTTAAAGCGTTTAAATTACGCCAGAATTTGCATTGAGATCAGTATTGAAGACTCTCTCCCTAATGCTTTTGATATCGAAATGGAGGATGGAAGTTTAATGGAAATCCATATTGAATATAATTGGGTCCCTAAGAAATGCTCGGTATGCAAGGAGTTTGGACATCTATCCAAAAATTGCAAGAAGGCCAGCCATCAAGTATGGGCTCCGAAAGCATCCCAAACTGCCTCTAAACCACATTTAGATGGTGATTGGAAGCATGTGAAGAGTCATGGAAAGGAAGTGGTGGTTGATCAAGCTTCTCCTTCAATTGTTCGAACAAACAGAGTATCTTCTGCAAGTGGAATATGCAGAACCACTAACTCCTATGAGATCCTCCAATTGGATAAAGATCTAAATGCAGATAGAGATGATAATTTAGCTCAATTTTACCCATCTCGGGTAGAGTCAATAGCTGAAGACAAAGATGAAATAGAGGGCCTGATGAATGAAATGAATGCAACACAAGCTGCTGTTATCTGCAGCACTGAGGAGGCTGCGCCCAATAATGATAATGAGGATTCTTCTCCTCCATCGTCTACTTCAAGCACTCCTCTTCTAGCAAGGAAGCTGAATATGATAGATGAAGTTGAGAAAAAGCTAGGAAAGAAGAAAAAGGAAAAGAAGAAGAATGGGAGTTCTGGAAACTCCAGGGGGAAATTCTCAAAGAAATTCACATGATCAAGTTAGCTTCCTGGAATATTCGGGGTCTTAATGATCCCTCTAAGCACTCGGAGGTTCATAATCTTGTTCATTCTCACAAACTCTCTTGCATAGCTCTTCTTGAGACTAAGATTAAAGCTTGTAATAAAGAGAAGCTTGAAATGAGCTTATTCAAGGGTTGGCATTGCACTAACTATTATGAAGGGGATGGCACTGGTAGGATTTGGATCTGTGGGACCCAAACAAACTTCTTGCTGATAGTGTTTCCTTGCATGACCAGATTATTCATCTATCTTTCACTATTCTTAACTCTGGTGACAAGTTTGCAGCATCTTTTGTTTATGGTTCAAATGATGTTACAGCTAGAAGACACCTTTGGAGTAATTTGAAGGATCAAGCTAACTCTTTCTCCCATCTACCATGGATTATTATGGGGGATTTCAATGCCATCCGATTTAGACATGAAAGGAGAGGAGGAAGTATTGAGTGGCCTAGTTACATGGATGAATTAAATGACACTCTTTTTGAAGCTGGGTTGGATGATCTAAGATTTGGAGGCTTCCTTTTCACTTGGCACAATTCAAGAGCGAATGGGCAAATCCTAAGGAAGCTGGACAGCTCTAGCTAACTCATTGTGGTTCAATATCTATGCCCAATCTTCTGCTGAATTCCTTCCTTATGGACTCTCAGATCACTCCGCGGTTGTGGTGAATCTTGGATTTAATCTTCCTCTTTACAAAGTCCTTTCAAATTCTTTAATTACTGGGCTGATTTTGAAGAATTCTATCCTTTAATTGAGAAGATTTGGAGTACACATGTGGAAGGACATGCCATGTTTAGAGTTTACAAAAAGTTGAAATTGGTTAAAACTGCTTTGAAAGATCTGAGTAAGAGCAAGAATGAGCTTATTTATGGGGAACTTGAACCTCTTCGCTCTGAACTTGCTGTTTTACAATCATCAATTGCTGCAGGTAATATTGAGGAAGAACTCCTAGAAAAGGAGAAAGATTGTGCTAAGAGGCTTACTCTTGTCTACAATGGGAAGGAGAGTTATGCTAGGCAGAGGAGCAGAATACAATGGTTGAAAGAAGGGGACCAGAACTCTTCTTCTTTTTTTCAATTCCATCAAAGGAAGAAACAATGTCAACAAGATCTTATGTATCCAAGATGAAAATGGTGAATGGCTTCGGGAGAAGAATCAAATTGCTCAAGAGGTGGTTAGCTTCTACAATCAACTTCTTGGTTCGAAATGCAGCACCAATTATGAAGGTATAGAAGTTCTTAAAGAATTTGTGGATCATGCCCTCACTCCTGAACAAATTAGGCAATTAAGTTATGATTTCACTGAAGAAGAGATCAAAGATTTCCATTTTCAGCCTCCATCCTAACAAAGCACCGGGCCCTGATGGATTTAATGCTTTTTTCTTCAAAAGACCTGGTCCATTGTGGGAGCTGATGTCACTACAGCAATCAAGGAGTTTTTCTCTAAAGGTGTGCTTCTCAAGGAGGTTAATTGTACAATCATTGCTCTCATCCCCAAAGTCCCTAATGCTTCAAAATTGAAGGACTTCAGACCTATTTCTTGCTGCAACACTCTGTACAAATGTATAACAAAGTTGCTTGCCAATCGACTGAAAGATGTGCTCCCAGCTTTTATCAATGAAGCTCAAGCTGCCTTTGTGCAAGGAAGGCATATTGGGGATAACATTTTGATGGCGCAAGAGCTTGTTAGAGGTTATCACCTCTCTTCCTCCTCCCCTAAATGTGCACTCAAGATTGATTTAATGAAAGCCTTCGACTCAGTAAGATGGGAGTTCCTTTGGGATTCTTTGCACCTCCTTGGATTTCCTCACAAATTCATTGGATGGATCAAAACGTGTGTCTCCTCAGCAAAATATTCTATGGCTATCATATGCATGGAAATCTTCTCACGAATTTTAGACCAGAAAATTCAAGCCTCCTCCTTTTTTAAGTACCACTGGAGATGCTGGAAATCCAAGATATCACACTTATGTTTTGCTGATGATTTGATGATTTTTTGCCGAGGAGATTTGAATTCTATAAAAGTAGTTAAAGAAGCTCTTGATACTTTCTCATCTCTCTCAGGTCTTAAACCAAATGAAACAAAAAGCTCCATTTTCCTCTCGGGTGTTACGGATCATATGCAGCAAGAAACTATTAATTACTTGGGATTTCCTCTTGGTTCTTTCCCCATTAGATATTTGGGAGTCCCACTTATATCCACAAAGCTCAAAGCTCTTGATTGCCATGCTCTGGTAGATTGTATCTTGGGGAGGATCAAGATTTGGACAAACCATTTTCTCTCATATGCAGGAGTTTGATCTAACTTGATCTCGAAGCAATGCTGAAATATTATACTTAATTTGGGCTTCATCTTGGTTTAAACTAACCCGATCTTGAAGCAACTCTCTAAAATAGACTTGATTTAGGTTTGTTGTTTTATCAAACCCGATTTTAGGGCAACGCTTTAGATTTGATCTGATTCGGTTTTAATCTAAGTTTGATCAAACCAAATCTTAGTGCAATGCTCTCGATTAAACTAAAATAATCTTTATTTCATCGAGCCTACCTAACCTGATCATGCAGCAGCATCACACTCCATATTGAACTTGATTCATCCTAGAGAAATCCAACCCAACCTTAGAGAAATTGCTCCATATCAAACTTTATTTGGGTTTGACCTAAGTTTTTGATCCGACCTTATCTTGGAACAATGCATTAAATTGCATTTGATTCATATTTGATTTGAGTCTGAACCAAATCAATCTTGGAGGAATGCAGCATATTTCACTTAATTCAAAATTGATATAAGTTTGATCCAATACGATCTTTGAGGAATGCTCTATATTGGACTCGATTTGGGTTTTGATCTTGCTTTGATCAAGCTCAATCTAAGATCAAGGCTTGATATTAAACTTAATTCCGATTCGATCAAAGTTTAGTCGAATCCGATCTTAGAGCAATGTTACATATTTGATTTGTTCTAGGTTTGACTTGAGTTTAATCCACCCTTATCTTAGAGCAATGCTTTAAATTGAACTTGATTGGGGGTTTGATCGAAGTTTGATTGAATTCGATCTAACAATAGAATCCAGATTGGACTTGATTCGGGTTTGATATAAGTTTGATCCAACTCGATCCAACTCGCTCTCAATTTGACTTGATTCGGGTTTGATCTATATATTAATCCAACCTTTTCTTAGAGCAATGCTACGAATTAGACTTGATTCATGTGGATCTAATTTGATCTAACCTGGTCTTGTTGCAATGCTTTGTATTGGACTTATTTTAGAATTTGATCTAAGTTTGGCTCGACCCGATCATGGAGCACCACTTCCAATTGGACCTGACTCAGGTTTGATCTAAGTTTGATCCAATCCGAACTTAGAGCAACATTCCGAATTCAAATTGATTTAACCTTGATTTGGCCAGATCTTGTAGCAACGCTCTAGATTGAACTTTATTTAGCTTGATGTAGGTTATTAGATCTAGTCCAATCATTGAGTAATTCTTCGATTGAACTTGACTTTAGTTTTATTTAAAGCAATGCTCTAGATCGAACTTGATTTGGGTTTGATTTAAGTTTCATTTAACCCAATCCTGAAGCAACATTCATGATTGGAGTTGATTGAAAAGAGATCAAAGTTTTCTAGGCTGATCATATTATAATGTTTTAGATTGAAATTGATTCAGGTTTGATCTTATTTGATCTAAACTAATCATGGAGTGACACTCAAAATTGAACTCGATTCGGGTTTGATCTAACTTGATCTTGGAACAATGCTCCAAATTTAACTTGATTCAGGTTCGATCATAGTTAGATCTAACTTGATCTCGAAGCAATGCTTCAGATTATACTTAATTTGGGCTCCATCTTGGTTTATACTAACCCGATCTTGAAGCAACACTCTAAAATAGACTTGATTTAGGTTTGTTGTTTTATCAAACCCGATTTTAGGGCAACGCTTTAGATTTGATCTGATTCGGTTTTAATCTAGGTTTGATCGAACCCAATCTTAGTGCAATGCTCTCGATTAAACTTGATTTGGGTGTTATCTTTATTTCATCGGGCCTACCTAATCTTGGAGCAACACTCAAAATTGGACTTGATTAATATTTGATCTAACCTGATCATGCAGCATCACACTCTCCATATTGAACTTGATTCATCTAGAGCAATCCAACCCGACGACCTTAGAGAAAATGCTCCATATCGAACTTTATTTGGGTTTGACCTAAGTTTGATCCGACCTTATCTTGCAACAATGCATTAAATTGCATTTGATTCATATTTAATTTGAGTCTGAACCAAATCAATCTTGGAGGAATGCAGCATATTTCACTTAATTCAGATTGATATAAGTTTGATTCAATACGATCTTTGAGGAATGCTCTACATTGGACTTGATTTGGGTTTTGATCTTGCTTTGATCAAGCTCACAATCTATAAGATCAAGGCTTGATATTTAACTTAATTCCGATTCGATCAAAGTTTAGTCAAATCCGATCTTAGCTCAATGTTACACATTCGATTTGTTCCAGGTTTGATTTGAGTTTAATCCACCCTTATCTTAGAGCAATGCTTTAAATTGAACTTGATTGGGGGTTTGATCGAAGTATGATTGAATTCGATCTAACAACAGAATCCAGATTGGACTTGATTCGGGTTTGATATAAGTTTGATCCAACTCGATCATCGAGTAACGCTCTCAATTTGACTTGATTCGGGTTTGATCTATATATTAACCCAACCCAACCCAAATCAAGTCAAATTGAGAGTGTTACTCGATGATTGAGTTGGATCTATATATTAACCCAACCTATGATTGGGGTTTTTTCTGCGCGATCTCCATGGTTTCATGGCGTCCTTCGGTTCCTCCTGCTGAATCGTCCATGGCGTCCTCTTCGGTTCCTCCTGCTAAATCGTCCATGGTTCCTCCTGCTGAATCGTCCATGGCTCGCCTGGGTCTGGCTCTCCCCTCTGCTCCTGGGAAGGTCTCGGGTGGTATAGATCAGGATGAGGCCTCCTTGGATCCCTCATCCAGATCTATTCCAGCTTTTGCCTCTAGTGCTCTTTCTTCTTCTCTCGTTGAGGCCTCCTTGGATTCCATTGTCCTCCTTCTCATGATGTCTCGCTGGCTTCGTCTCCCCTGTTACCGGAGGATCCTGTGGCTCTTGCATTGAGTTTCCCAGTGGAGGCTGATATTGCCGCTGCTTCCAGGATCGATTTTTTTGATGCTGCTTTGGAGTTAAATATGCTCCCGGCCTGTGGAGCTGTTTCCTCTCCGGTGTTCGGTGTCGATCTTGCGGCGTTGCCGGCTCGTGCGTCGGAGACGGCTGGTGGCTTATTTTCAAATTTGCGCCCGTACCAGACTCCATCTCATTACCCGGTCCGTTCGTCCGGTCGCTTGGATCATGGCAGCTTGAAGACGTCATCCACTTCTTATCATCCTGATTTTGAATTTAGTAGTCTTTCCTTCCCGCCTCTCCCAAATTCTGGGGGTCTTTCAAACTCCCAACTGCCTCCTCCTCCTCCGAGCGCCGCTGCTTCCCCTGTTTCTCCCCTGGTGGTGGTTCCAGCGGATGCAGTTGCTCCGGGAGCCGCTAAGATTAGCTGGGCTTCTCTCGTCTCGGACATCCCAGCTGTTATGGAGCTCTCTTATCATAAACCCACAGTCCAATCGATCGATGGGAGAGTCTGATGCTTGATCCCGCCGGCTGTGGCGATCAACGGAGCCGCTGCCTGGGAAAATACTATTGTTGGTTTCTTCCTGGACAAGCTCCCGTTTTCTCTTATGAATTCTCAGGCCCATAGATTATGGGATGATAAAGGACTCTCGGAGGTTCTATGCAACGGCAATGGCTTCTTCTTCTTCAAATTCCATGATAAGGCGATGTGCTTGGATATTCTGAATGGGGGCCCCTGGTATTTCGGAGGTCGTCCCATCTTCTTAAAAGCTTGGAGATCTGGAATGAATTTATCTAAAGACGGTTGCAAACGGGTTCCTATCTGGGCATATTTTCTCAACGTTCCTCTAGAATTCTGGACGGCGGAGGGACTTAGTCACATTGCCAGCATTGTTGGAATCCCCCTTCATGCTGACAAAATGACTTCTTCCTTGAAGAGGCTATCTTATGCTAGAATTTGTATTGAGATTGGTATTGATGACCCTCTCCCCAACTCTCTGGATCTTGTTATGGAGGATGGAAACTTAGTGGAAATCCGGATTGAATACAACTGGGTTCCTAAGAAATGCTCCATCTGTAAGGAATTCGGACATCTTCCCAAATTCTGCAAGAAGGCTTCTCACCTTGCTTGGGTTCCTAAAGAATCTCAGTGTCCTCCTAAGACCATTCCTGATGTAGTTCCGAATCGTAGGGATGTTCCGATTTTGCATTCCTCCCCTCCCATGGCTCAGATTGCTTCTCCTTCAATGGCTCAGGCTGGCCCTAGATCAATGGCATCTCCAAGGATTCTTCCTCCTGCGCGTGAATTGCGCAGCTCCGTCAACAGCTTTGCAGCGCTTCGTTCGCTTGATGACCGGGTTGCTGAGGATCCGGCTGCTACTGTTGACGATCCGAATGGTTCAGGACTTGGTGATCCGACTCCAGCTGTTGATCTGTTTGGTTCAGGTGTCGGGGATCCGATTGCAGCTGTCGATCCGTTTGGGGAAGATGTTGGTGATCCGTTAGCTGTTGACGATCCGATTGGTTCAGGAGCGGGGGATCCGATTGTATTTGACGATCCGATTGTCCCGATGGCCAGTTCCTCTGTTCCTCCTGTTGGGGACTCCTCCCTCTCTGCTTTGTCCCCCACCATTATAGGTAGTAAGGTCTCTTCCCCCCCTCGTCTTCATCCTTCTCAAGTACCCCTCTTATTGCTAGGCGGTTATTGTTGGTGGACGAGCTTGAGAAAAAGCAGGGCAAGCTGATGAAGCATAAGAAGAAAAATAGGAGTGCTGGGAATTCCAAGGGGAAGATTTCTTTGAAATTGGATGATTAATTTAGCCTCATGGAATATCCGGGGACTTAATGACCCTTCAAAACATTTTGAGGTTTGTAATCTGGTTCATACACATAATATTTCTTGCTTAGCCCTTCTTGAGACTAAGATTAATCCTTGCAATAAAGTAAAGGTAGAACAGAGTTTATTCAAGTCTTGGAATTGCATTAACTACTACGATGGCAGTGGATCGGGTAGGATTTGGGTTTGGTGGGATCCCATGAAGCTTCAAGATGATAGCTTTTCCTTGCATGATCAAGTCATCCATATCTCTTTCTCTGTCTGCAGCTCGGGAGATAAATTTGCTGCTTCTTTTGTGTATGGCTCAAACGATGTTTCAGCCCGTAGGCTTCTCTGGGGTAGTTTGAAGGATCATGCTAACCTCTTTGCCCATTTACCTTGGATCATTTTGGGGGATTTTAATGCCATCCGCTATCGACATGAGAGGAAGGGTGGTAGCTCTAATTGGCCTTCCCATATGGATGATGTTGGCCCAGATGGCAACCCAAGAGGGGGGGGGGGGTGAATTGGGTTCTTAAAAAATTTAAGACTTTTAACAGTTTTAAAAGAGATGTGCAAGTGAGATTAACTAATAAGCAAAGAACAAAGTAACAAAGAGAGATAGAGAAGAGACAATTAGGCACGGCAAACACAAGATATTTTATAGTGGTTCGGTGCATCCAACACCTACGTCCACTCCCAAGACTCACTTGGGTCCACACTATAATCTCTCTAGATTACAGCCGAGTTGTTTTCCAAGTTCACAACTCAAACTTGTTATTTTCACCGGGATCACAACGAACCCAGCTTTTTGCGGGCTTACCAGCACAAAACCCTACACAACAACAAACCTGAACCACAACGAACCCAGCTCAAGCACTCGGCTTGTAACGAGGTAAACCTACCTCCACTGATTCAATCCACTGATTGAACCAGTAACCAAATAAATAAAGTATTTGTAACAAGCAGCTCCTTTTGAGCAGATATACAAATTTAAGAATAAATAAAAACTAGGGTTAGAAACGCCTGATGGTTTTCCGGATGATTGCAGCGATGGCTTTCTCCCTTTTCTCCTTGAAAAGTTGAATCGATGCCTCAACAAGATTCCTCAATCGTTGAGCTTTGGAGAATGGTTGCCTCTTTTTGAACTTGGGAATGGCTGAAGATTTTGCACGTTGGATTGCTTTTTGCCTCCCTCTTGAGCTTTGAGAATCTGATGCACGAATCTCTCTCTCAAATGCAAAGATTGAATCTCTCTTTGAATCAAATGATTCTACAATACTCTCAGTTTTCCCTTTTTTTCAATTCTCTCTATTTTTCTCTTGCTCTTCTTATATGATCTCTCTTGTTTTCTATTTGAATCTGGCTCCTCTATTTATAGATCCTGAAAAGATATAGATTAGACACAGTAAAATATAGCCGTTATTCAAAATATTACCGTTGGAGCTGATGTGTCAACTCAAAAATTTCCGCCCAGAATTCGGGGAGTCGGCTCGGGACTGTGCGAGTCGGCTCGAGCAATCGAATCCAGAACGCACCAAAAAATGAGTTTTCAGGGGTCGACTCGTGAAAATCTGGGAGTCGACTCTTGACTTTCAGGAGTCGACTCGCGAAAAGCTGGGAGTCGACTCGAGAAGCACTCAAAAATGAGTCTTTCTGCCGTCTGAGTCGAGTCGGCTCGCACAGTCACGAGTCGGCTCGAGAAAGTTCAGGAGTCGACTCGGAAACTCTCGAGTCGGCTCGGGACTGATACAAAAATCAGAAAACATTCTGATTTGCTTTGAAAATCATCCCAACCAACTTTGAAATATAAATTTGACTTGAATAATGTTGTTTTAACAGTAAAGCTCAATTTCAAAGCATTCTCATTAAGTCATTGATCTTTAAAAGATTGATATAAAAATCATTTTTGAATTCATAAGTATAGCTCACTGAAACATATATTCAATTGATTCAAGAAACTCATTATAATTTTAATAGTTCATAGTTTCCAATTTGAAATTGAATATTTCATTGGTTAACATAACATTTTCATAGCCTTTTAGAAAGTAAAGCAATGTCTTTTGGAAATCATCAAAATCAATAAGTTGGGGCAATTATGTTTCAATAATTTCTCAACAATCTCCCCCTTTTTGATGATAACAAAAACATTGAGTATATTCATTATAACATTGAAAAGATTTGATTTATAATCAAAAATTTTGTGTTCATGGAAAAGCTCCCCCTCAATAAGGTAGCTCCCCCTATGAAACTCGATTCAAAAAGGATTTTAAATTTAAACTTTAGCAAATATACCTCTTTTTTAATACTCAAAATTCTCTCCCCCTTATTTAAATTGCATATACGATTAAATTAATTAAAAAGATTTCTTCTTCTTAAATTAACAAACTTGAATAAATTGAAAGCATATACGATTTAAATATTTCTCCCCCTTTTTTGTAATCAACAAAAAGGTTAAGAAATACATTAATGTATTCAAGGTATACTTCAAACATCATATCTCAAATGTACACAACATTGAAATGAACTGAACTTCATTAATCAAAAAATTACATCAAAGAATTACTACAAAAACTGCAAAATTCATAAAAATTTCACATTCATTACATTAAAAAATACATTCTTTGCCTAGTAATCTATTAAATGTTCTATAATTTATGCATCCTTCGCATTGAATCCCAACATAGTCTTTTAGTTTATTATCAACAAAGGTGCAAGCAGATTGGATTTTATCTTTAAGCTCGGCGTTGCTTTGGGAGTAAGTCTCCGAGTCACCACAGATGTCCTTGAGTTCTTCAAAGATATTCTTTAAATTTTCACTTAAGGAGGTGGAGAGCTGACATTGGCTTCAATCAGAGAACCCGATCACTAAGAGAATATAGTGCTTCTTTTAAGTTCATAAATTTTTCTTCAAATTCAGTCTTCAATCTAGTCTCATGCTCAAATAATTCTGATTTGAATAAAGACCTAAGCTGCTCTAACTGAGTGTCTGAAAAGCTGACAGATGTAGAAGCAGAGGTCTGAATAGGAGCAGAGGTGGAAGCAGAAGCAGGGGCAGGAATCTCTGATGGAGCTGGAACTGGGTCTGGTATGAATGAAGTCTGAGGTGGCTCTGGAGATGAATGTCTAGGAGCCTCAGCTCTATCCTCTAAACTGTTCTTCCTTTCCCATATTCCATTTCTTTTGATAAAACCCATTCTGTTGATAGTGGCCAAGGTATAATAGTCTGTGTGTCTTAATTCCTTCTTGGGCTCACTGTCACTAAATACAATCCCTTGGCTCCTGAACAACTGAGTCAAGATCATACCATAGGGAAGACATGATTTCCTTTTACTTCCACAGTCAGCCATGTACCATAAAATCATTCTTGGCAGATTAAAAGGTTTTCCTGATACTATGGCATCCATGATAAAAATGTCCCTCTCTGAAACATAATCAAACCTGCCAGTTTTGGGAAATAAAACTCTACTGCAGATATTATGTAAAAGTCTAAGCTCCAATGGCAGTTGACTTGCAAGAACTTCCTCAAATCCTTCAAAGTCTCTATGTAATAGTCTGGTAAGAGCAGGAGATCTATCCTCTGAAGCAAATGTGCAAGGTCCAGACAATGGTAAGGTTTAATAGTCTAGATAAGATGGTGTCAGTAATATTTAGACTTTTGCCTCTCACTGTGCTTACTAACCCATTGTCTCCTCTAGTCAGATTCTTATAAAATTCTTTCACCAGGGCTGGATAAGTAGGACAATCTAAAGAACAGATTTTCTCAAGTCCCATTTCTAATAATTGTCTTCCTATCATCAATCCCTCATTTNGAATGAAGTCTGAGGTGGCTCTGGAGATGAATGTCTCAAGGAAGGTCTCGCTCTATCCTCTAAACTGTTCTTCTTTCCCATATTCCATTTCTTTTATAAATCCCATTCGTTGAATAGTAGCCAAGGTATAATAGTCAGTATGCCTTAGATCCTTCTTTGGCTCACATCACTAATCACAATCCCTTGGCTAAGAAAACTTGAGTCAAGATCATGCCATAGGGAAGACAAGATTTCCTTCTTCTTCCACAGTCAGCCATGTACCATAAAATCATCCTAGGCAGATTGAAGGGTTTCCTGATACTAATTGCATCCATGATAAAATATCCCTCTCTGAAACATAATCAAACCGGCCTGTTTTGGGAAATAAAATCTGCTGCAGATATTGTGTAGAAGCTTAACTCCAATGGCAGTTGACTTGCAAGAACTTCCTCAAATCCCTCAAAGTTCTATTCAATAGTCTGGTGAGAGCAGGAGATCTATCCTCTGAAGCAAATGTGAAGGTCCAGATAAAGGTAAGTTCAATAGTCTAGAAAGATGGTGGCAGTAATATTCAAACTTTTCCTCTACTTGCTTACAACCCATTGTCTCCTCTAGACAAGTTCTTATAAAATTCTTTCACCAAAGCAGGATACGTAGGACAATCTAAAGAACAATTTTCTCAAGTCCCATTTCTATAAGCTGCTCCTACATAATCCTTCATTCTCAAACAACTCGAAATCCACTTCCTTCCTGTGGTACAACTCTACTAGCTAGGAGGTCTACCTGAGGGGTAGAGACAGTGGGAGCAGATGCATCATCCGAAGAAGAAGCAGTCGAAGACTCCGGAGTCGGCTCGCGGACGGGTCGACGCACGGTTCTTTTCCTCTTCATCCCGGCGCGGCTACTGCTCGCTCCACGGGTTTTGGGGGCCATAGATTTGATTGGAATGATTAATCGGAAGTATTTGGAAGATTTGGAGGGTTTGGGAGATTTTTGTAGAGAGAATCGAATGATTAGAAAAGATAGGAATGACCGTCGGGTCGACTCGTGCCCTAGATATTCAACCTGGGACCACGTCGAGTCGACTCGCGCATTTCCTCGAGTCGGCTCGCCTAAATCACAGAGAAAATCTCGAACTCGAGTCGACTCGCTCATACCAGGAGTCGGCTCCCAAGTTTCAGAGAAACTCGAGTCGACTCCGGTACACACCGAGTCGGCTCGGAGACCATTTCAGAACAAAAAAATTGAAAATTTTCTGAATGATTGAAATGATTCCGGATTTGATTTTGTGTATGATTCATAATCATTGAGTCTTGATAAATCATTTTGATATGAATTCTAGATACTATTTCCTTAAGATTTTGAGGAATTGAAAGAATTCTAGATGCATTTCCTTAAGTATTTCAAAATTTATTCAAAAGGATTACAAATTCCTAATTCTCCTCTAAGATATTCAAATCTTTCTTCACTTAGGGGTTTTGTTAAGATGTCAGCTAATTGTTCTTCAGTGTTTACATAATCTAAACAAATTTCATCATTAGCTACATGTTCCCTTATAAAATGATATCTAATTTCTATGTGTTTTGTTCTTGAGTGTTGAATTGGATTTTTTGTTAAATTGATTGCACTAGTATTATCACATTTTATGGGTGTCTTATTAGGTTTGATACCATAGTCCTCAAGTTGTCGCTTAATCCATAGGATTTGCGCACAGCAACTTCCAGCTGCTACATATTCAGCTTCAGTAGTTGATAATGCAACTGAATTTTGCTTTTTGCTAAACCATGTGATTAAGTTACTGCCTAAGAAATGGCATGCACCACTTGTGCTTTTTCTATCAATTTTACATCCGGCATAATCAGAATCTGAATATGCAATTAGGTTTAATGTGGAGTCTCTAGAATACCATAAACCTACATTTTTGGTTCCATTTAGATATCTTAATATTCTCTTAACAGCTATTAAGTGTGATTCTTTAGGTTCAGCTTGAAATCTAGCACACAAACATACTGCAAACATTATATCAGGTCTACTTGCTGTTAAATAGAGAAGGGATCCGATAATACCTCGATAATACTTTTGATCAACCTTCTTACCTTCTTCGTCTTTGTCTAGCTTGCATGAAGGACTCATTGGTGTTCCAAGGGGTTTCATTGTTTCCATACCAAACTTTTTGAGTAGTTCTCTTGTGTACTTGGTTTGGTTGATAAAAATTCCCTCCTTGCATTGTTTGATCTGGAGTCCAAGGAAGAAGTTGAGTTCTCCCATCATGCTCATCTCGAATTCTCCCTGCATTAACTTTGCAAATTCTTGACAGAGAGATTCGTTAGTAGCACCAAAAATAATGTCATCTACGTATATTTGTACTACTAGTAAATCTTTACTTTTTCTTTTTAAAAACAAGGTTTTATCAACATTTCCTCTTGTAAAATCATTTTCTATTAGAAATTTGCTTAACCTATCATACCAAGCTCTAGGTGCTTGTTTCAAACCATATAAAGCTTTGTGCAATTTAAAAACGTGATTTGAAAACTCGTGATCTTCAAAACCTGGTGGTTGTTCTACATAGACTTCTTCATTAATAAGTCCATTTAAAAATGCGCTTTTTACATCCATTTGAAATAGGTTAATGTTCATATGACATGCAAATGCAAGTAAAAGTCTAATGGCTTCTAGTCTAGCTACAGGTGCAAAGGTTTCATCAAAATCAATACCCTCTTCTTGACTATATCCTTTAGCAACCAATCTAGCTTTGTTTCTAATTACTATGCCATTTTCATCTAACTTATTTCTAAAAACCCATTTAGTTCCTATAGTTGAATGGTTTTTAGGTCTTTCCACTAAAGTCCAAACATTATTTCTAGTGAATTGATTAAGTTCTTCTTGCATAGCTAACATCCAATTATTATCTTTTTCAGCTTCTTCTATAGTTTTAGGTTCTATTTGTGATACAAATGCAAGATGATTACTAATATTTCTCATGTATGATCTAGTCCTTATTCCTTGAGATGGATCGCCTATAATCAATTCCTTAGGATGACTATAAGCATATCTCCAGTCTCTTGGAAGATCTACATCATTATGATCATTAACATCATCATCCTTATGTGAATCATTATCTTTAGCCTGTTGTTCATGATCAGAAGATACTTCAATATTAAGTTTTTCAAGATCTTTTTCAATTATGTTTGTATCTTCCTCATCATCAATCTTTTCAGATCCAGTTGCTAAAGATTCATCAAAAACTACATGAATGGATTCTTCAACTACTAAGGTTTCTTGTTAAAGATTCTATATGCCTTACTAGTTGTTGAATAACCTAGAAAAATTCCTTCATCAGATTTAGCATCAAATTTTCCTAAGTTGTTTTTACCATTATTATGAATGAAACATTTACATCCAAATGCATGAAAGTATTTTATATTGGTTTTCTTTCATTCCATAATTCATAAGGTGTTTTCTTTAATATTGGTCTTATTAAAGCTCTGTTTAAGATGTAACATGCTGTGTTAATTGCTTCCGCCCAAAAATACTTTGGTAAGTTGCTTTCACATAGCATGGTACGGGCCATGTCTTCTAAAGTTCTGTTCTTTCTTTCAACTACACCGTTTTGTTGTGGAGTCCTAGGGGCTGAAAAATTATGATTAATTCCATTTTCAGTGCAGAAATTTTCAAATAAGTGGTTTTCAAATTCTGTTCCATGATCACTTCTTAGAGATACTATAGTAGTGTTTTTCTCATTTGTGACTTTCTTGAAAAATTTCAGGAACATCGAGAAAGTCTCATCTTTGTGAGCTAAAAACATTACCCAAGTATATCTAGAGTAATCATCTACAATCACTAGGCCATATTTCTTTCCTCCTAGACTTGTAGTTCTAGTTGGTCCAAATAGGTCCATGTGAAGTAGCTCTAGTCCCCTAGAAGTTGAAACAATATTTTTAGATTTAAATGAACTTCTAGTTTGTTTTCCAAATTGACATGCATCACAGATTTTATTATTTTCAAAATTTAATTTAGGTAAACCTTTGACTAAATCCATTTTAATTAGTTTTGAAATAAGGTGTGTGCTTGCATGACCTAATCTACGATGCCACAACCAACTAATATCATTAATGTTAGCATTATCAGTAATTAGGCAATGACTACTCTTAGAAGTTTTGTCTGTGTCAACTAAGTATATTGCCAAATCTATAACCAGTAAAAACAATGCTATCATCAATAGAATTAGTTACAGTGCATAAAGAAGATTTAAAAGAAACATTAAAGTTTTTATCACATAATTGACTTATGCTAATTAGATTATGCTTCAAACCATTAACATAAAGTACATTTCAATTACTATAGATGGAGTTATGCGAACTTTACCAAGGCCCAAAATTTGACCTTTACCGTTATCGCCAAATGTCACAACTCCACCAACATTTTCTTCTAGGGTGATGAATTCCTCTTTGTCACCCGTCATATGTCTTGAGCAGCCGCTATCAAGATACCACTTCTTGTTTGATCTTTTGGCTACAAGACATTCCTGCAATATCATCAAACTTTATGTTTAGGTACCCAAGCTTTCTTGGGTCCTTCATGGTTAGTAGACACAAAAATTGTTCCTTTCGGAACCCATATTTTCTTAGCTTTAATATTTAACTTGTTGTTGTTTAATGTTTTGCATTCAAAGGATTTGTGACCTTTTTCATTACATTTAAAACAAGTTATATTACCTTGGTTGGCTTTTACAAAAATATTCTTTAGTGATTTCTGTTTTCTTAGTGTGTTATATCCTAGCCCAGCTTTATCAAAAACAGCTTTTTGACTATCTAGAATCATGTTTAATTTAGTTGAGCTTAAAGTAAATTTCTCAACAATGTCCTTATATTTTTTAACATCTTTCTTAAGAGAGTCAATTTCTTTAGCTTGCTGTTCTTTATCTAAAGCTAGAGTTTCTATTTCATCTTTTAAGTCTTTAGTTGAGTTTTAGTTTCAGATTTTAATGAATCTAATTCTTGATTAAGATTATCTCTTTCTTTCCTAAGTCTTCTTTTTCATTAGTTAATTTCTTAACTTCTAAAGCTAATTCATTTTTACTTTTAGCTAAACTAACATTATCATTTTTCACAGATTTAAATTTCTTTTTCAACAATTTAAAATCTATCATTAGTTCATTAAAAGCTTCAAACATTTCATCAAATGTAAATTCATTGTCGGAGGTTTCGGAACTTACCTCGTCATTGTCGTCGTCGTTGGCCATGAAACAAATATTTGCAACCTCTTTTTGTTCTTCTTCTTCGGAAGAAGATTCATTGCTGTCAGTCCATGTTGCAACATATGCCTTCTTCTTTTTCTTGAAGGTCTTTTTCAATTGTGGACAATCATATCGATAATGCCCCGGTTTCTTACACTCATAACAGATCAAGGGGTCTTTCTCTTTGTCCTTGTCCTTATCTTTCTTTTCCTTTTCCTTTTCTCCTTCCATTTTATTTCCAAATTTTCGTTTTTGGAAGGGTTTCTTTTTCCTCAAAAATCTTCTGAACTTCTTGGCCAAGAGAGCAGTTTCATCATTATCTTCATCACTATCATCACTGCTGCTCTCTTCCAATTCTGCAGCCTTTAGAGCAATGGTTTTCTTCTTTTTAGTTTCCTCCTCAATATGCTGCCTCATTGTCAATTCGTGGGTCATGAGAGATCCTAGAAGCTCCTCTAAGGGTAGTGCATTGAGGTCTTTGGCTTCTTGGATTGCTGTGACTTTTGCTTCCCACGATCTTGGCAATGACCTGAGTATTTTGCGAACAAGATCAGCATTAGTATAAACTTTTCCTAAACTTTTCAAACCATTCACAATATCGGTGAATCTAGTGAACATGCATGTGATGGTTTCAGTTTGTTCCATTGTGAACAATTCATATTTATGAACCAAAATATTTATCTTTGATTCTTTTACTTGGTTTGTTCCTTCATGTGTAACTTCCAACCTATCCCATATTTCTTTAGCGGAATTACAAGTAGAGATGCGGTTGAATTCATTTGAATCTAAGGAACAATATAAGATATTAATGGCTTTGGCATTAAGTTGAGCCATTCTCCTATCATTATCATTCCAATCCCTTTCGGGCTTTGGAACAATAGTGCCATCAATAAGGTGTGTGGGTGTACTAGGTCCATTTAATATAACACCCCAAAGCTCATAATCAGAAGCTTGAATGAATATCCTCATTCTAGCTTTCCAATAAGAATAGTTTGAGCCATTAAAAGTGGAGGTCTATTCGTAGAATGACCTTCAGCAAAACTAGAACCACTTTGTGTTGCCATAATGACCTTTAGCTCTTGATCGTGAGATCAAACTCTAAATGAGCACTATGCTCTGATACCAATTGTTGGCCCAGATGGCAACCCAAGAGGGGGGGGGTGAATTGGGTTCTTAAAAAATTTAAGACTTTTAAGCAATTTAAAATGAGATGTGCAAGTGAAAGGATTAACTAATAAGCAAAGCACAAACACAAGTATATGAGAGATAGAGAAGAGACAATTAGGCACGGCAAACACAAGATATTTTTATAGTGGTTCGGTGCAACCAACACCTACGTCCACTCCCAAGACTCACTTGGGTCCACACTATAATCTCTCTAGATTACAGCCGAGTTGTTTTCCAAGTTCACAACTCAAACTTGTTGTTTTTCCGGGATCACAACGAACCCAGCCGATTTTACACGGGCTCACCGGCACCAAACCCAAACACAAGCTAAACCTAGCTTGTACCGAGGTTTAACAACCTCCTCTAGTTTAATCCCTCAGATTAAACTAGATTCAAACAAATAAAATGAGTTTAATTACAAGCAGCTCCTTTTTGAGCAGATATTTCAAAATAAAAATTGAGTTTAGAAAAGCCTGAATATATAAAGCTTGAGAGCTGGCTTGGCTTCTTTGGATTCCTTCCTTCAACTCCTCTTGATGTTGAATCAGGCCTCGGCACCGATTCTCCACAGATTTGAGCTTTGGAGTTGGGTTGAAGCTTTTTCTCCCTTTTCTTTGAATGTGGAAGATCTTTGATTTGCTCTTGAAAGTGTTGGGATCTCCTCTTGAATCTTTTGTAGAAGGTAGCTCTGGAGTGCACGAATCTCACTCTTGGATTTCACTCCTTTTGAATCTTTCTTCTTAAATCAAACGATTTTTCTAATAACACTCTGTTTTTCCCTCTTTTGAATTTCTTACTGAATGATTCTCAATATATCTTCTCTCTTCTTTCTTTGTTGAATGGCTCCTCTATTTATAGATTCTGAAACAATATAGCCGTTAGAAACAAAGAAAAATAACCGTTATTCAAAAATATATCCGTTGGAGCTGATGTGTCAACTCAAAAAATTTCCGCCCAGAATTCGGGGAGTCGGCTCGGGACTGTGCGAGTCGGCTCGAGCAATCGAATCCAGAACGCACCAAAAAATGAGTTTTCAGGGGTCGACTCGTGAAAATCTGGGAGTCGACTCTTGACTTTCAGGAGTCGACTCGCGAAAAGCTGGGAGTCGACTCGAGAAGCACTCAAAAATGAGTCTTTCTGCCGTCTGAGTCGAGTCGGCTCGCTCAGTCACGAGTCGGCTCGAGAAAGTTCAGGAGTCGACTCGGAAACTCTCGAGTCGGCTCGGGACTGATACAAAAATCAGAAAACATTCTGATTTGCTTTGAAAATCATCCCAACCAACTTTGAAATATAAATTTGACTTAGATAATGTTGTTTTAACAGTAAAGCTCAATTTCAAAGCATTCTCATTAAGTCATTGATCTTTAAAAGATTGATATATAAAATCATTTTGAATTCATAAGTATAGCTCACTGAAACATATATTCAATTGATTCAAGAAACTCATTATATTTTTAATAGTTCATAGTTTCCAATTTGAAATTGAATATTTCATTGGTTAACTTACATTTTCATAGCCTTTTAGAAAGTAAAGCAATGTCTTTTGGAAATCATCAAAATCAATAAGTTGGGGCAATTATGTTTCAATAATTTCTCAACAATGTGGAAACTTGCTTGGAACACACTCCCTACTTGCTCCCTGCTCTCCGCAAGAGGCATGACTATTCTGCCTACTTGCCCTTTATGTCGTAGGGAGGACGAGACTGTTGGTCATGCTATTTTCAGTTGCTCCCATGCACGACAGATATGGCAGATCTCAGATGCTGATCCTTGGGATCTGGGGTCTGAATCCCTGTGTAATCACTTTTTGAGTATCATCAGGGAGGATATGGGAAGAGGCCTCCACCTTCTGGTTTCGAGGAGAGCTTACATTGCTTATCAGATATGGTTATCTCGGAATCGGCTTCTGTTTGCTGATGAGACTATTCACCTCGCAGGGTTGTTAGGGCTGCCTTCTCCTTAGCTGCTGAGTATACCTTCCATCAGAGATGTTGGTTTTCTGCTACCCCTGGCCACTGGGACTCCCCTGCTGCTTCGGCAGCGTACCGGCGTACGGTTTTCATCTCTTGGGAGCCCCCACCTCCAGGGTTTGTTAAAATCAACTTCGATGGTAGTATTCGCGGCAGATGTGCAGGCTCAGCGTTTGTGATTCGTGGGCCTGACGGTGAGATGCTGGCGTCTGGTGGATTTGGTCTTTTGATTCCACAGTGCCCTTTACGGAGTTGTATGCTGCTTGGGCTGGTATCTGTTGTGCTATTCGCTGTCTTGGAGCTCGCAGCATTATTGTTGAAGGGGACTCCATTACGGTTATCCGCTGGATTAGGCAGGACTCCCGCGCCCGTGTGCCTATCATCCCCTTGCTTCGTGATATTCATTCTACCCTTCAGGGTATCTCTTGTGCCAGGATTAGGCACATCTACCGGGAAGCTAACTCTGCAGCAGATTGGATTGCGGCTAGGATGACATCTTATGCTGATTCTTAGAGTTGAAAGCCGGGTGATCCTTGCCCCCCTGTTCTTTCCAAAATTTTGTACTCTGATATCTCGGGTTTGACTCACCCTAGATTGGTGTGATCATCCGTTTGTACAAAAAAAAAAAAAAAAAAAAAAAAAAAAAAAAAAAAAAGGCTTTTCAGCCTTAAAAACACGCAATCGAAACGTCTTTGGATTTAGCTGCGCCGTTTTCACCGCGAGAACAGGGAAAGGAAAAGTCTCTGTCCTTATCCGTACATGCTGTCATCTGACGTACATACGAAGGCTCGTTGGGCCTTTTATACTTACATATTTTAGTACGTATAAACAATTAATTCATACAATTAATGTCCACTTTATGCATATAAATGTTTTTTATCAAAAAAATTATATAATAAACACAAATTTATTGTACGAATTAATAATTTATATGCAACGATATATGTACAATAATTCATTGAATTTTATTATACATTAAAAATGTATTAATATATATAAATAATTAATTTGTATGATAAATACATACTTACTAGAAGAATAAAACAGCAGTCTTTTTCTAAGAACAGAGATTCGATCTTGCCCTTGGCACCTAACCAAAAGCTCTAGACAAATGAACGTACTAAAAGCACATAGAAATTTCACATTCACAGTAGCCTTTCTCCCTTTCTGATTTAAATCTTAAGCAGAATAGCTCTTTTATTCACTCGCTCAGCGACTTGCGTCGGATATTGTTTAAAGAGAATTTCAATATAAAGGTTACACCACACACGTCCAATACTTTGGTGACATTTGGGCATTACCTTGGCGCTGTCAAGAAACAAATCGTCATTTTCCTTGGTGACACGTGTTGTGCGATCGAGGTTGCGAAAACATCACTAACCTCTTAGCGACTAAGCAAACGCATCCTTTATATATATATATATATATCTATATCTATATATCATGACAAGAACCGGCACTCCAGATAAGACCAAGAAAGCCTTCTTGGGCATCCTTATCCTTCCTCTGTCCTATAGCAGTGGGAAGGAGGAACAAGCTGGCCATGGAAGCTACGTAGAGTGATGGCTATGGAGGTGAAGCCTTGTACAGCGGAGGTCGTCTTGTGGCTCTCCATCGTATCTTGGATCATATTTGCTTGCGTGGTTGATCCGGAGGTCTCTCGGAAGCGTTGTCGGAGCCGGGGAGGGCCGGTGTTCATCGGGGCTATAGGTATAATTGTCAATTTTATTTTAGATTATGTTTTGATTTAGTTTATGAAATGAAATATTTTGATTCGAAATTTATTTTAAATATATATATATAAAAAAAAATTGTTTATAATTTATATTCTTCATAAATAATAATAATATAAAAATAAAGTTTGAATTTTTAAGAGATGCGATCATAGGAGTAGAATAATTAGAAATTTTTTTTGATATTATATATATATATTTAAAATGATTATAAAAGGTTTAATAATTTATAAATTGATTTTTGAAATATATTTTATCGAAACGGCTGAAATACGCTGATAAATGATCAAAAAATTTTTGAAGCGAAACGTAAGGCTTATCTTTTGCCATCGAAAATGAAACGTTTCGATCGAAACGGCCTAAAGAAATTGATAATTTTATTTATTATTTATATTAATAATTTTTATTTATTAATATAGATAATACATATAGATTAGGCATTAGTTTTAAAAAAGTAATTTAAATTAATTTGGCCCGAAATATAATCCTAAACTCGTCCGAATCTGTGCACACTCCTCTTGATGGAAAAAAAAAATAGAGCTCGTTTAGAGAGTCTGGGTCGCTCTTCCGATTCATCAACTATTAAAGGCGAGAGAATCCAAGCTTTGAATGATTCATTGGCCACTCAAAAGAACAAGAACCTATTATCACGGAGAATCTATTTAATTCCGTATATGTGCTGGGCGCTTCGAAGATTTTTGGGCATTTGTAAGGTGCCAAGGATCCCAAGAGCCCTCCAAGTAAGACGCAAAGAAAGAACGTCTCAAAACTAATTAATGCGAAGACTTTTGGTGAACAATTTTGTCATCATACTCTATCTTTGATGTTTACACATGAAATTGTGAGGAGACCATCAGGAAGACTTCAGATGCCCTCCAAGTAAAACACAAAGAAAGAACGGATCAAAACTAATGTCCAATAGAAGACTTTTGTTTATTAATTTTATAATTGTACTCCATCTTTGATGTTACACATGAAAATGTGAGGAAACCACCAGCAAGACTTCAAAAGTAAAAAAGAAAACAATTAATATATTGCTTATCCCATATATATATATATATATATATATATGCTGTCATAGCCTCAACCAATCAAAGGCGGAAGAAGTTGGCCCGGGCTTAACCATGTTGGTTGAAGTTGACCAAGGGGAATCATACGAACGATTAAATGGCCGATTGGAGGTCGGCTGAAAGTGTGATCACTACTGTTGGTTGGACACTGTTCCATCAGCTACCATCGGTAACGATGATAGTGTTATATGGTCGAGATGTGGTGTTGGTTCTCGTTACACTGTATGATCAAACATGTATGCTGTGAATATTTTTTTCATGTGATCAAATATTTTGCTTTTATTTTTTATATGTACTTAATTATAAAAATTATCATATGATAATATATTGATAGGAAAGTTCGCGGCTTCTTCATCCTTTCATCAAAATATAAGTTGGCTTTTGATGACGCTCGATCACGTCTCCTGGACGTTAGGAACGGGGGCGCTCCTCGAATCCTCGCCTCGCTGGGTTGCCTGCAAGGAAGTTCCGGGATCGGAGGGGCTCCGACGGGACCCTCCGACGATCAAGTTAGTGACTGATGTCACAGCTTCGAGTGAGCCCTGTTTTTGAGTGGAGAAAAGGGGTGTTTTTTGAGTGGAGAAAAGGGGTATCTGAGAAGAGGAATCCCTTTTGAGAGTTTAGATGGCGATTTTGGGGGTTATCGCCCGTACATGTTTGGTGAGTGGATTTACCCTTTTATAGGGGTTGACACTGGCACAACCACGTGGGGTGGCGTGAAGTCAGAACGTCTGCAGAGCCCTTGCGTGAATCTGGGCTAGTTGGTGGGTTACGTTCCATCAGCAGCGGGGCTATCGGGCGGCGCACGTCAGAGAGGTGGTTTTTTGAACCGCTGGGCTGATCTAGCGGGAACCGAGGGGTCCCGTCTTGTCGGGACCGAGCTGGGTCGACCTGAGATAAATGGGGCCTATCCGCCGGCAAGGCAGTGCCGGGGTGGGGCCGAATCGGTGGACTTGGAGACGACGGCGCCGAGTCGGGCTGGCCGGGGACGGCCTTGGCCGACTCGACGGGAGTGGAGACGCCGGGGCCAAGTCGGGCCGGCCGGGGATGGCCTTGGTCGACTCGGTGGGACTGGAGACGCCGGGGCCGAGTCGGGATGGCCGGGGATGGCCTTGGCCGACTCGACGGGACAGGAGACGCCGGGGCCGGCTAGGAATGTGCCGGGGCCGCCTGGGAATGCCGGGGGCCGGCTAGCTTGGACACGCCGGGGTCGGCTAGGAATGTGCCGGAGCCGCCTGGCTTGGAGACGACGGGGCCGACTAGCTTGGACACGCCGGGGCCGGCTAGGGATGTGTCGGGGTCGGCCAGCTTGGAGACGCCGTGGCCGACTAGCTTGGAGACGTCGGGGCCGAGTTGGGCCGGCCGGGGATGGCCTTGGCCAACTCGGCGGGACTGGAGACGCCGGTGCCGAGTCGGGCCGGCCGAGGATGGCCTTGGTCGACTCGGCGGGACTGGAGACGCCGGGGCCTAGTCGGGATGGCCGGGGCCGCCTGGGAATGCCGGGGGCCGGCTAGCTATGTGCCGGGGTCGGCTAGCGCTGGAAGCCGACGCTGGAGGCCGACGCTGGCCACTGGCGCTGGAGCCTGTCGGCCTTTGGCTAGCGCTGGAGGCTGGCGCCGGAAGCCGACGCTGGAGGCTGACGCTGGAAGCCGGCGCGAGAGGCCGTCGCTGGAACTGGCGTTAGAGTTTGGGCCTTTGGGGCCGTTCAAAAAAAATATTTTTCATGGGGTCAACTGGCCCCATCAGCTTTCATCTCATATTCTGTCATAATAGTTACTGGATTAATGAATTCTTGGCATGGGTAAATCTCAGAAGCGTTAGCAAACCATGCAATTAAATCTAAAGATATTGAACCGACCTGACGGAATAAAAAACATTGCAAAAAATTAGACTTAAGGCAGCCATCTCTCAAAACACAACAATTCAACGCGTGTTCGGTGCAACGAGAGCCGTAATATAGCTGGGACTCGTCCGCTTAATATTCCAACCACATGTGTGCCGTCACAGCCTCAAACCAATCCAGAGTGGAAGAAGATGGCGAGGGTCTTAACCATATAGGCTGGAAGTGACCAACGAAGCGTTAATCCCTCTACGTTTTCATGGTTTCGGCTGCTGTTATTATTGCCATAATCGTGGCCCTAATCGTGGCCATAGCCATCTTCATTGGCTGCCGCCATTGCCCTCGCGTTGGCGGTGGCAGAGGCGCCGCCGCTGCAACCGCCGCCAGCGCCGGCGCCGCTGCCGCCGGCGCCACTGCCTTCGGCGCCGCCTGGGGCGATGGCGGTGGCGGCGGCGATGGCGGTGGCGGTGGCGGTGCCTGCTGACTGCTGTCCATACCCTAGGTATGTTTGCAGTGTTCCTCTATAGCATTCTTCGTAAGTAAATTTCCATCATACATGTAGCTAGGATAAGTAATGGTGGTGTTGTTTCTCTTATTGCTACCATCAGTGCTGATGATAAAAGATGATGGCAGCGATCGATGATTGTGGTTGTGCTGATGGATATCAAATATGTATGCTATAAATATTTTTCTCACAGGCGTAGATGAATTATAATAAAAGAATATTTGATATATATTGCTCTACTTTTGGTTACTGTTGGGTTCTGCAAGGCAATTTTTGGTGCTGCATGATTTAGAACTTCGAATTCAGAAGAAGAATAAATCATATCAAAACAGTGCAGATGCGTCACACCATCGATCATACGCATCTCCGCCACTCGTCAGAGAAATCAACCTCGTAGCTGGGCCAAATGAGTCTTAGAAGATTAATCTCATAGAGCAGCTCTTTGCAAGGCAACTCTTACGTATTTTGTTTTTTCTTTTTTAATTAAAAAAAATTGACACTAACTCGTGCATGGATCTATTTGATGGTTCGGCACCGCATCAACTATGTATCGCAAAACATATATACTCTGATTTGAATCAAAGTTGTTCAAAGATGGATAACGATCCATCCATCTTGCACAATTAAATCTCAAATTTTATGACTTTGAGCATTAAAAACAAGTTCTTGAGATGAACCTAAGCCTAATCTAATCGAATGTTTGACCAGCTTATATCACAATGACACTATAACCTTGCCTATTTTTATAATCAAACTTTAACAAACATCACTCCTAAAATCTCCCCTTGACTCAGCTTTGTTATGCTATACAATCTACTCCTCTTATAAATTTTTCTCTCAATTAATTTAGAGAATCATATCTCTCTCTTAATTAAAGTCAAAAAAAAATTTAATAGGCATCATGACACATTATTTGCAAGTTCTTTCTTGTTCGACCATATGAACTCTTTGAATAATGATTCAATTATCTTGACTGTCTTATTTACTACTCAAAAAAGTTGCTTTTTGATTGGTTGAACAGAGAGCATCTAAAAAGCCCTAATATGTTTGTAACACAGACATATTTGTTTGCCATGTAAATTACATTAGGCATTTCAGTTATTGCTGAAATGTTTTGATTTATCAAACTAATTTATTAAAAATATCATAAGCAACAAGAGATATCTTATTTTGAACAATAATAGCCATAATTGTTTATTTATTTTGTGCATATATAAAAAGAGAATACTTAGCTTGATTAGACTTAAATAGATTTACATTTAGATTCGATTATATCTAAATTAGATAATTAGAGTCATACAAATGTTCTAAACTATTGGATAAAATCTTCTAAATCTAAAGTATTGACATGGCAATATCAATCCTCCAAAGCTCTAATTCACTATGGAGGCAAAAAGGAAAATCAAAATTAGGCATAAAATAATTTAATTATAAAAGTAAATAATTTTATAACTTGAAAATTTATAAGCATATAGTCGGCGGGCAACTTTTACTATGCATTTGTTTATTTGTAGGATGATGCTATAAATAACAACAACTTTAAAAGGGCAAGGCCCGTATAAGAGTATAAGGGTATTTATATGATGGCATTAAAGGACTTGAATTTAAGCTTCGTTTCTAAAAAGAATATAAAAAAAGTATAGTAATTAAATCTTATGTAGAATAATAAGCAAGAAGAGTTAAGTTGATAGTTGACGTTAAACTATAATATCATATAAATATGCATCTTAAAAAAATTAAGATAAAATTTAAAATAATTATATTTTATTAAAAATAATTTAAAATTAAGCCAAATGAACAAAAAGAATGCAAGCAGCAGATTCTAATTAATTTCAAATTAAAAATTTGTTATTTTGATATAATAGGTCTTAATTTGGGATAGTTGCGAGAGGTTTCTAATAATAATTATTTCTCATCAATTATGTAAAGAAGCTATTTTTTATGACCTAAATTAAAGGCTGCTAATTAAGATTTTTTAAAAAAAAATGTTTTAGCCAAGATCTTCCTTCGTCAAGAAGGAACGACTTCGTGTGTGTGTGTGTGTGTGTGTGTTTTTTTTTTACAAAGGAACGACCTTGTTGCTTCGACTTTGCGGGACAACCCGCTGAAAGGCAGCTTTAAAATGCACGCAGTCGAAATGTCTTCGGATTTAGCTGCCTATTAACATAATTCCCTTTATAAAAAATATTTGTTTATTTGTTTGACAAGGGAAGCACACAAATTAAAGCATTTTCAACAGGATTGCACCACATCTTCTTCGTCGAGAAGGAATGATCTTGTACTTCCGCTTGCGGGACCGCCCGTTGAAAAGGCTTTTCAGCCTTAAAAACACGCAATCGAAACGTGTTTTTTTTTTTTTACAAACGGATGATATATTAATATAGGATGAACCGAACCCGATATATCAGAATATAATATTTAAGATAAAATAATAGAGCAAAAATTGTCCTGCTTATAGCTCTAAAAGCTAGAGTGATATGCCGCTATAGAGGCAATTCAATCTGCAACTGAGTTGGCTTTCTTGTAGATGTGCTGAATCTGGGCACTATTTTCACCGCGAGAACAGGGAAAGAAAAAGTCTCTGTCCTTGTCTATACATGCTGTCATGCTAACGTACATACGAAGGCTCGTTAGGCCTTTTTATGCTTTACATGTATTTTGATACATATAAACGATTAATTCATACAATTAATGTCCACTTTATGCATATAAAAATTTTTCTATAAAAAAAATTGTATAATAAACATGAATTTATTGTACATTAATACATCGATATATATAATAATAATGAATTATAAATAATTAATTTGTATGATAAATACGTACATACTAGAAGAATGAAACAGCAAGTCTTTTTCTAAGAACAGAGATTCGATCTTGCCCTTGGCACCTAACCAAAAGCTCTAGACAAATGAATGTACTAAAATCACATAGAAATTTCAAATTCACAGGAGCCTTTCTCCCTTTCTGATTTAAATCTTAAGCAGAATAGCTCTTTTTTTCACTCGCTCAGCGACTTGCGCCGGATATTGTTTAAAGAGAATTTCAATATGAAGGTTACACCACACACGTCTAATACTTTGGTGACATTTGGGCATTACCTTGGCGCTGTCAAAAAACAAATCGTCATTTTCCTTGGTGACACGTGTTGTGCGAGGTTGCGATAACATCACTAACCTCTTAGCCACTAAGCAAACGCATCCTTTAATATATATATATATCATATATCCTTATCCTTCCTCTGTCCTATAGCAGTGGGAAGGAGGAACAAGCTGGCCATGGAAGCTACGTGGAGTGATGGCTATGGAGGTGAAGCCTTGTACTGCGTGGTCGTCTTGTGGCTCTCCATCATATCTTGGATCATATTTGCTCGCGTGGATGATCCCGAGGCCTCTCGGAAGCGTCGTCGGAGTCGGGGGAGGCCGGTGTTCATCGGGGCTACTACTTATTATCTATATTAATAATTTTTATTTATTAATATAGATAATACAGATAGATTAGGCATTAGTTTTAAAAAAGTAATTTAAATTAATTTGGCCCGAAATATAATCCTAAACTCGTCCGAATCTGTGCACACTCCTCTTGATGGAAAAAAAAAATAGAGCTCGTTTAGAATGATTCATTGGCCATTCAAAAGAACAAGAACCTATTTAATTCCGTATATGAGCTGGGTGCTTCGAAGATTTTTGGGCATTTGTAAGGTGCCAAGGAGCCCAAGAGCCCTCCAAGTAAGACGCAAAGAAAGAACGTCTCAAAACAAATGCGAAGACTTTTGGCGATTAGTTTTATCATCGTACTCTATCTTTGATGTTTACACATGAAATTGTGAGGAAACCACCAGGAAGACTTCAGATGCCCTCCAAGTAAAACACAAAGAAAGAACGGATCAAAACTAATATCCAATAGAAGACTTTTGTTGATTAATTTCATAATCGTACTCCATCTTTGATGTTACACATGAAAATGTGAGGAAACGACCAGGAAGACTTCAAAAGTTATGTATGCTGTCATGGCCTCAACCAATCAAAAGCTAAAGAAGATGGCCAGGGCTTAACCATGTTGGTTGAGATGACAAAGGGGAATCATACGAACGATTAGATGGCCGTTTGGAGGTCGGCTGAAAGTGTGATCACTATCGTTGATTGAAAGTTGGTTCCATCAGCCATCATCGCTAACGATGATAATGATATGTGGTCGAGATGTGGTATTAGTTCTCATTGATGATCAAACATGTATGCTGTGAATATTTTTTTCACATGATCAAATATTTTGCTTTTATTTTTTTTATATGTACTTAATTATAAAAATTATCATATGATAATATATTGATAGGAAAGTTCGCGGCTTCCTCATCCTTCCATCAAAAAATAATTAACTTGGCTTTCATCTCATATTCTGGCATAATAATTACTGGATTAATGAATTCTTGGATTGGGTAAATCTCAGAAGCGTTAGCAAACCATGCAATTAAATCTAAAGATATTAAACCGACCTGACGGAATAAAAAACATTGCAAAAAATTAGACTTCATTGTCTTCACCGACGGCATCCCTTCTCCCTTAAGGCAGCCATCTCTCAAAACACAACAATTCAACGCGTGTTCTGTGCAACGAGAGCCGTAATATAGCTGGGACTCGTCCGCTTAATATTCCAACCACATGTGTGCCGTCACAGCCTCAAACCAATCCAGAGTGGAAGAAGATGGCGAGGGTCTTAACCATTTAGGATGGAAGTGACCAACGAAGCGATAATCCCTCTACGTTTTCATGGTTTCGGCTGCTGTTATTATTGCCATAATCGTGGCCATAATCGTGGCCACAGCCATCTTCATTGGCTGCCGCAATTGCCCTCCCGTTGGCGGTGGCGGTGGTGGAGGATACCATGGCGGTGGTGGAGGATACAGTGGCGGTGTTGGAGGATACAGTGGCGATGGCGGTGGCGTTAGCGGTGGCGATGGCGGTGGCTGTGGCGGTGGCGATGGCGGTGGCGGTGGCTGTGGCGGTGGCGATGGCGGTGGCGGTGGCGGTGGCGGTGGCTGCTGACTGCTGTCCAAACCCTACGTATGTTTGCAGTGTTCCTGATCTATAGCATTCTTCGTAAGTAAATTTCCATCATATATGTAGCTAGGATAAATATTGGTGGTGTTGTTTCTCTTATTGCTACCATCAGTGCTGATGATAAAAGATGATGGCAGCGATCGATGATTGTGGTTGTGCTGATGGATATCAAATATGTATGCTATAAATATTTTTCTCACAGACGTAGACGAATTATAATAAAAGAATATTTGATATATATTGCTCTACTATTGGTTACTGTTGGGTTTTGCAAGGCAATTTTTGGCTGCAGCAGTATGATTTAGAACTTCGAATTCAGAAGCAGAATAAATCATATCAAAACAGTGTAGATGCGTCATACCATCAGTCATACGCATCTCCGCCACTCGTCAGAGAAATCAACCTCGCAGCTGGGCCAAATGAGTCTTAGAAGATTAATCCCATGGAGCAGCTCTTTGCAAGGTTACTCTTACGTTTTTTTTTTCCTTTTTTAACAAAAAAATAGATAAATTGACCCTAACTCGTGCATCTATTTGATGGTTCTGCACCGCATCAACTATGTATCGCAAAACATACTCTGATTTTGAATCAAAGTTGATCAAAGATGGATAACGATCCATCCATCTTGCACAATTAAATCTCAAATTTTATGAGTTTGAGCATTAAAAACAAGTTCTTGAGATGAACCTAAGCCTAACCTAATCCAATGTTTGACCAGCTCTAGCTGGAATATAGGACAATGACACTATAACTCTTGCATATTTTTATAATCAATCTTTAAAAAACATCACTCCTAAAATCTCCCCTTGATTCAGCTTTGTTATGCTATACATTATACTCCTCTTATAAATTTTTCTCTCAATTAATTTAGAGAATCATGTCTCTCTCTTAATTAAAGCCAAAAAAATTAATAGGCATCATGACACATTATTTGCAGTTCTTTCTTCTTCGACCATATGAACTCTTTGAAGAAAGAAGAATATAATCAATTATTTTAACTTTATCTTATTTACTACTCAAAAAAGTTGCTTTTTGGTTGATTGAACAGAGAGCATCTAAAAAGCCCTAATATTTTTGTAATACAGACATATTTGTTTGCCATGTAAATTACACTAGGCATTTTAGTGATGGAAATGTTTTGATTTGTCAAATCAATTTATTAAAAATATCATAAGCAACAAGAGATGTCTTATTTTGAACAATAATAACCATAATTGTTTATTTATTTTATGCATATATAAAAGAGAATACTTAGCTTGATTAGACTTAAATAGATTTACATTTAGATTTGGTTATATCTAAATTAGATAATTAGAGTCATACAAATATTCTAAACTATTGGATAAAATCTTCTAAATCTAAAGTATTGAAATATGTATTTTGCTTATACCATGGCAATATCAATCCTCCAAGCTCTAATTCACTATGGAGACAAAAAGGAAAATCAAAATTAGGCATAAAAAGATTTAATTATAGAAGTAAATAAGTTTATAACTTAAAAATTTATAAGCATATAGTTGGCAACTTTTACTATGCTATTGTTTATTTGTAGGATGATGTTGTAAATAACAACTTCTTCGGGAGTACAAGACATGTATAAGAGTGTAAAGATATTGTATGATGGCATTAAAGGACTTAAATTTAAGCTTCGTTTTTCAAAAGAATATAAAAAAAGTATAGTAATTAAATTTTATATAAAATAATAAATAGGAAAAGTTACAGTAAGTTGGCATTTGACTTAAAACTATAATATCTTATAAATATGCATTTAAAATAAAATTGAAGGCAAGATTTAAAATATTTATATTTTATTAAAAAGATGATTCAAAATTAAATAGAATAAACAAAAATAATGCAAGTATCATATTCTAATTAATTTCAAATTAAAACTTTGTTATTGTGATATAATAAGTCTTAATTTGAAATAGTTGCCAAGGGGGCTTCTAATAATAATTATTTCTCATCAATTATGTAAAGAAGCTATTTTTTATGAGCTAAATTAAAGGCTGCTAATTAAGATTTTTTTGAAAAAGAATTGTTTTATAAGGATAGAACGCATAATAAAGCCGCATGATTTAGCCAAGATCTTCCTTGATCGAGAAGGAACGATTTCGTTGCTTCCACTTAGCAGGACAACCCGATGAAAGGCAGCTTTAAAACGCACGCAGTCGAAATGTCTTCGAATTTAGCTGCCTATTAACATAATTCCCTTTATAAAAAATATTGTTTGACAAGGACAGCACATATATTAAAGCCGCATGATTACCCCACATCTTCCTTCATCGAGAAGGAATGATTTTGTACTTCCGCTTCAGGGACCGCCCGTTGAAAAAGCTTTTCAGCCTTAAAAGGCACGCAATTGAAGGAAAAGTTGCACCGCTTTAAAGGTTTCTCCGATCTTTTTGGAGCGCGGGTGCACAGGACGCGCCGTAATCCAACAGATCATGGCAGTCTGTCAGCATTGATATACGATTAGGTGTATGATTTTGCATTAAAAACGATGCATAAAAACGTTTCGCGCAATCAAAACGTTTTTGAATTTAGTTAGACCGTTTTCACCATGACAAAAAAAGAGAGAAGATTCTGTATACCGATTCGTTCATTTTTTATTAGTTCATGTATATAATATTTATTAAAAAATATTAAAATAATTTTATAATATTTTTTAAAAAATTACGATACTTTAATTTTAAACTTATGATTGATTATAAAATTAAGATATCATCCAGTTTTAAACCTAGTTATAAAATTAAGACATACCACATCTCAGTTGTAAATTTATGACACCGTAGTTATAAAATTATAACATCCACTTAAAAATATGTATGTACATAAATTCTAAAAAAGAAAAGCTATTCGACGTACGTTAATATCTTTTTTTTAGAATTTATGATTGATACATTTTTTAAATAAGTATCATAATTTTATAACTATAGTGTCGTAAATTTATTTTTATAATTGAAATGTCGTAATTTTTTTTAATTTTCTTAACGGATGTCTTAATTTTATAACTATAATGTCAGTAAGTTTAAAACTGATGTATCATCTTAAATTTTGACATAACGTAAAAAATATATGTTCAGCTTTTTTAAAAAAAATTATATATAGACTTGCTTTCTGAATGGGTGTTATAATTTTATAACTACGGTGTAATAAGTTTACAACTGAGTATCATAATTTTTTTTGCTTTCAGAATGGATGTCTTAATTTTATAACTAAGATGTCGTAAGTTTAAAACTGAGCTATCATAATTTTTTTAAAATATTATAAAATTATTTTAATTTTTTTTTAATATTATATATATATAGATATTGTTGGGGGTAAAATTATCATTGCATCAATATTCGTACGAGGAGGCTAAGACCGACCCCATCCCTTCGCCCGCCATGATGTCCCCAAGCTTCCCGTAGCTCGGCTCCCCCGAGCTTCCACAGCTCGGCTCCCCCGAGCTTCCCGTAGCTTGTCTCTCCCGAGCTTCCCGTAGCTCGTCTCCTCCGGGCTCCCATAGCTCGGCTTTCTCTAGGCTTCCATAGCTCAGCTTTCTCCGGGCTTCCATAGCTCGGCTCCCTCAAGCTTCCAGTAACTCATCTTTCTCAAGCGATCCATGATCCGATACTCACTCTCGTGGAACCTGGCGCAGGAGAACCTAGACCTATCGTAACAGCATCTCAGGCAAAGAATTATGTTGAAGAGTGGTCTAGAACCTAATACGGCTATCTGGGACCTACGCACCTACCAGATTCTAAGCCATCAAGGATCTCTCCTAGCCGTTGATCCCTTAACAAACAAGATATGGATCCCAACGGCCCCATAACGACCTGATTCGGTCCATCTCCGTATCCTAACTACCTTCGAACCTTCCAGAAGGCGCTCAATATCCAGGTGACAACCTATAAATATGACACTTTCAGATTCCCTCAGGGATGCGCTCACTCTCACTCTCCCACTCTCACCAGCTGCTCGTCGGTGCTTTCCCCTCTAGAACTCTCGATCGGCCGCCCCTGGAAAGACTTCCCGGAGAGATTTACCTTCCCGTTTTCTGATTGATCGCCGATTTTTCCCACTGACTTGAGCGTCGGAGGGTCTTCCGCGAAGGGCCACCTTCAATGTCGCTCGCGTGAGGACTTGTGTGCAGGTCCGTTCCAGAAAATTGATTGCATCCGAGTTGAAGAACGAATCCCGATGGCAACATATATATATATATATATATATATATATATATATATATGAATTAATTAAAAAAATTTGATGCAGTTGATATAGAACTTGCTGCATCGCATCTGATACAATGCACAAAGTGTTTTCCAAAGTGGCCCGCACAAAACGTGCAGAAGTCTTTTTCTGAGAGAAGAGACCCGATCGTGCCCTTGGCACAAAGGCACCAAACCAAAAACTCTAGGCAAAGGAACGTACTAAAATCACATAGAAATTTCAAATTCATAAGAGCCTTTCGCCCTTTCTGATTTAAATCTAAGCAGAATACCTCTTTTATTCACTCGCTCAGCGACTTGCGTCGTATATTGTTCAAAGAGAATTTCAATAAAAAGGTTACACCACACACGTCCAATACTTTGGTGACATTTGGGCATAACCTTGGCGCGGTCAAGAAACGAATCGTCATTTTCCTTGGTGACACGTGTTGTGCGAGGTTGCGATAACATCACCAATCTCTTAGCCATTAAGCAAACGCATCGTTTATTTCTTGCCTCGTGTGTGTGTGTGTATATATATATATATCAATATATATGACGAGAACCGGCACTCCAGATAAGACCAAGAAAGCCTTCTTGGGCATCCTTATCCTTCCTCTGTCCTATAGCAGTGGGAAGGAGGAACAAGCTGGCCATGGAAGCTACGTGGAGTGATGGCTATGGAGGTGAAGCCTTGTACTGCGTGGTCGTCTTGTGGCTCTCCATCATATCTTGGATCATATTTGCTCGCGTGGATGATCCCGAGGCCTCTCGGAAGCGTCGTCGGAGCCGGGGGAGGCCGGTGTTCATCGGGCTACTGGTCTTTGTGATGGCACCGGCGATGACTGTGATGGGTGCTATGGATTTTGTGACACTTATGCTTCTTAAGTGCCATGTGACTCTCTCAGAGAGTTGATGGATGCCCTCTCTGTGAAAAAATATGAGACGAGGATAACAGAATATATGATGCGAAGATTTCTCTTCCTTTCCCTCAGCTTGCTTTTTTTTTTTTTTTTTTTCTTTTGTGTGTGTGTTGTAAATCGATTTCTATAGGGATACTACAATATATTGCGAAGTATTGGGTGGTAGATTGCTATTAAACTTATTCTTGTGAAAATATAAGAGCATTCTATACGTGGGTAGGCAGAGAACCAAGAAACAGATGGGTCAAATGGCAAATGAGAATTCTTTACGTTTGAGAAACGATCATGATAATTGGAATTCAATGGAAAAAATTGTGGTTTTACGGATCACGAACATAAATAAAGCGGCGTGCAAAGTAAGTGGTATCTCAACCATCGCCCCTCCTTGAAAAAATGAAAAAAAAAAAAAAAAAAGATAAGAAAGGGAGGTTTTGCTTTAAAATCAAATTAATGCCGCATTTGGGTTGTTTGGCGAAACGTTTGGAAGAGAAGAGAGATTCTTGCATATTGATTTGATATGCTTAAAAAATTGGATTGTCAAAAATCCAAAGAAGGGTTTAGGATTGGAAGCGGATTCATCGAAGACAAACAGAGTGTCAAGGTTTTCAAAATATTATGATCAAAATATTTCTATGAATGGCATGGTTGACTGAAGTTGGACTGGCCTGCTTAGGTATTGTTTGGGCAGAACCTTTCAGGTGACGCAGGATGAATGATAGTCTTGACTAACCTTTTGAGCTACTTTGATAGATCTAATTTACCACATAGCTCGTAGATTACAATAATAAATACGTACAGTGTTGTCCGTCCGCTTGCATTCTTGAACCCATAGTTTTTGTCACAGGGCCGAATTATTCATTCTACAATTATTTTTTTGCCATGGCCTTGTGCGGCGCTAGACTCCCACAATCTAGCCAGCCTTCCCACTATCGAGATGGGACTGAGTATAAACACGCATTTCATTAATTTTCCATATGATACAAGACACACAGAGATCCGCCCATAGATCTTTGCCCCAAACTGGTGTGTGTCCTTCTGCCCAAAAGGCTTACATATATAACTCATGCAATGGACAGTTTCCCCAACCGCTGGGAAGTTTCAACAACCGACTAGCTAGTGTCTCAATCATGCCGCACAAGTAGTTTAGGAACCACCCTTCTCTTGAGAACAGCATGACACAGCCAGAACAGTGCCAAGGCAGTTCTAGGAACCACCCCAGATGCCTTGTTTGAATCCTGCCAACTGCACAGCGCATAGCCTTGGACACATGTCCAAGGCTGTTATGGGAACCACCCCAACTGTCCTATGCGTCCACGAGTTCCTCGGCATGCACCATTTCATGCCTTCATGTCAAAGCTCCGAGCCCAACATATTTATTCATGGTCTAAGGCACCCTTGTCTGCAAATGACCTTCCACAGCCATGGCATCCCGATGCCGTGGCCTTCTCCGCGCTCGTCCTTGAGACCGGGGCGTCTACTCGCTCCTCTCAATATTCGGTCGCAGCCTCCAGCCATCTGCCACCCCGGGAGTTTCAGAGCTCTGAGCAACGTTGCAGACTGAGCCCAGGCCCTGCGCGTGCCACCCTACTAGATGCCACGTGCAGCCTGGCCCCGTGCGGTCCCTAGTGCACACGCCCCACGCCAGCACCGCAGCAACCTCACTGACAGCGCCATGCTGCCAGTGCCGCGCGGCCCGCGCCACGCGACCAAGTCGCTCTCGGCCAAGGCCCTCCATGGCCATGGCTTGGCTCGGCCAAGAACTCCCGCTCCTTGTGACACACAAGTCTCGCACGGCTGATGCCGTGCGGCCAATGCCTTAAGCGATCAAGGCCCTCCTCGGCCAAGATCCTCTGCGGCCAAGGCCCTACTTGGCCAAGGCCTTCTTCCAAGGTCAGCGCCGTGCGACTCCACTCCGCGCGGTAACACCTTGTGCGACTAAGGCCCTGCTCGGCCAAGGTCTTCCGTGCTGCCAAGGCCCTGCTCGGCCAAGGCCTTCCACGGTCCGTGTCGCACTGCATCTCTCCGCGCGGCCTATGCACAGCCTCAACTGCGCCACTGCATCCTGAATAAGCCTTTTGCAGCCTCCTGCAGCATTGCCCAGGATGGGCCCTTCGCGGCCCCTATATAGCCCAAAAAGACCGTTACAGTTATGATCTGTTGATCCATTCATTGATTTTGATGATTAATAAAGGAATTGAGTATATTTATTTGATTACTAATGGATTTTATAAGTGTTTCAGGACTTAAATTTATTTGATCAATTTAAAGGAATTAAGAAATAAATTTTGAATCAAATACAAATCAGAGATTTCAAAGTTTCAGAGCTTGGAGTCGACACCTAGAAAGTCTGGAGCCGACCCCATGGCCAATTCAATTTTAATCTGATTTTTGATACAACTGGAGCCGACACCTAGAGTTTCGGAGCCGACACCTAAGGTTTCGGAGTCGACACTTTACTGTGTCTGGAGCCGACTCCGATGCTGGAACAGAGCGTTGATTTTTCTGAGCATCCTGGAGCCGACACCTACAGTTTTCGGGAGCCGACACCTGACGACGGCGAGCCGACACTTACTTTTGCGGAGCCGACTCCACGACGAACTCAGATTTTACTATTTATGGAAAAATGATTCGGAGCCGACACCTGAAAAGCTGGAGCCGACTCCAACCCACCTGGACGAAAAATCAAAAATGCCAGATCAGCTCTAACGGTAATATTTTTGATTTCTGACATCTAACGGCTATTTTTTATGAATGGAAAATCCTTCCAGGTACACTCCAACGGCTAGATTTCCACCCAAAAATGAATCAAAGGAAAATCTATAAAAAGGGGAAAAACAACCGTTTGAAAAAATATAGAAAGAGAGATAGAAACGGATAGACAAAAATCAAAAATCAAAATCCGAGAAGTCTTGAGCCTTATATCCAAGAGAGGAGCTTTCAAGTTCAAAACCTTCCACTCCACAAAGCTCAAAGAAGAATCCAAGCCGTTCAAATAGAGGAAAATCGGAGGATTCTCAACTAGAAGAAAGAGACCAACTTTTCAATCTTCTCAACTGCATCTACTGTGAAGAATCGGAGCTGAGGCTTGATTCAACCCAGCAAGGAGAAGAGGAAAAGAAGAAAAGAAGAAAAGCTCAAAGCCAAACAACTTCAAACCAGGCTTTTCTAAACCTATTTACTTTTCTTTGAATATTTGCTCATTAAGGAGCTGTGAAAATTTGTAAAACATTCTTATTCTTGTTTGTGCCTAGTTCAATCAAAGGGGATTGAACTAGTGGAGGTTGTTAACCTCGGGTCAAGCTAGTTTTGCTTGAGTTTTGGGTTGTGTGCTGGTGAGCCCGAAAAACCGGCTGGGTTCGTTGTGATCCCGGGTAAAACAACAAGTTTGAGTTGTGAACTTGTAAAACAACTCGGCTGTAATCGAGGTGATTATAGTGTGGACCCAAGTAGGATCTTGGGAGTGGACGTAGGTGTTGGATACACCGAACCACTATAAAATCTTTGTGTTTGCCGTGCTTCCATTGACTCTATCTCTATCTCTGTTTTATTCGCTGTACTTTATATTTACATTGCATTTGTTTTCATTCATCTTAAGCAAACAATTTTTCAAGAGGCTAAATTTTTAAAGAACCCAATTCACCCCCCCTCTTGGGTTGTCATCTGGGCCAACAATTGGTATCAGAGCAAGTGCTCATTAGATTTTGATCACACGATCAAGAGCTAAAGATCCAAATGGCAACTCAAGTTGGATCATTTGCGAAGGTCATTCTACAAATAGACCTCCTTTGTTTAATGGTTCCAACTATTCTTATTGGAAAGCAAGAATGAGGATATTCATTCAAGCTTCTGATTATGAATTGTGGGGTGTTATAACTAATGGACCTAGTACACCCACACACGTTGTTGATGGCACTATTGTTCCTAAGCCCGAAAGGGATTGGAATGATAATGATAGAAAATGGCACAGCTCAATGCTAAGGCCATGAATGTCTTATATTGCTCTTTAGATGCTAATGAATTTAATAGAATCTCCACTTGTAATTCCGCAAAGGAGATTTGGGATAGATTAGAGGTTACCCATGAGGGTACTAACCAAGTAAAAGAATCCAAAATAAACATTCTTGTTCATAAATATGAGTTATTTTGCATGGAACAAACTGAAAATATAGCTAGCATGTATACTAGATTTACTGATATTGTAAATGGGTTGAAAAGTTTAGGCAAAACATATTCTAACTCTGAACTTGTTCGAAAAATTCTCAGGTCACTTCCAAGAACGTGGGAAGCGAAGGTGACAGCAATCCAAGAAGCAAAGGACCTCAACACCTTACCCTTAGAGGAGCTTCTAGGATCCCTAATGACCCATGAATTGACCATGAAGCAGCACATAGAAGAAGATGTGAAAAAAAAAAGACCATAGCTCTTAAGGCTGCTGAAAATGAGGAGAGCTGCAATGATAGTGAAGAAGATGATGATGAGACAGCTCTTCTAGCAAGAAAGTTCAAAAAATTCATGAGGAGAAAGAGACCCTTCCACAAGAAGAAATTTGGAACTAAGATGGAAGGAGAGAAAGAAAAAGACAAGGACAAGGATAAAGAGAAAGACCCCTTGATTTGCTATGAATGTAAGAAACCGGGGCATTACAGATATGATTGTCCTCAACTGAAAAAGACTTTCAAGAAGAAAAAGAAAGCCTATGTTGCAACCTGGAGCGACAGCGATGAATCCTCATCGGAGGAAGAACAAAAGGAGGTTGCTAACATTTGCTTTATGGCAAACGAAGAGGATGAGGTAAGTTCTGAAAACCCTTGCGATGAATTTGCTTTTGATGAATTGTTTGATGCTTTTAATGAACTTGTTGGTGATTTCAAAATTTTGAAAAAGAAATATAAGTTTTTGAAAAATAAAAATTTAACTTTGATTGAAGAAAAAGAAAATCTTAATAAAGAAACTAAAGTGCTGAAATCTGAAAAAGACAATTTGACTAAAGAAAAAGAATCAATTTCTAATGAAAATGATAAACTAAAGAAGGAAGTTGATAAATATAAAAGTATTGTTGACAAATTCACTTATAGTTCAGAAAAACTTAATTTATTGTTAAGTAATCAAAGAGCTATATATGATAAGGCTGGTTTAGGATATAGACCTAATTTGAAACAAAAATTTGTCAAAAACTTTTTTAGAAAGGAACAAAACAATGATAATGTTACATGTCATTACTGTAACAAGAAGGGACACAAAGTTTTTGAATGCAATTTTAAGAAAATAGATAAGAAGATAAATAGTAAAGGAAAGAAAATTTGGGTTCCTAAAGGAACAATTGTTTATGCTACTAACCATGAAGGACCCAAGAAAGCTTGGGTACCTAAATATAAGACTTAATTATTTTTGCAGGAGTGTCTTGCGGCCAAAAGATCAAAGAGAAAGTGGTATCTCGATAGCGGCTGCTCAAGGCACATGACGGGTGACAAGGATCAATTCATCACCCTTGAAAGCAAAAGAGGAGGAGTAGTTACATTTGGCGACAATGGCAAAGGCCAAATCTTGGGGTTTGGTAACATTCAAATAACTCCCTCCACATATATTGAAAATGTCTTATATGTTGATGGTTTGAAACATAATTTAATTAGCATTAGTCAATTATGTGACAAAGGTTTTAAAGTATCATTTGAATCTTCTATATGCACAGTTTCTAATCCCATTGATAATAGCATTGTTTTTATTGGAAATAGAAATGGCAATGTATACCTGATTGATTTAGACAATTTGTCTACAAGTAATCATTGCCTAGTTGCTAATAATGCTAATATAAATGAGATTGGTTGGTTGTGGCATCGTAGATTAGGTCATGCAAGCACACACCTTATTTCAAAATTAATTAGAATGGATTTAGTAAAAGGACTTCCACAATTAGATTTTGAAAATAATAAAATTTGTGATGCATGTCAATTTGGAAAACAAACTAGAAATTCTTTCAAAACTAAAAATATTGTTTCCACTTCTAGGCCACTTGAACTACTTCACATGGATCTTTTTGGACCTACTAGAACCACAAGTCTAGGAGGAAAGAAATATGGTCTTGTGATTGTAGATGATTACTCTAGATACACTTGGGTGTTATTTTTAGCTCATAAGGATGAGACCTTTCCACTATTTTTGAAATTCTTCAAGAAGGTCACAAATGAGAAAAACAACACCATAGTGTCTCTAAGAAGTGATCATGGCACCGAATTTGAAAATCATTTATTTGAAAATTTTTGCATAGAAAATGGCATCCATCATAATTTTTCTGCACCTAGAACACCGCAACAAAATGGTGTAGTTGAAAGAAAAAATAGAACCCTAGAAGACATGGCCCGTACCATGCTATGTGAAAGCAACTTACCAAAATACTTTTGGGCAGAAGCTATAAACACGGCATGCTACATCCTTAATAGAGCTTTAATTAGGCCAATCATTAAGAAAACACCTTATGAACTATGGAATAATAGAAAACCAAACATAAGCTATTTTCATGCATTTGGTTGTAAGTGTTTCATTCATAATAATGGCAAAGATAACCTAGGAAAATTTGATGCAAAATCTGATGAAGGCATATTCTTAGGATATTCAACATCAAGTAAAGCTTATAGAGTATTTAACAAGAGAAACTTAATAGTAGAAGAATCTATTCATGTAATCTTTGATGAATCTTTAGCATCAAGTTCTAAAAAGATTGATGATGAGGAAGATACAAACATTCTAGAAAGAGACATTGAAAAATTAAATATAGATGTATCTTCAGATCATGAACAAGAAGCTAAAGATAATGATTCTCCTAGTGTTGATGTTGTTGATGGAAATCGTAATGATATAGATCTACCTAGAGATTGGAGATATGCCTATGGTCATCCAAGAGAATTAATTATAGGTGATCCATCTCAAGGAGTAAGAACTAGATCATCAATGAGAAACATCAATAATCATCTTGCATTTGTATCTCAAATTGAACCAAAAACTATTGAAGAAGCTGAAAAAGATAATAACTGGATGTTAGCCATGCAAGAAGAATTAAATCAATTCACTAGAAATAATGTTTGGACATTAGTGGATAGACCTAAAGATCATTCTGTAATAGGATCAAAATGGGTATTTAGAAATAAATTAGACGAAAATGGCATAGTAATAAGAAACAAAGCTAGATTAGTTGCAAAAGGATATAATCAAGAAGAAGGAATTGATTTTGATGAAACTTTTGCACCTGTAGCTAGACTTGAAGCAATTAGATTGTTACTTGCATTTGCATGCCATATGCATATCAATTTATTTCAAATGGATGTTAAAAGCGCATTCTTAAATGGATTTATAAATGAAGAAGTTTTTGTTGAACAACCACCGGGATTTGAAGATCATGAATTTCCAAATCATGTTTTTAAATTACACAAAGCACTATACGGTTTGAAACAAGCACCTAGGGCTTGGTATGAAAGATTAAGTAAATTTCTGATTGAAAATGATTTTGTAAGAGGAAATGTCGATAAAACACTATTTTTGAAAACAAAAGACAAAGATTTATTAGTAGTACAGATATATGTTGATGATATTGTTTTCGGTGCTACTAACAATTTGTTATGTCAAGAATTTGCAAAGTTAATGCAGGGTGAGTTTGAAATGAGTATGATGGGAGAACTCAACTTCTTCCTAGGACTTCAAATCAAACAAAGCAAAGATGGAATCTTCATCAATCAAGCCAAATACACAAAAGAACTGCTCAAGAAATTTGGAATGGAGTCAATCAAACCACTTGGGACACCTATGAGTCCTTCGTGCAAATTGGACAAAGATGAAGATGGTAAGAAAGTAGATCAAAAATATTACAGAGGTATGATTGGATCTCTTCTTTACTTAACTGCTAGTAGACCAGATATTATGTTTGCAGTATGTCTATGTGCTAGATTTCAATCTGAACCTAAAGAATCTCACTTAATTGCTGTAAAAAGAATTTTAAGATATTTAAGTGGAACTAAAAATGTAGGTTTATGGTACTCTAGAGACTCAACCTTAAATTTAATTGCATATTCTGATTCTGACTATGCTGGATGTAAATTGGATAGAAAAAGCACAAGTGGTGCATGTCAATTCTTAGGATGTAACTTAATCTCTTGGTTTAGCAAAAAGCAAAATTCGGTTGCATTATCTACTGCTGAAGCAGAATATGTTGCAGCTGGAAGTTGCTGTGCTCAAATCCTTTGGATTAAGAGACAACTTGAAGATTATGGCATAACCCCCGACAAAACACCAATTAGATGTGATAACACGAGTGCAATAAATCTAACTAAAAATCCAATTCAACATTCAAGAACAAAACACATTGAAATTAGATATCATTTCATAAGAGAACATGTAGCTAATAATGAAATTTGTCTTGAATATGTTAATACAGAGGAACAATTAGCTGACATATTTACAAAACCTTTGAGTGAAGAAAGATTTTGTTATCTTAGAGGTGAATTAGGGATATGTGACCCTATGGATTGATTTTGATACATTAAGGAATGAGAATCTAAAATTTCTATCAATTTCTTGATATTCCCTTCACTATTTTAAGGACAAATTATCTAGTCATTTGAGCTATTTGATCCTTAATACTCCATAATTTTATCAAAATTTTATAAAATTTATTTTGACGAGTTTCAGTCATTTGTATCTCATATATTTTTTGCTGAATTTGTCTTTGGAGTCGACACCTCAGAATGAGGAGTCGACACCTCTGACTGTGTCGCTCTCGGTCCCTGACCTTGGAGCCGACACCTGTAAATTCGGAGCCGACTCCAGTTCGAGCGCTGACTGTGTTAGCGATTTGGAGTCGACACCCGACTTTGCGGGAGTCGACACCTGGGAGTCAAATGTTGATTTATTAGGGCAGAGTCGACACCTCGTCACTTCATCACTTTCTCAAATCCTAACCAAACTCTTCCAAAATTTCTCCAAAACTTCCCCATCTCTAATTCCATCCAAATCGAACCTTTCCAAAGATCAAATGGCACCCAAAAGGAGAGAATCAGTGGTTGGAGCGCCGGTAACTACGGGAAAGCGGTCCGCACGTCGTCCCGTTCGTGAGCCGACTCCAAGCAGCGATTCGTCCACAGATTCTGACAATCCCAACACATCTTCCACAAAGGTAGATACCCTAGCTGATAGAGTCATCACAATGGGTAGAAAAGTCGATTTTGACCTATTTGAATCCGAAGGTTTTTCAATCGGGAGACAATTGAAGGAAATGGGCTGGGATATGCTGTGTTCTCTTGATGTTCCTACCTATCCAGCCCTAGTAAAAGAATTCTATTCAATTTGGCTAGAGGGGATGGAGGTTTAGTAAGCAATGTTAAAGGGAAAAGGATTCATCTCACCTTTCAAAAGCTCGGAAACCTCCTCAGCATCCCGATCACTGGTTTAGCCGCTGACATGCATAGTGATAGGTCAGCAGCCCTTTCAAGGATGTTAGGAAGGGATGTAACTGAGTTTGAAGAAATTAGAGCCAATCAACTACCCCTAGAATTGAGATTATTACACAATATATGCAGTAGGATCTTGTTTCCAAAAACTGGTCGGTTTGAGTATGTCTCGGAGCGAGACATTGTGGTTATGGACAGTGTTCTAACTGGGCAGCCGATCAATCTGGCAGCAATGATGATTTTTTATATGGCAGAAGCTGGAGGGAAAAGGAGATCATCCCTACCGTATGGAATGGTACTAACTATGGTATTCAAGAGCCAAGGGGTTACAATTCAAGAGAATGAACTTTCCAAGAACCTAAGGCACACAGATTACTATAGCTTAGCTACATTGCATCGGATGGGTTTTGTCAAGGTGAATGGTCAATGGGATAGGAAAGGACACCTAGATGAAAGAGCCCCTATGCCGAGAGTTTCTGAGCCTTGCGAGGCTGGACCATCATTTAGGGTTCCTTCTCCACAGCCTAGGAGTCCCATTTCTGCTCCTGTTCCTGCTCCTGCACCTGCACAAGTTTATGATCAACCATCCACTTCTTCGACTGGATTCTCAGACCTTCAAATGGAGCAATTAAAAAGTTTGTTTGCAGCTCAGAAGGATGAGTTTGACAGTAAATTTATGAATATAAAAGAATCACTTTACTCCCTTGATGATCGGATTGCAAAGATTGAATCAACTCTCAACTCCTCCGCAGAATCTTTAAATGGTGATTTGAAGAACATCTTTGAAGAGCTTAAAGAGATTTGTGGAGATGGTGAAACTTATTCAAAGTGCAACGCCGAACTTCAAGACAAAATCACAACAGCTTGCACATTTGTGGATGAGAGACTAAAAGATTATGTTAGACTTCAATGTGATGGAATGAAAAATATAGTAGACCATTTAACAAGAATAGTTAGAAAGAACTTTTGATGTTGTTTATGTTCAATCTTGTTGAAATGTTGTTTACATTTTGATGTAATGAAGTTAATATAATGAAGTTAAAGAGGGAGAGAATTATGTAATATGTTGATGTAGTGAAGCTTATGTTAATGAATGAAAAGTTTTTATGTAATATTTGACTTTTGATTATCTTTTTGATGCAATTATCCTTTGATGCAGTAAAATATTCTTTACCTTTTTGTTGATTACAAAAAAGGGGGAGAGAATTAGGATTGTATATGCATTAAGAGGGAGAAAATTATATGGAAAGAATTATAGTTGAGAATGTTAATTGATTAATATGATATTGAGTTATTGATATGGATTGATAATCAAATTGAATTGTCTATGCACAAAGAAATCTTAAGTATCAAAGAGGAGGAAGAATAATTTGAATTTGAACTTCATAAGAGAAGCTACCTTATTCAGGGGGAGCTTACTCGTAAAGATCACTTCCTTGATATTCTCTTTAATTTAAGAATTCTATGCATATACTCAATGTTTTTATAATCATCAAAAAGGGGGAGATTGTTGATCCATTCATTGATTTTGATGATTAATAAAGGAATTGAGTATATTTATTTGATTACTAATGGATTTTATAAGTGTTTCAGGACTTAAATTTATTTGATCAATTTAAAGGAATTAAGAAATGAATTTTGAATCAAATACAAATCAGAGATTTCAAAGTTTCAGAGCTTGGAGTCGACACCTAGAAAGTCTGGAGCCGACCCCATGGCCAATTCAATTTTAATCTGATTTTTGATACAACTGGAGCCGACACCTAGAGTTTCGGAGCCGACACCTAAGGTTTCGGAGTCGACACTTACTGTGTCTGGAGCCGACTCCGATGCTGGAACAGAGCGTTGATTTTTCTGAGCATCCTGGAGCCGACACCTACAGTTTTCGGGAGCCGACACCTGACGACGGCGAGCCGACACTTACTTTTGCGGAGCCGACTCCACGACGAACTCAGATTTTACTATTTATGGAAAAACGATTCGGAGCCGACACCTGAAAAGCTGGAGCCGACTCCAACCCACCTGGACGAAAAATCAAAAATGCCAGATCAGCTCTAACGGTAATATTTTTGATTTCTGACATCTAACGGCTATTTTTTATGAATGGAAAATCCTTCCAGGTACACTCCAACGGCTAGATTTCCACCCAAAAATGAATCAAAGGAAAATCTATAAAAAGGGGAAAAACAACCGTTTGAAAAAATAGAAAGAGAGAGATAGAAACGGATAGACAAAAATCAAAAATCAAAATCCGAGAAGTCTTGAGCCTTATATCCAAGAGAGGAGCTTTCAAGTTCAAAACCTTCCACTCCACAAAGCTCAAAGAAGAATCCAAGCCGTTCAAATAGAGGAAAATCGGAGGATTCTCAACTAGAAGAAAGAGACCAACTTTTCAATCTTCTCAACTGCATCTACTGTGAAGAATCGGAGCTGAGGCTTGATTCAACCCAGCAAGGAGAAGAGGAAAAGAAGAAAAGCTCAAAGCCAAACAACTTCAAACCAGGCTTTTCTAAACCTATTTACTTTTCTTTGAATATTTGCTCATTAAGGAGCTGTGAAAATTTGTAAAACATCTTATTCTTGTTTGTGCCTAGTTCAATCAAAGGGGATTGAACTAGTGGAGGTTGTTAACCTCGGGTCAAGCTAGTTTTGCTTGAGTTTTGGGTTGTGTGCTGGTGAGCCCGAAAAACCGGCTGGGTTCGTTGTGATCCCGGTAAAACAACAAGTTTGAGTTGTGAACTTGTAAAACAACTCGGCTGTAATCGAGGTGATTATAGTGTGGACCCAAGTAGGATCTTGGGAGTGGACGTAGGTGTTGGATACACCGAACCACTATAAAATCTTTGTGTTTGCCGTGCTTCCATTGACTCTATCTCTATCTCTGTTTTATTCGCTGTACTTATATTTACATTGCATTTGTTTTCATTCATCTTAAGCAAACAATTTTTCAAGAGGCTAAATTTTTAAAGAACCCAATTCACCCCCCCCTCTTGGGTTGTCATCTGGGCCAACATGATCTTAGTTGTAGGTGCAACTGGGATGCTGGGACGGCTGATTGGTCCAAGGCTTAGCTCAAGACTGTGATGTCCCTACTTGTCAATTTCAACAGTTTTTCAGTGTGCGGGTAATTTAGTCATGAGTTGGTTCTAAAGAAGCCCGACGGCCCCATGATTATTGGATCGCCACTGAGTTCGGCATGGAGATGCCTCCGAGATGGTTCAACATCCCGACAGTTTCATTCCAATTCCAATCTCCCCTTGGTCCGATACACGAAACCCTCGAGACAGTTCTAAAGGAGCTTGGCGGCCTTGCGACTAACAGGTCACCACTCGGTCTGGCATAGAGATGCCTTCGAGGTGGTTCAAAACCCCGACAGTTTGTTCCTGTTCGAGTTACCCCTCAGGCTGGCACACGAAACCCCTGAGGCAGTTCTAAAGGAGCTCGGCGGTCTCGCGACTAGTGGGTCACCACTCGATCCAGCATAGAGATGCCCTCGAGGCGGTTCAAGACCCTGACAATTCCGTTATCGTTTGAGTCGCCCCTCGGGCCGGCACACGAAACCCCGAGGCGGTTCTAAAAGAGCTTGGCGGCCTCGCAACTAGTGGGTCACCACTCGGTCCAGCGTGAAGATGCCCTCGAGGCGATTCAAAACCCCGACAGTTCCGTTTCTGTTCGAGTTGCCCCTCGGGCCAACACACGAAACCTTCGAGGTGGTTCTATAGAATTTTCAAGCTTGCCTAAGTGTTCCTTAGCTAATACCGGCACCCTACAGTCATTCTGACAAATGCCTAATGGATTAAGGACTCGGCTAATGTTATGAGTTCGTACAGATCCTAGCCAGATCATTGGGAGGACTGCGATCACTTGCTGCCGAGCCTAAAGATCGGGACCGGTACACCATTACAAAAAGTGGAGCCACTACAAAAGCTAAGTGGATTGATATAGGCAAAATTTCTTTTCCATTAATATTAAAATGAAATACAAAAGCTGACTCAAGGTCAGTTATAATTGAAAAAGAAGAAAACAAATAAAGGCCTAAGGGTCTACGACTCGGTGGGCCCTAGTTCGCTGCTGACGTCGTCCTCGTTCGATGCCTCATCGTTCAGGTCTCCGGGTCTGATGGCATCGAGGTTATCAACCCCGAAGATCTGGGTGACCTTATCCTTGCAGTGGTTGAAGTCTTGGAGGTAGGAGTCGAGGTGTCAGCTCCCCCTCCTCTCTGGGGCCACCAACAGCACACCTACACACTTGTGGTAATCGGATAGAGTTTTACTAGTCTTTATGTAGCGCTCCATAAAGAGCTAGAGAACCCCAACTAATTATCATAAGTGGCAGACACACGAAAACACATCCTGTTAAAAACTTTTCATTTTCATCTCAATTATATACACAAATCACTCAATCAACACTAAGCATCAACCTGCTCAGATAATATTTTTCATGACATTCCTCAAGCAGTTTACAAGATCACATTCACAATCGACATCAAAATCATAAGTGCCCACATCATGCTCATAATTTTCTCCAAAACATAAGTCTCATATTCATACCCCAAAAGGTCTAAAACATCATTACATCTCACTATACACATACACATATACAATATACAAATATCAATCCACATTGTCTCAATATACAAGGCTAGCATCTATACACCCTTGCATCCAAGCAAGCTTCACCAGCTAAGGGTCCTGTCCTGCTTATCTTGTGATCCTGGCAGAAATACTCACTGATCTGAAAGAACATTTAAATCATAGAGGGATGAGACCTAAGTCCTAGTGACTGGATAACCATCTAACTATGGAGAAATAGAGAACCATAACCTCTTAATTTCAATCGTATGCTGATACTATTTAGTTTGTACAAGTCAAAGTACATTCTTAACATGATATCAGATAAAATAAAATGTAGCTTATTCTTCAAATAACATATCAGTACTAAAATACTCTACAATAACTTTTTACTGAAAGATAACTCATTAAGATAAAAATCCATGCATTACAATATAAAAATATGCATTCTTTATCTACAACCCAGACTTCTTTATTAAATTCTCAGACTCCCACTGGAATCCGATTGCCCATTGGCATCTCAAGTAAACTCTCCCTCTCGGGATAACTACTCGGCCCATTGGCCCTTTTTATATCACAACATATGCTTTTAAATCTCATGATGTTGGGCTGTGTGTGTAATGCCTCTGAGGTACCACCCTACAGTCGCCCTCCCGTAGGTGTACTCTCATCGGGTGCGTGACTAGCAACAGGATCCCCGCACAAATAGCACCCCTTACCCGTGCGGTTCATCCGGTAAAGTGCTTTGTTCCTTAACCCTGGAACCTCGGGTTTTCTCTCTACCCCCACGGGCTATATATAGTAATCAGCTCCACTGAGCTATAATTCATGCCCCCACGGGCTGCTCACAACCAGTCCCACTGGCCTAGTTAAGCGTGCACTCATCCCTGATTCTGGGGTTCATCATATAATCTGTTCGTAAGGAGGTACCGACTCGATAGTAGTGTGCAATGCTCATGCTACAGTACAGTCTAAAGGGTGATCAGCCCCTAGCTGCCTGATGCTCAGTATGATACATACATCATTTGTAAAGCTTTATCATGCAAATATGCCATGTATACATTAAAAATTCCCTCATCGAAACTCATGCTTATTTCTTTATGCTTAAAACTCATGCTCAAAACTCATTTATCAGAATATCATATACTAGGTTCTCATTTCTCATATTTAAAACATACATAATTCTCTGCTAAACATAACATACCACAACTATGTATTAATCTCATTATATTAGCTCAAATTAACTTCTCATTGCTAGATGAGAAACCCACTCACCTTAGTAGGTTACTCCTCGACTGGTACTCAACTCTGGTATTCTGGCTCCTTGGAATAACCTCTTGACCTACGTCAACATACAGATACGATAGCTATTAGGATTACCTCCACACGAGATTTTTCCACGAACCATGCATGCATACATGATCTATCCTCTAATATCTCATTATTTTTTTCCATCCTTTCTCTACTCAAGATTTCTTCTACTATTACCTCAAAATATAATAATCTAAGAAAATCTAATGTCATGCAAGATCTAGGGAAGCTATAGCTTACCTGGAGTCGAGTACAAACCCCAAGCTTCCCTTTCCCTTCCTCTTTCTTCCTCCTTCTTCTTCTTCTTCCTCTTCCTCTCTTTTCTCCTCTTCTTTCTCTCTTTCTTTCTTTCTTTTTTTTCTCTGGCTGAACCCACGTTTTTCCCCTTTTCTCTAATGACTTGGGACCAAGTCATAGGAAACTTAAGGGTTAAGGCATGCCAAATTTTCCTTTTGCCCTCAAACACTCTTAATGCACGCTTTTTAGAAAACACATGGCTCACTTATAACCATGATATTTTGTCCTTAGATTTTCTTTCCCAAGTTGCCCTTAACACAATTAGCAATTGACATCAGAGCCTTTTCCCATTTTGCCCCTAACATGGCATTTTTTTAATCAATTTATAGCCCATATTATCATTTTTTACTTAAATTGATACTTTTATGCAACATTTCTAAGAAAAGACTTTACCAGCTTAAAGAACTCAATTTTAGAAATCCAACGGTTCAAACGGCAACCAAATCGGACTTGAAACGAAATAAATATGAAATTCTCAAGATTTAACTCAGAAAAACCTGCCGTCTTGAAGTCGGCTCCAGCAGATATAGGTGTCGGCTCCAGAAATATAAGTGTCGACTCCAGAAAAGTAGGTGTCGACTCCAACACTACAGCAGAAATGTTAACCTTCTGTTTTCTCTGCAGGTGTCGACTCCACCTCTGCAGGTGTCGACTCCAAAGCATGCCGAAAGTTTAAAACCATGCCAGAGTCGACTCCACTCCAAATAGTGTCGACTCCAACTACTAAAAACATCTTTTTAGGATAAAACTCAAACTAAACTTGATTTTTCTTGTGATTTAAACCCATTAAAACTTAAGTCTCTCAATTTCTTAAATCAAACTCATTAACATTCAGAAATATACTCATTTACTCTAAAATTTCTTTTCTTTACATTTATCAAAAGGCCAACACACCCACATTTCACTGAAACTTCCTGACTTTTATTTCAAATGAAAATTGCCATAAATTACAAAGTTTTCAGGATGTTACACGAGGCTCAGCTCTTCCACCTCTCGGTCGAATGCCGAAGAACTCTTGTATTGTTCAACGACATTCTGAGCCCAGGTCTCGACGTCCTGGGCTCGGTCCTCAGCTTCCTTGGTTCGGGCCTCGGCATCCTAGGCTCGGGCCTTGGCGTCGGCCCTTCTCTCTTCGACCTCTCGGGTGTCCGACTTCGCTAGGGCGGCCCTCTCCTCGGTGATGCGGGCGACGGCCTTAGCTGCCTTAGCTCGATCCTCAACGTCGCCCAACTCCCGCACCAGCTCCTCGAGCTGCTCGTCAGCTAGCCCCAGCCTCGCCATGGCCTCCACCCACTTGGACTCAGCTGCCAAGGATCGGTCAAACTCGGCCGCTGCCTTTCTGTTGGCTTATGGGGGGCCAGCGTCTCCCTTGTGATTCGTTGCCATTGGCTTATAGGGGCCCACATATGGCATCAGTGCTTGACATCCCAACCAACCGGTGCATGCCACGTGGACGCA